>CM072160.1:22575274-22742774 GCA_036850595.1 Rhyacichthys aspro
GTATATTTTAAATCTTCAGGTTAGTATGATATACAGTATATTATCAAATATGACCTTAAACTCAAACACTCTCACACAGCCACATTTATAGCTCTCCGTTGGGTTTTTAATACTTTCCAATACTACCAAACTTACTTTCTTTAGACCCTTTTACATCAGCAAAACAAACACAGCTTCAGTCTGACTAACCTCGGCTTTGCGTCAGGGTCATTTTTCATGAGACACAGTTCAGCAAGTGTCCCGAAGAAATCAGTGACTCTACAGACACTAAAAATCTGTTTCCTCTAGATTTTTTCCGGTTGGAGAGCTACAAGAACAAACGTCCAACAGGTAAAAGAATTCTTGACAGTAGTATAAAAAGACAAAGCAAATACTTTCACCACAGTAAGGGCCAGATTTACTAAAACACCTTTTTGCACACTGCCTATGTATTTATAGGAGTTTCCCTTTTACAGCACCAAGAATTGATGCAAAAAAAAAAAAGATGTCTTAATCATTTGCGCCTAGCTTAACTTAGTCAGGTGCACAAAGAAATTTCATATATGAATACACTTTTTGTGAACAACACCTACCTTAGTCTTATTATAGGCAGACATCGCACATGCAGCAGACTATTAATAATTGACAAATCAATCCATAAAGTCATGCACACAGTATTGCAGGTCAGTGGAAAGAAGGCTCTAATGTTTGTGCCCCAGTGTGGCTGCTATAGTTTATGTCAGAAGTAGACATCACCAGGAGAATGACAGACGCCGGTGGAAGAGAATTTTCTCAGTTAGAGTTAGTTTATTCAAACTACCAGAAGATGAAATTATAAGAAGATATCGTCTGCCCAGCCACTCCATTCTTACATTATTATGAGAAATCAACGAGGACCTTGAGCCGTCCACTAAAATGAGTCATGCCATCCCCACAACAACAAAACAATAACAAGTCTGCATTTTTGCATTATTCATTCCATCACTGTGGCCTCTGTGGCTGGCATGTCACAGTCTGCATTTTGTCAGGTGTTGTCTTGTGTCCTTAAGTCCTTACTTGCCAGAGTGTAAAATCATGTAATTTTCCCTCACAATCATGACACTTTGGGAGAGGTGAAGCAGGAAATTCAGCTGGGTTCGCAAACTTCACTGGAGTTTTTAATTGTACGCAGGCTCGGTACATGATGTCTTCATCTTTAAAAACAGCAGTCTCTTCTAAAAATGGAAGGATGAAGAGTATGGTGATGGCTGGCTGTTAGGTAAGGTGATGCCTTTCTTGCAATATCATTATTGGTTTTATTGTTAACGAAGAATAACATTTGTACTGTTCTTAAGGTGATCGTGCATCTCCTTTGCATCCTTGGATACTGACACTTGTTCTGAACCGACAGTCTGCTGCAGAGGAGCACTACTGCTCAGCCGACATCTCTATCTGAAACATGGTTGAGCCCACTTTTGTTTAGGGTAGAGATGTGGTTGAGCACAATTTGGATTCTACTGGAGAGGCCGTCTTTACAGGCCAGGGAAAGTATGCAAAGGAATGCCGAATTAGGCACCGGAAAGGCAGGAGGATGAACCTGAGGCAAATCCAGATCAGCCTGGTGATGGGCAATACACCCGAGAGGCTTTAATAAGAGCGTCCTTATTTTTAAAATATATATATTTTTAAATTGTACTGTTTATTTAAAAGTGCTAGCTATAATGATACGTTTTTTTCAGAATTACAGCAGATTTTTTTATTGCTGGCGGTGTGAATGTAAATAGAAACAACTGTTAAAACTGACGTGACTAAAGTTAAACACATAGACTCCTGTTCAAAAATATTTTCACACAAACTTTAAAGGTTTGTTAGTCACCCCACAAATCCTAAAAACCTTCAGCAACCATGGATAGCGCACCCCATTTATAGCAGTTAAATAGTCTAAAGAAGCACCATTAACATATGATTATTTATTTATATTATTGTAGTTTCAGATTAGGCATACAATAAACATATTACAATATTATGCATATTACATATTATTAAAAAAATAAAACCAGAGCAATTTTTTTCCTCCACAAAATATTAATTATTACTCCAAACTGAAGTTTAATGGCAGCTATCTCTGCCTCTTTAAACATTACATGATTACAAGATTTATTTTTGTTGTTCTTTTGAACCTCAGGGAGAACCACAGGAGGATCCACTCGGACAGACTGTGCAATAGATGTGTCCAGAACAGTCATTTACAAACAGTCCATCATATGTACAAATTAACAAAACCTTGGTAACTCTACTTCACATTGTAGGAATGACTAGTAACCCTGCATTTTGAGAATGAAGAGCTCTGTTAGGATGGTACGGCAAAATGACGATCAAGGAGCTATTTGGGCATCCTGTCAGCAGAGAATTACAATAGTCTATTTTTGAAATAAAAGGAAGGTTGGATATTGGTCTTTCAAGTTGCCTGGATCTAGGGCTGCTTTTTAGGTTTAATGTTGTTTTAAGGGGTTTAATAACTGCAGATTTAAAAGACTGTGGGACATAACCTGTTTCCAAAGAAGTGTTTATTATATTCAAAATGTATCCATTCATTCATCACCAGACCTCTTTAAAGAGTTTGGAAGGGATCAGGTCTAAGATACAGGTTGATGTTTTAGAAGACATAAGTCTACAGGGGTAAAGCAGTCTAACATGACAAATGTCTGCAGTCTGAGACACCAGCAGTGACAGAGGGCACCTCAACCACATCAGCAGGCAGGAGGACAACCTTAACACTGCTCAGGGTGCCAATGACCATATGAGGGTGCAGCAGCACCTCAGTTACCCCAACATTTACAATAAGAATGTAGGCTGTGCCTCTGACAACATGGACCAAAGCTGGGGAAGCTAGCAAACCAACCGGTAAGCCAGACACTGAAGACTCAACCAACACAGTGGTACTGGAACACCGTCTGGAACAAGTTGTGCAACAGCTCCTTCATCTCATCCACCTCAGAATCAGCGTCAGGCTGTCAACGCACAAATTGTTTTAGTTCACGATGATGTGAGCCATCTAAAACTTGCTCAACAAACTGCTCATGCAATAAAACCTGGGCAGTGTGCATATTGCCTGGGCAGTGTGCATATTGCCAGCAGCTGACACTTTAACCTTCTCCATGAGACCCGTTAGAGTGAGTGAGAATTCTAATGACGTCTTTCACTCCTGCTGCCTTCTGGAAAAGAAAGCCTCTTGTGAGGCTACATAGGACAGACACTCACACACAGGCATCTCATTCACCTGTAAAGACAGAACCATGTTATTTAGTCTTAATATCATTCTGAAGCTTACAACTATTATAGCCACTGTCTCCTGTCGCCACTCTGACTGTGCAGGTATGGTAGGCATTTTAATACTTATTATTGCTTTTACTTGTAGGGCTTATGAGTCTAAACATAAAAGGAGACAATGGCAAGTATTTTGTGCAAAGTGACCTTTGTAAAAAAAAAAAAAAAAAAAGAATCTGTGGTTAGCTGATACATTCATATTATACAGTAGATGCTGAGTACAATTTTTGATTCTGATTCTGGTTCAGGCCTTTGTTGAGAAGCTGCAGCACAGAGGAAATGTGTGTTTATGCTGTTATCAGTAGAGTTCCAGGTATCATTAGAGTTTCAAGATTTCTTTTTTGTCCAAACAGGGAATCTGATGACGTGACTATTTAACATTTGTTTTTATGAGACTTAAGTCATGTGCTCAGGTAGATACACATGTTGATCCAGGCTTGTTTCTAAAAAAATGCCTAATGAATTTGAAACTGAGGAGGGTGCAGCTGTGACTAAGGTGTGTCAGTCTTTTTTATGTTGAAAATAAAGCTGGCTATATGATACACACATTGTTTTGCCCATAGTTTAAGGTTTGACTCCTTTTACAGGCTACAAAGACTGGGTTGTTTGTTTAATTTTCAAGCATCAGATGCAAACACTGACTGCCTAATAACACTAAACCACCCATGCTCATTCACACATACACATCCATGTGCACGAACAAACACACAACATTCCAAAAACACAAACAAGCTTACACTGCAAAAGCTTAAAAATGTATAACTCATGTAAATTGTTGTCTGATAATAAAAATACTGTAATTGTACTCACCAGAGCATTTGTTACACATCTAACTAACCTTTTATTTTTTTTTGGCAAAATTCCACTTTTCTAATTGAGCTATATGCTGTCAAAACACCAACATGCAGGCACAGTGCTGTGCTGTGAAAATGTATTTGCCCTTCTAAATTTTTTTTTTTTTTTTTTTTTCGAATTTGTCACACTTAACTGTTCCAGGTCGTCAAAATTTCATCATCATAATTTAAATATTAGACAAAAAAACTAAACACAAAATGCAGTTTTTAAGTGACGATTTTATTTTTTTTTATTAACAGTGATTAATCACTTTTGAAGAGATTAGTTCAATTTCACACCAAGGCCTGATTACTACCAGACCTGTTGAATCAAGAAATTACTTAAATAGAACCTGTCTGACAAAGTGGTCAGAAGATCTTAAAAACCAAAACATCATGTCGCAACAGATGAGAATTGACATCTATCAGTCTGGATAGGGTTACAGAGCCATTTGTAAAGCTTTGGAACTCCAGCAAATGACAGTGAGAGCTGTTATCCACAAATATTATATTTTTATATATACAAATGTATATTTTATTATAAACAAATATAATATGTAGTAAATATGGAACAGTGGTAAACCTTCTCATGAGCGGCCAACCTACCAAAATTACCCCATCAGCGCAGTGACGACTCATCCAGAGGTCACATAAAAACCCACAACACCATCCAAAGAACTGCAGGCCTCACTTGCCTCAGTTAAAGTCAGAGTTCATGACTTAACCATAAGAAAGAGATGGGTCGAAAATGCCAACCACGGCAAAAAGAACATAAAGGCTCATCTCACTTTTGCCAAAAAACATAATGATCCCAAAATAAAGTCTATTCGAAAAATGTTATGTGCAATGACGAGACAAAAGTTAAACTTTTTGGAAGGTGTGCGTCCCGTTTCATCTGATGTAAATGTAACACAGCATTACAAGATTAATTGTAATAATTATAAATCTATCCCAACAGCAGTGGGCCTGAGGTGGGGTGCACCATGGACAATGGCAAAGCTTTTTTTCACATTCATCCACTAGGGGCACTTTAGTGTCTTTGGATGGTGGAAGAAACCCCCTGCAACACAGGGAGGACATGCAGACTCCTCACAGAAGGATCAAGGGTTGGTCCCAGGGATCAAACCCACAATCTTCATGCTGTGCTCCTCTCAAATCTCTCACATTGTAGTCCTTGTATTTATTAACTTATAAAATACATCAGAGTTTCCGGGCCTTAGTCATTGTTTAGATATTTCTTTTTCAGATCCAAGAGCAAAGGCACCAGACCACACTTCATTTTAGACCTGGCTTCCAACTCTGGAGCATTGGGTAAACACAGGCACCAGGTGGAATATGGCAAGTCAATCATACATCACTGACTATGTGCATTTGGCGCTGAATGTTTGACTTATGTTTCTTAGAGAGAGGAGCCGGCAGTCACGTTCTGAAATAGGGTTTGGAGACAAAACAACACAGTGACAGCCAGTCAGGTTTGACTTTGTTCTGTTCAATTCAGTGCTGGAGTAGAAGAGACAACCAGCGAGTTACATGCATTCAGCGGTAACAGCCCACCCAGAAAAAAAAACATCACAGTCCCCCATCAACTATCAATTAAGGCTCCACCCCTAAACTGAACAAACAATGTCATATGGATATGGTGAAGGAGGACATAGGATAGTGTTTGAGAGAAAAGGATGTAGAGGATAGGAACAGATGGAGGCAGATGATATGCTGTGGAGATCCCTAAAGGGAACAGCTGAAAAGAGAAGAAGAAGAAATTAGAAATTTAGATCCAGCATCTAGGCTATAAATATCTTTATTGACAGCTTTAACACAACAAACCAAAAGTTGTAAATAGCATGAGTCCTACATTTATTTTGCAACACTACATTAGTTTTAGAATCGTCCGTGTGCTCAATCAAAGAGACACTCAAGTTTAACAGTCAGTCATTGTATCATGTGTGAGTTTGCTACTTATCTATTTAAACCACTGTGGAAAAGCCCTTTTTGAAGTGGATTCAGCAGATAGTTAAATGTTTGCATAATTCTGAAGAATGTCACTGGTTTATATTTAAATTGAAGGACTGGGGCTGGGTTAGCTGCTTTGGAGGGCTCTGAATTATCAGTTAATCAACTGGGAAGGTTTTTGAGATGTGTATGTTGTTCGAAAATCATTCTAATTAGTCTATTTAAAATTGTCTCTGACAAATTCTTACAGATTAAGCTGTGTTTATTACTATACAATTACTGCCAGATTAAACTCAAATTTACAAAGGCAAGATTAGTTTTAAATAATGCCTCAGACTCGACTCAAGTTTTCTTCAGAATGAAAAGCATTATTCTTAGCACTAATCTAAGATTACTTTTAGTAAAATGTGATAGGTCTGATCACACTGATGGGCTCAACAGCAGTTACTGGCTTCTTGTGGTTCCTTGTCCTTCTCCAGCCACAGTGGGGCGCTGTTGATCTTAGTGCTCTGGCCCCGAGCCTGTGAGGCATCCTGAATGCCCCCGCTCTCACTGGACAGACGCTTGTGAATTTCAGAGGCCATAGTGAGAAAAGCCCGCTCCACATTGTCAGAGCTCTTCGCACTCGTCTCCAGAAAGGGAATTTTAAGCTGGGTTGCCAGATCCTGCCATAGAGAAAAACTATGATCAACGAACAGTGGGCTTATTTGACCACAACACTCTCTTTTGTATTAAAAGCTGGTTTAAGAAGATGGCGCTGATTTCTGCCAAATGAAACGCACAGCTGATGTGAGATTGGCAGAGAGACGATACTGTCATGTTGATAATGTGAGAACAAAATGATAATGGTATACTTTCAAATGATGAACTATAAAACAATAGAATTTTTCAGTTGACATGGTGTATTTAATTGTGGTAGTGTTTTATTCTTTTTTATTTCCTATTCAAGGTCTGTGTAATCCTCTATTCATTGACACCATCATGTTTTCCCCTCACTGCCCTGAAAGTATCCCACTAATGAATTTACTGTGCGATTCTCTATAGACTGATGCATACAGTGGCTTTCATCTATCATCGTTGCATAGAAACAGGAGCAGATATATGTGTAAAAATTGCCATGCGCTGGAAAGCACACAGGATTCTTGAAACTGTGCGTACCATGCCAATTCGTTGTTTACTCTTTTAAAAAAGGGAATAAAGGTTTCAATAGACAACCGACAATCTGAGACATAGATGTTTTAAAATACATTTTGTGATGAGTAACTTTGAAGTGTTGTTATATTACCATCTATATGCTTATCTTTTAAGGTAAACAATGGCCAGAATTAAAGTAGAAACACGTTCAGCATGTTAAAAAAAAAAGCAGCACTGGAGACAGACAGACTGCAGAAATAAACTGTCCCAGACCTAGTCCCAGACGCAGCAGTATGTCGATTTTTATTTTTGTGTTTGAGCAAATGTTGGATCAGGACAGTCCGCTGTTTGTCACTAACAAACAGACCTGAACATTGAGGCTGAATGAGTTTCAACTTCACAGACCCAGATGAGGCTGTATGGACCACGGATGCGTGGCTTGGTCTAACTAATTAATGCTAACTAACTGTTTAGCTAGGCGCTGACTTGTAACTTGTGTACATTTACACCAAGAGCTCAATAGCTGCTTTGATATTTTTGTGTGCCATCTGTCCACGTTCATATTGAGAAATGCCCATTGCGTTGAACTCAGCGTACTCCCAGTTTTGAGGGCCAGTGTGAGGCTCCCAGCAGTGGCACATACAGTATCTGACTCTGGTGTGTAATTTTATGTGTCTAGTGGCTGAAGAGACTGTGCATGGTTATAAGGCAGATACCTGTGCAGTGGCAGCATCCACTACTTTCTTGGTCACAAGGTCAGACTTATTGCCCACCAACAGCCTGGAGACATTTTCACAGGCGTAACGATCGATTTCATCCAGCCACTGCTTCACATTGTTGAAGGACTCCTACAGAGACAGAGCATGAACAAGGGCATCAAAAGAGAAACCACGTGCTTAGTGAGGTTGATAACAGTGTTAAAAAGCACCGACCTGTTCAGTGACATCAAAAACAATGATAATGCCATGAGCTCCTCTGTAGTAGCTGGATGTGATGGTTCGAAACCTCTCCTGACCTGCTGTATCCCACTGACACAGAGAAACTACTGTTAAAAAGGCTTGGAACTCTCCACAACAAGCAGTAAAAACCTTGAGTACTTCAATGAGCATACAATCTGCAGTTTGACCGTCTTGCCATCCATGTCGATGGTTCGGATCTTAAAGTCAACTCCAATGGTGGAGATGTAACTCTCAGTGTAGGTGTCATCCTTAGAATGCAAGTCAAAGAGGATCAGGAAAATGCACCACACATTGTGTTTTTGATAGGAATTTGATGGCCTACCGCAAAGCGTAGCAGCAGACATGACTTCCCCACTCCAGAATCCCCGATCAGAAGCAGTTTGAACAGGTAATCACTGCAATACAAGGACAGAGTAGGCTTCATGATGATCTGGTTATTAATATTAGTGGTGTTGGAGATTAACCAATAACCTGCTAAGTGTCATGAACATGACTGACTGTATTTTAACCAATTAATCAGTGTGATTGTGGTAAGCCCTGACCCATGGAAAAGTCCAAAACTTTTAAAGCTAGTTTGTCTCTAGCTTGAAAAAGCCACTAATTTGCCTTTTCTGATGTTCACCTAATTAACTTGCCGCAGTGCAACTACAGATACAATTTACATAGTCCTTAAAAGAACTGAGCCAAGGGCAGCAATCTGTAGCCAATGCTTTGTTTAAGTAAAGAAGCTGAAGGTACAGAACAACAATTTCAGGATAGGCCTCATGAGCGGGCCCAAGCTCTGAGTGAGCACGCCTCACACACACACCGCACACAACACCTACTATTCAGGATTCATGGTTTGTGTGACGCCTTTGGATCAACAACCCACAGTAGACTTCGCCAGGCCCCTGGAAGTTGGATTTATCCCCGGACAAGGAAAGGACAGAATAAGCCGAACTACCTGCCTTGAGAGCTGTCTGGTGACTGACTGCTTCAGAGCCATTATTTATTAATACAAAGCTGCTCAGGTTACAGTATGAATAGCACCTGGTCACACACACCCCACACAGACACACACACACACACACACACACACACACACACACACAGCAACATTTCAACAGAGAACTGTGCTTCAACTCCAACAGCTCCATTCTTATGTTTTTATCAGCTGCCCTCATGCTCTAAAGCATATGTAGTGTCATGTGGAATTTCAATCTGCAGTGTCTCCACAAGATGGTACCAAAAAGGCCAAAGACTAAAGCTTAAATCAGGGGTGGACAAACTTTTTGGCTCAAGGGCCACACTGGGTTTTAAAAACTGGAGATGGGCCGGATCATTCATTCATTCATTCATATTCTACCACTTATCCCATTTGTAGGGTCGCAGGTGGCTGGAGCCTATCCCAGCAGCTTTGGGCCTTAGGCAGGGTACACCCTGGACAGTGGCCAGTTCGTTGCAGGGCTGACACTTGACAGACAACCATTCACTCTCACATTCATCCACTAGGGGCACTTTAGAGTCACCAATTAACCTATACATGCAACCTATACATTGGGAGGAAGAGAAACGGAGAGAACCCACAGTGACACGGGGAGGACATGCAGACTCCTCACAGAAAGACCAGAGTTAGCCAATGATGTTTGTGTTGGCTACAATCAGCCAACGATGTTTTGGGTCGGCCGGGATTTGAACTCACGACCTTCTTGCTGTGAAGCAGGAGCGCTAACCACTCTGTTACCGTGCACCCACAGGGCGGATCAGTAAACTAAAAATTTATATAAATTACACGAGAAAACCTGTAAAGTTAGTATAATGTTTAGTGGAAAAGTGGTGGCTGATATTATGTTCTTTGAAAACTGCAACAGTTTCTTGACATATGGTACTGACTGGACTGACTTCAGTTAAAAAATATCTCTGTCCACTCCAAAACTTGAAGTGTGAAAGGATATTTTCTGTGTGTATGTAGATATGATGGTAGCTATAGCAAAAGTTTAAGGCAAATATATGCTTGGCGGGCAGCTCAACGGGCCACATGTGGCCCCCGGGCCTTAGTTTGCCCACCACTCGCTTAAATAGTTTAAGTGGTTGTGTAGCACACAGTATGGGTGTTTAGTCTGTGGAAATCTTTTTTGTTATAAATATTTTAATCTTGTATTTTATTTTGCATGCTTTGATTCTTTGGTTCAAAATTATTGTGACTCTTCCATTTTCGGCTAAGTATTGTTTATGTTTATTTTATTTTAATATGGGACAGTGCACATTAATCAACATGAGTACTTAAGTTCATCATGTTAATATGCCAGATTTAGCCACAAGGGCTAATTTTCATCTGCAGACCCATGGCAGGTTGATGGTAAAGAGAAAGGACATTATGCCATACTTCCAATCACACCATATGGTATCTAATGCCAGGGGTTCATAAGAATGCTCAGTTAAAAAAAACTATAAAGCCTGGAAACCAAGTTGCCTGAACCCATCAAAAGACATAATGTGTAAAATACCAGAACTTTGTGGTAAAATACAATTTTTTTTCCCTGTTCGTCCTTCACTCTTCTTTGACTCCAAAGAGAACAAAGTAAGGCGGGTCCAGCTGATTCTCACGTGTGACCTTGTGGCCTGGGGAGCCAAGAATTGAGGGAAAAGTGATGGCTGAGCAGCTGTGCTGGGATCAGAGGTCAGGAGACATGGCGAGGGCCTGTTGCCGGGGCAGAGACAGTGGCACAACGGTTGCCAGGGCAGGCGCTGGGAGGCTCCTGGTCGAGCATAACACTGGGAAAAGTGGGGGATGGTCTTAAAGAGAAGGAATAGAGGGACAAAAGAATGAGGTGGACAAAGAAAAGGGGTTTGACCAACAGAGGAGGGAGATACTATAGTGTTGGTCATTTGTAGCTGGAGTTTGGGTGAAATACTATTCCCCATGTAAACAATTTAATGTTTACATAGGGAACCTGTCCACAATTGTGAGGTCTGTTCTGAACACATTTTATTCTCATGGAAATGGTCAGATTTGAAAAATTGAATTCAGTTGTTTTTCACCCTTTTTCACATTGTAGCAAAAGTCAATAATGTACGGGGCAGCTCTAGATCAACCAGTCTGTGTCAAAACCAGTGCAAATGCTCATCTTCATCCAAGACATATCACACTGTGGCGCTGACTCAAGCCAAAGCCTGGGGAGGGGCCAGTTAAATAATAATACTCCTTAAATATAATATTTTACTAAACAAAGTAGTTGTCATATAACATGTCATTCCAACTGTCAAGTCTAGTTAGGCCCGAGCCAACGACAGGCCAGAAGTGTTAGTGTCAAGTTTTTACAGGTTTTTACAGGTTCTGGTTAGGTCACAAAAAGGAGACATGGCATTGATCATTCATTCATTCATCTTCTTCCGCTTGTCCCACTTTGTGGGGTCGCGGGTGGCTGGAGCCTATCCCAGCAGCTTTGGGCCTTAGGCGGGGTACACCCTGGACAGTGGCCAGTTTGTCGCAGGGCTGACACTTAGACGCAGACATTGACAGACAACCATTCACTCTCACATTCATCCACTAGGGGCACTTTAGAGTCTTTATCCATATATACTTTAATAATGCTACTTGTCTTGCTACATATTATCTTAAAGGTGAAAGATTTATCTAGACAACTCAACTCAAGTAAACACAAAATGCAGTTTTTATGTGATGATTTTATTTATTAAGGGGAAGAACCTACCTAGCCCAATGTAAAAATGTGAATGCCCCCTACACCTAATAACTGGTTGTGCTGCCCTCAGCAGCAATAACTTAATAAAATGTTAACTATAACTGGCAATGAGTCTTTCACATCACTGTGAAGGAATTTTGGCCCAGTCATCTTTGCGGAATTAATAATTAATTCTGCCACATTGGAGGGTTTTTGAACATAAACAACCTTTTTAAGGTCATGCCAGAGCATCTCAATCAGATTTACATCCAGCCACACCAAAACCTTATTTTGGTTTTTTAAGCCATTTAGAGGTGGACTTGCTGGTGTGTTTTGGATCATTGTCCTGCTGCAGAATCTAAGTACCCTTCAGGTTGAGGTCACAAACTGATGGCTGGACATTCTCCTTCAGGATTTTTGTTAGAGAGCAGAATTCATGGTTCCATCAATCACAGCAAGTCGTCCAGGTCCTGAAGCAGCAAAGCAGTCCCAGATCATCACACTACCTTCACCAAATTTGACTGCTGGTATGATGTACTTTATTTTTACACCAGATGTAACAGGACACACCTTCCAAAAAGTTCAACTTTTGTCTTGTCAGTCCACAGAATATTTTCCCAAAAGTCTTGACCCTTTATGTTCTTTTTGATCAGCAGTGCCATTTTTGCCCCGTCTCTTTCTTATGGTTGAGTCATGAACTCTGACCTTAACAGAGGCAAGTGAAGCCTGCAGTTCTTTAGATGTTATTGTGGGTTCTTTTGTAACCTCTTGGATGAGTCGTTGCTACGCTCTTGGGGTTATTTTTGGTAGGTTGGCCACTCATGAGAAGGTTCACCATTTTCTCTATTTGTGGATAATGGCTCTACCCATAGTTCACTGGAGTCCCAAAGCTTTAGAAATGGCTTTGTAACCCTTTCAACAGGTCTGATAGTAATCAGGCCTGGGTGTGGCTAGTGAAACTGAACTTAGGTAAAATAAAATGTGATTAAGGGGTTAATTCATCAATCAAGGGAGGCAGAAGGGCACAAACACTTTTACACAGCACTGTACCTCCCATTCTTGTCTGCTGTTGTGGATGTCTGCCTAAAACGTACACCCTTCTTAATCAGTATAGCCACACCTCTGGCTTTGGGAGAAAATTTAGAATGGTATAACTGTTGACTCATCTGCATTTGAGTTTATTGTGTGCTTCATTTTGTTGTGTGCTTTCAAGTTTGTGTAGTCAGGATAAACCACCTCCCTTCCCCCTCCACCAAGAGCCCTAACTTAACAAAGTAAAACTGAACACAAGAACAATGCATCTTAGCCATTGTAGTATAACCAAATAAGAAAATAAAAATGCTAAACAGATGCTAATATCAAGTCAAAAGTAATCTAGGTACCTAATCTCTTACTCCCTTTTAATTTGTGTAGCTCAACAGCCTCACACAGGCCATTTGATACAAAGAAGGTATGAATTTAAAGCCAAAAAGTGGTTAATATGCCAGCGAGCAGTCCTTGGCACTCACTGACTTCTCTCCATTTTAAATTGGGTGTCTTCTTCACTTTTATTTCAACAACCGTCCAAAACACAGCCAGACTATTGTCCAATTTGCTCCTGTACGTAGGAGCTCCTCAGACAGTCGGTCAAGTGGGTTAGAAAGGCACTTGATTTTATTCTCTAGCTTCATCAGAGTGTTAGACATCCTCATAACTGAGTCCATAATGTCCTTTAGTGTGGTTTTCAATTTTTGTTCTGAGGACCGAGATGGCTGAATCATTTTAACACAGCTTTACCTCTCAGTGTGTCGCAGATATCTGATTTTGCTTGGGTTAATTCGCCGTGAAGAGTAGCAATGGCATTTAGCACTTCTTGGTTTCCCGAGGTCTGTGCCTCTTTGCAAGGGCTTGCAGTAATACTTTTCCCCAAAACATTACCTGGACCTGTCTCCTCCGGGGACCCCAGCTTCTGGCTTGTTTTCTTGAGTAGCATTTTTGGCATAACCAACAATATTGCCCAGCTTTGTATCACTTTTGGTGTCACTCCTACTTCTTATCACCCAACGGTACCTTACTTTGTTGATTATCGTAATCTACCTTAACGTGAGCGCTACTCTCGCATGGCCAAACCGGAAGTTGGTGCTATCGTATTTCATTTACGTTTCAGAAGAAGCACAGTTGTCGCTGTGGAAATCACCAATAAAGAACATTCAAGACAATGTTGTATATTTTTGCCTCAGATTTAAACTGTATGCAGCCAAATAGGCCTATACTGCAATATTTATTTCTTATTAGTTATTGTCTGTCACAGGACCATATCTTACTGGTCATTTGTGTGAATGCTGTCCATCTACACAACCCCAGTCTCTTTGAGGCCAGCATGACAACAGCTCCATTGTCCACAGGCTGGTCCATCTGTTCCTCTGTGCAGCCCATTGCAGCCCCCAGGATCTATTTTAACTGCTTTTCACCAGACACCATTGTCCTGTAGCTTTATGAGCTCAGCTCTCTGCCTAAGGTAGAACACAGAACACAGTGAGACAGAACACAGTCCCAACACAGGCAAGACAGACAATGCCTTGAGTATCAGGGTATGGGGTATCATGCCATAAACACGTTTGAAGGTAGATATTTTGTCCAGTGAGCAGGAGGGAGGTTTCTGTTTATAATGTGGCCAACACCACTTTTTTAAAAATAATTTTTGTAAGCTTTGTTCAGATGCTACTAACAGTGATACTGGTTACATCTCTTTGACAGGAGTCATTTTTCACTTGCAGATTTTGATAAAGCTCTACTGTGTTCAAACAGTTCAACAAATTGGCCAACAGACAAAACAGTGTTAGAGCAGAGTTTGTGGCAGGACCAGTTGAGACATGGACAGGTCAAGTTCTTTAACAAACATAGTCTGATCCCAGGACACATTCTGTTGTTCTGTTGTCAAACATTGGAGAATATACATCCTGCAATTAATGCTGGTAGCTTCAAAACTAAGCGATTTTAAACCTGTTAAACCTAGATATTATGAATATGAATAATTTTTAAAAATGAGAAAAGACCAGTTATAGAGTTATCTCAATACATTACCACATGTATCAATTATGAGAAACTATTTATTACGTTAAGGGCAGATTGGTCAACCTGTGGCTGGGCTCAATAAGAGCTGCAGTAGAACAAATAAACTGTAATGGACTACTGAGCTATTTAAAATATTAAATGTGACATAAAAAAAGTAATAGTAGGATAACTAGGGTATTTTGGCGCTTGTTTACACTTGTATACTGTTGCCCACCTATCCTTTATATCAGCCCACCGTAATATTGTAGGCTAGAGCCGGGCCTGCCAAAAAACAATAAACTTTCAGAGGATTAGATCCACAAACTGTGAGTATTAATCAGAGATATTAAATGTGACAGATTCTGAGATATGTTGTGATTGTGTGAATTTGCTAAATGACACACTTATGTTGTGAACGCAACCTTAACATGTCTAATTGCATGGTTTAATTTTTTTTAATTAAAAAGGCTGCTTTTGGGGGTGAGTGGAATGTGAGTGTGTGAGTGAATGCATGGAAACAGCGCATAGATGTCCTTGTGAACTGTCAGTTTTCGTAAGTTTAATGTCTCGATGAATGCGGCTGTTAATGCAATTTTATCTATTTTCATTCAGTTTTTATAGAACAATCTGGTGTGGCTTTTCAGAATAAAGGTCCTCTTAATAATCATAACTGGTGTCATTTTTACACCAACTTAAAATCAAGACGGGGCTGGCTTGACTGGTGTTTCGTGAAAGGGTGATGGCTTAACTGCAGTAAGTAAGTTGTATTCAACAATGAATCGCATTGTGTAGTGGTGAAAATTTTCTCCAAAACAAAAAAAAATTACAAAAGCATGTGAGAATCCACTCCCTTGCCCATAATCTCTCAATCACTACAGTGATAGTGCTGGACTATAAAATGCACTCTATTAGTTAACAGTTTCAGGCAGTACATGCCCATTTTCTGTTGCCGACTATTGTGACTCTGGCGTACATGTAAAAACAGTTGAAGTCAGTTGAAATCTGCTGATAATGAACTTTTGTAGTAAACTCTGGCAAGACCTTAGATAAATATTAATAATAACATATAATAATAACCTACGTGTTTTATTCAACAAGCCTTGTCCTATTACATCGGCTGTATAAGACTCCAGCACATTGGCTGTATTAGGCTCCAGCACACCGGCTGTATCTCACAGCAACGTACCGGCTGTATCATATGAACAGTTGTATCAGACTCCAGCATACCGGCCGTTTGGAGCCAGCTGCTCGCACTGATGCAACAGCAGTGAGAGAGGCCCAGGGCATCTGCCTTGTAAAGACTTCCTCTGAGCAAATCCCCGACAACATAATCTAAATACTGTTTCATCACCTTGGCTGGAAATCGCCTTAAATCATAGACACAATAAGAAAAAAGCTGTTCATCCAGGAACAATGATAAATCAGTAACTGCCACAACTGATTTATCACTGCACAGATTTTATTCTATACTTTAAAACAAAAACAAGAGAAACCACTTCATTAAAACTGTAGTCCATGTTTGTGAATATACAAACATATATACACATACTTAAGTTATGCAATGTGTTAAAAAAAAATCTGAATAGAATTGCATTGCATATGTAAGAAGGATGATTGCTTTGTGGTTCGTGTGAACACCAGACACTGGAGCAGCAGAATTTGACTGGCATCTTTTTTAGCCTCTCTGAAAACTCTGATGACTTTGTGCCCTCTGACCACAGCCATCACATTGGTACTGATCATGAGCATGTCACTTTGAGTTTTTGGTCAAGTTGCCAGATTAGGTCTTGTGCTCATCGTAGCTGAGTGCTGGGATAGATGTACATGTACGAAGGCCACAAGAGCTTACTCTGGTGAGCTCTCTCAGCTCAGGCAAAGACACAAAAGTAAGTGGCCTTTGTTAGAGTTATCTGCCGTAATGATTGGACTCAACAATAGCTGTATATGTATGTGACCTCATAGAAGTTATAGAATTATCACTGATGTGCTTGCCAGGGTCATGTGACTAAGCAGCATGTGAATGAAACAACTCAAGGATATGGGGGTAATTAAATTGAGGCTATGGACAAAGATATGATTACTGAAAAACCAACATATATATTGATCAGAATGCATAAATAAATGTGTAAATAAGACAACTGGTCCCCAGCAATAGGCCTGCTAGAGGCATATAGCTTGTCTTGGAACAGCCCCATGCAATTATAATAGGCTATTATTTTATTTAGATATCAAAAATATAGGTTTTCATTTTTACTATTTTTAAAATACACACCCACTTCCACACACAATATTTACAAAGGCAAAAAGCAGCGGCCATCAGTTTATGACAGACCCATCCAAGGAGAAAGAGGCCTGGCGAAGGAAACTAGACAAAAAGGAATGGGTAGAAGAGGCTTGACAAAGGGTTTTCGTCTTTGTTGGGTGAGTAGAAGAACCCTAGAAGAGGAGAAGACACATAGAAGAGGACACGAGGAATGGAGGAGACTGAGAGTAAACGCGTCCCCTCTCTCAGCGTCAGGCTTTCATGGCATTATGGCAGCATGGTGCCACAAAACACAGGACAGCTGAAGCATGGTTACTTTACTGAAGTGGCTTAATGAAACCCCAGCAGCGTTTTCTCCGCAGCAGCACACGTGAAACATAAACTCAAACATGAACAGCAGCTCCAATTTAACACTATAAATAAAAGGAGCTTGATATTTCACACCAAACAGCCCAGCGAATGAGGTCCACAGCATTATCCTCCTGAGCTGTGAGAATCTGGGCTTATTGCATCTCACTTTGCATTTACATAACAAACAATAATTCTCTTTGGAATCTCTGCCCTCTTTTCCAAACAATACCTGCATAAAACAGATTACATGACTACTGCTGTCCTCTAAACATTGTTTATGAACAACATTTCATCATTAAAAGATGGTTGTATTTTTAAAGTGGGGAAATAGGGTGATTATAAAGATGTGACATAGGTGACAGTTGTGTTCATTTTATACTTCTGAGCTTTAAGATCCAGTGAAATCCAGTGTAGTCTGCCACATACACTTACACGCCAACAACACAGCTGCTGTCAGTTAAGCGTGTGTGGCTGCTTACATAAGAGCTCAGTTCAGGAGCAACAGACAGACATACAACAGTAGAGTGTGAGTGAACCAACGGCCCTCTGCAGGGAGGAAACCACAGCCTGTAACAGTTATTTAACATGGCACACACCACTTTAACCAACCAGTCAGCCGTTCCCGCTCTCACAGCTTGTCGTTGTAGTTTTTAGTTGAAGACAGTGAGAACGCATTGATGTAAGTGAAAATGATGCTGGGTCACTGTGTGAGACCAGCTGCCCCTGCAAACTCTACATACAAGAAAGAAAAATATTTGAAGAGAACTTTTCAAGCTGTGTTGCCAGGAACTAAATTTAAAAGTAAAATCCTGGAGTGCAGTCATGTTAGAAGCTGCAGGTACAGCTGTATACTGCTGCACAATGCTCAGTTGTTCCTCAGCTTTCTAAACTCCAAATCAAAAACTCAAGAGCACACACTGCAGATTTTTGGGACTTTTTTCATGTCACAGATTTGGCTTGAGTTTTATTCAATGTCGACAGCATATTAGCAAGCAGCAAGAACTCTTTCAGAGAGGCCCACTTATCCATCAGGTCAATTAAACCACGTTGAGTCTGTTGCAATTTGGCCATTTAGGCTGGGGACTCATGATACAAAAACAAACCCACTGTGTCATCTTGTAAACTGTAAAGGAGGCAAACACAGTGACCATAGCGGCATAAGAGCTGAGTCCCAGACATACATTGGCAGCTGGCTACAGACAGTAAGAAGAAGAACAATGTGCTTCGTAAAGTGGTGTTCTGGCAGACTGTTCATCATAGGTGTGATTACACCACAGAGCCCTCAAACCAGAAACAGATGCTGATGAGAGACCCTTCTTCTGTTTTGAGTTAACCTTTCTTTTTATTTTATTTTATTTTTGCCTGTGTGAGTATTATCCTTCATCCAAACAACAGACTGCAATGTTAACTACTTGCAACTAACTGTAGTAGTAGTACTGTGTATTTTGGTATTTTGGCCAGAAAAAGCTTGTGTAAACAAATGGTGGAAATGCAACACAATATTTTTCAGGAAACACTCTTTTGTAAAGAGAGTCAAAATGAGTGGTGGCCATCACACTGTGGTGAATAAAGGCTGATGAGGGGACACAGACTGGTGTGCTTGGACAAAGTGACTGAGCCTGTTAATAAGACTGAATTAATGAATGGGCACAAAGTTCATTTGTTTATCTTCCACCCTACCCCCAGCTCACTGTCACAATGGAACTCCCACCACCACCACCTTTGCCCCCAAAGGCACACACACATAGTCCCTGCCCCCTGGGCGTGGGTTGGGGTCTGGCTGCATCCCCCAACTACTTAAGCAGATTCCAGCAGATGGCCAAGACCTGTTCAGCTGCAGCTGGAGTCTCTCTGTCAGCACTCACCCAGACCTGTTCTGTTTGGACCCAGACCAGGACCAGGGTGTGAGCCATGCCCACTGACTTCTTAACTCCCTTTTTGGAGCTGGATGAGGAGTTCTGGAAGGTGAGATTCATTTTCTACTCTTCTACCTGTCATAAAAAAATATTTATTATTATTTTACTACTACTACTACAATCCACATGTAGTGAAGTTTTTAATACTTTTTTGAAAAATTGTCAGTATTACTCCAGGAAGTAAAAACATTTATTGCTTGCATTTATTCTTAATGCCTTAGCCTTTAGTGTTAATTGTAATACTGTTTATTACAATTAACACTCCTCTCACTGTAAAGATCTGCACATGAGAACAAGAATGTTCTTATGTGCAATAAGAACATCTGTACAAAGTCTGAGTCTAAATCCACCACACAATGTGAACTGACAGAACCCTGACCAACAACGGACTGAGGTGCAAACTGTTTTTACCAATGTTTCTGTTCTGTTGTTTTCTTTGGAAAAGACTCTGCGGAGCCTGGAGGCCCTGGATGGCTCTCATGTGGCCCCTCAGCAGCAATTCAGTGGCAGAGCGGTGGGCTTCCAGCGGCGCCATTCCCACTGCCCCGTCACTCTCCCCAACTCCAAGTTCAACAGCAGCGAGGTTGACGGCCCCTTGGGCCTTGCCGAGGGTCCACAGCAGCAGTGGAGCCGTGAACTGCCCCGCTCGGCCTTCAGCCACATCCCGTTCAGAGTGGACCGCTCCGTCAGCATGATCGAGGGCGGCACAAATCATGGCCGAGAGGCCCCTGCCCCACTGCTGCCGCCCCCAGGCCTGGCCCTGAGCGGAAGACCCCTCTCCGGCCCACTCATCTCCACCCGCTACAAGACTGAGCTGTGCCGCACCTACGAAGAGAACGGGACCTGTAAGTATGGGGCTAAGTGCCAGTTTGCCCATGGCTCTGACGAGCTGAGGGGGCTGAGCCGACACCCCAAGTATAAGACCGAGCCCTGCCGCACCTTCCACACCATCGGCTTCTGTCCCTACGGGGCCCGCTGCCACTTCATCCACAACGCAGACGAGCTGCGCTCAGCGCGAACCCCAACGAGGACCCGGCCTCCGCTGCTCCGTCACAGCGTCAGCTTCTCTGGCTTCTCCTCTGCACTGTGCTTCCAGCCTGTGGAACAGCCGGGGCCCCTGCTCTTCAGCCGGGCCTCATCCATGTCACCTCCTCCTTCTTCCACCGGAAGCCCAGACCTGCAGTCCCCACTGTTTCCGGAGCCGGGGGCCCTCAGACACTGCCAGTACCCGTTCTCTGGACTGCTGGAGCTGGGGGATGACTCAGTGTTGCATTTCTCTCCTGTGACAGACTCTGTGGGCACCAGACCCCAGCCCCCTGTGCTCAGCTCTGAGCAGCTGCCTGGCCCAGGGTCAGGGGGCCACAGGGCAAGGCCCCTGCAGCGCTGCTCCTCGGCTGACTCTCTGTCTGAGGAAGGCTACACTTCCTCGTGCTCCCTCAGCTCCTCGGGTGGATCAGACTCACCCAGCTTTGAGGCCCGTCGTCTGCCCATCTTCAGCCGCTTGTCCATCACTGATGAGGCAACTTATGTCGGCCTGGACTACACAGGACTGGACCAGTCACCTTCTTAGCTTTGACAAATGATGTTCAGATAAGTGCCACGGGTTTTCTGTTCCAGTCCACTCTGAGCCCATTATACCAACCTATCTTTGTGCATATTGCATTTTTCATCCAAGCGGTTTTAGCACTGCTCGTGTTTGTCCAGTTTTAGCTGACTACTCTTTTATTTCTGTTGTTACCAGTGTGTAAAAGTTGCTTGTATACTGTTGTATACTGTTATTGAGAATACTTAAGGGTACTTAAGCGCAGCAGTAGACTGTGCTTGTAAGGATTCTCTGTGTCAGAGTTCTTTGTGCCCAAAGGAGATTTAAAGCAGCATGTTCTCTGCTGTTTTTTCTGTAGCCATCCAACATATGACAGTCTCATATTCAGGAATAGTCTATCTTTAGCAGTGGGCATAACTTTGGTAACCGTGCGCTGCAGCTGGATTCTCGCAAGATTTAGGAGTTTCCAAACTCGCGTAAATCCATCTTGTATCGTGCCAAGCAAACTGCTTGGTCAAACTGTGGCCTCACCGGACTCTTGTGACCAATGATGTTGCAGCACTAACAGGTAGAGGCGGGTTTTTAATTTGACGAAAGCATCAAGCATCTCTTCTCCTCTTTGTTATCCACATGGCTACGCTGAAAGACGTTAGAGTTGATGCTGCTATCAAATCAGTTTAAACAGAAGTAGAGAGTATTTCTTCTTTGAAAGAGCAAACAATGCAAAGAGTGAAACGTCTGGCGGAGTCAGGTCAGCACTTTTGGGGGGTTCTGACTCTTGTATGAACTGCCAAAATACTCGTTACTAAAGCTAGTGTAGAGCTTCCCTGAAGCATGAGTACTGCTGACCTTGATTAGCCTTTAGACATAAGGATCACTACAGTGTAATTTTCAACACTTACGCTTATTTATTGTTTTCTTTATTTTATGTTTAGTCATTGTATATGCATTTTATTGTAAAGAGTAATTTACAGTGCTCAGAGGCTCATGGAGAAAAGATTAAAAAGGAGGTTGTTGGTTTTTTTTGGCTGTGTGTTGCCTCTTGGTGACACCTCACCTTTGACTCTACCTTGTATCTTAGGCTGATGTATAAAGGTGGACACAGCTGTAATCAGTCCACAGGTCTCTGCTCTGGGGCCTGTCTTCTATGGCTTCTTTCAAACTTTGATTAAGTTAATCTCATATTTATTTTATTTTTACTGTGTTGTTTGGAATTCTTTTTTTTACTTCATAATTTAAGTACATTTATTATTATTCCATGGGTTTTGTTGACATCCTTGCTGTTATTTTAATATATTGTCTACTCCAGAATTTGAAAATAAAGACTATTGTAAGTGAAGATGTAGCTCATTTGTTTTTCTAACTAATGAATCTGAAGAAACACACCAGGCAATATGTATTATATTTGTTCACAGTAGAGACTAACATATTTTTGACACAAGCCTTAATTCTGACATCTACAAACATCTGGCATAATTTAATATTAATATTCCTAGGCTCATTTCCATGAACATCACTTTAAATGGTTTCTACTGTTAAAGGCCCCAGAGAGTTGAATACCTGAGTGTGTGAGAACGGGAGCTTTGGACAGCACTGAAGAACAGATGCTAGAACAAAGGCCCCAGCACACAATGGATCACTGAGATGCTGAGGCACAATTGCATATATTGCATTAAGTGGAGCTGGAGGAGGTCTGCGTCCTAGAGGCAGAGCCAATACAGATTGTGCTTCCACAGACAGGAATGTGTATGATCAAAACTGATCTGTAAAGTTCACTGAAAGAGAAGCACTGAGTGTGATCAGAGTGGAGCGGCTTAATAACATAGTGCTTACATGTCATTAAAATGTGTTTTCGTTGAATGTGAAATTCTTGGTTCTGTGAAAGTTTACTTGGGTCTCCTCCAAATATTGTCATAGATTATGTTTGTTTTTATTTATTTTATGTGCAAAAAGTCAACCAACTTAGCTGTAGTTTAAATTAATATATGCAATACTCTAAAAAAAGTAAATCTGTTCTGTTTATTGAGACAGGATTAATGAAAAGACATTCTGAAATGGCTGGGATTGATCTGACAAGAAGGTAATGTTATGGGGCAGGGTCCTGCTTTATGTGCTGGCATTCAGAAGAGCTGACTCCCACAGCCCCCAGCTGTTCACCATTCAAACCTGAGTCTGGGGAAGACCCCCGAAAAGGCCAAGGGCCATGCCTGTGTGACCCCTCCCTCTGCTGCTCCTAATGCCAGCCCTTTGTGCCTCTCTGCTTTCTCTTTTCAGTTGAACATCTGTATGCTAATGTGGTTTTGTGGGAATAGACTAGGGGCGGTCGGGAGGGGTCACATGCGAGGGCACAGCACTGAATAAAGTGATTTAGAGCAGAATTCAGCAGCAGGAAAGGGTTAAAGCTGAACTGTCTGACAGAGGGAGGAAAAAACTTTTGGCACAACCTGGGGCATTTAGGAGAAGCAAGCGTCTGTGTGAAAAGGCTTTGTCTCCCTCAACTGTGCCATTATTATTATACTTTTTTTTTCACAATTGATGAAACACTATATTCAGTGCTCTGATCCAAACAGTCAACTGCTTAAACCTGAACACATATCAATGTTTTAAAGCTCCACCATCTTTGTTTGTCTTGATTTAGTTTTTGCTGTCTATGTCCCAGATTCCTCACCCCCAAAAACAGCCCAGGGGCCACTCCTGCTTTACTTTTATCAAAAGAAATAAAACCGGATAAATTTTTTCCTCCATAAAATAGTAGATAGATAATACTAATACATTTCACCAAACTAAAGTTTACAGTTTAGCATTAGCTTAGCATTAACTAAGCATTAGCTTAGCTGCGACTTCAGCATCAGAACACAATTATCTCCTCCTTGTTAAACACTATGTGATTGAATTGACAGTATTTATCTGCTTTTAACGTTGCCTCCCTTTTCTGGGTGGATGCTTTTCTTTTTTGAGTTGTTTTACTATGTTAAAGACAAAGTTACCAATGAAAATACACTATATTGGCAGCTACTAAACTTCCAGGAACATCATAAGACAAGCCAGTGTTGAACAATGTAGACCAAAAATATCAGGTAGACTGTACCTGATATTTTTTCAATTCAGTTCAATTCAGTTTTGACTATCACAAAAACAATTGCCTCAAAGGGCTGAACAAAAAACCACTGAAGCCAGCAAATTGACAAACAGGCTGTACAGGACAACTTCCTTGAGGAAAAACCCAGCCGGAGAAAAACCTCAGGGAGAACCACAGAAGGAGGCATCCTCTCCCAGGATGGACAGGCCGTGCAATAGATGTGTCCAGGACAGTACTGACAAATACAGGGTTCCGGCAAATTTTACGCTCCAAAAATGTTTCACGGCATGTTTTAAAAACATATTAAGGATAGCTAAACTTTGTTGTTGTGCATTATCTTAAATGCATAAATTTTGATGGCAGACAACAAAATCTGACACTGCAACAGAGTAGTCAGTATTTTTCTCCCATGAGCAAGAACCCTCAAATTCACAAACTAACTTTAGGCATCAGTATAAGTGTCAATGCTTTATAATAATAATAATAATAATAATAATAATAATAATAATAATAATAATAAACTTTGCAACTTTAAAAACGTGAAGAGCATGGATTTAGAGCAACTTTTTCAGCGGTAGCATTGGTGATATTTACTCAAACATGTAATTTTAAGCATTTTTAACCGTTGGTTTATGTCAAGAATAATCTTCAAACTGCACATCAAACTTTAAGATGTCACATCTATAACAGGCTGCATCCACTTTTCAGCATTTATAGTTTTTCTGCACAGACATGGAGTGGGGTTAAAAGTCTGTTCTCAGTTACTGTAGTGCAGTGGTCCACAGCAGTGAGAAAGTTAATAGTAGAAAGAGGTAGAAAGAGAGAAAGCAGCGAACGCAGCTGAGTCAACACAAGAGTGATTGAACTCAGACACAGTTCAGGTTCAACAGAAAACGTGTAGCAGCATAACTTACCTCAGTGTCTTCTACAGTCACCAACAAACCCTCAGATTTCTTATATTTGAACCATTTCTCATTAAATTTGTAATGAGCTGCATTACCTTATCTGACACATAAGTGAGTGACCCACAGCATGCAATGGCTTTTTTGGGAGGTGCCGAAAAAACTGCTTAAAATACAGCAAAATCCAAATAAATGAAATACAAATGCATGGTAAACAAATATTTGTGAATCTGTTACTTGGTTTCAGTGGTGGGCCGTCAGGGCCAGCAAGGCCTTCTCTGCTGGCCTAAACATGCTCAGAAAAGTACATTTATTTTATTTTCATAAATATGTAAACAAAATCATTCTCTATTCTCTGTTCTCTTTATGTCATATTATATCCACTTAGTTGAGTGGCTTCCAATGTTGTTTATCGTGGTATCCAATTATATTTCAGCTAGCTGTTGTCAGGCAAATTTCATTTGCGTGAGACCTTCAGAATCAACAGAGCAGACCCCGGTGCACTGTAAGTGAATGGACACAGTCAGTTGCAATAGCCAATCAGATCTCGATTCTGCAGACCAAGGCCAGCTAGAAGGTCTTACGTTAAACTGGACATGTACGCGTCCTGTGATTGGATAAGCACTTGCTAGAGCCTGAAAGGCGGCACTTTGCAGAATATCGAACTAAACCCGGAGATCCAACAGCTATCGCTGTATTTTTAACTCATAATGGCCGAAGGAGGAGAAGAGATTGAGCTGGTTGCAGATATACTTTCCACGACATTTTCAAGACGGGTCTTTCACGAAAAGCTGGATATTGTGAGAAGAGGTCGGCCAACCCCTGTGCTAGCTAGCCTGTCCCAGCAAGGAAAAGGGTTTGTCCATTATTTCCAGACGAGCAACTATGAACAAATTGGTGGCATTTTGTTTGGCATCTTTAAATCGCCTTTTTATTTTATACATCTAACAACTGGCCAGACATCTGCAACAGTATCCATTCCCCCAGAGGAGAGTGTGGCTTGGTAACAGCAATGAACTAAGCAGAAATAATACTGTAATGAGAGTAAAGATTTAGTCTGATAGTGTGTCTGCATAGGATTTGTATCTGTAAAATGGGGTTTGGGGTGCACGGTAGCAGAGTGGTTTGCACTCCTGCTTCACAGCAACAAGGTCGTGGGTTCTATCCGCCAATCCACTCGGCTTTTCTGTTAGGAGTCTGCATGTTCTCCCCGTGTTACCTTGGGTTCTCTCCGGGTTCTCCGGCTTCCTCCCAACACCCAAAGACAAGCTGCTGAAAGAGATCACCCGTTGCTTGTTGCCGGTGTGAACTATATATAGCCCTGGCCAAGCAAAACCCGTGGACAATTTTTCTCACCCGCGGAAACACTTAAAAAGCCACCCAATTCCCCTGGACCTGGCAACCCTATGCCTTTCTCCTCCTCAGGTGTCCTTCACAGGCCCCATTCTCCTTAAATGGGTCTGTCATGAACTAATCATTATTTTTTTTGGTCACTGGGACATCTTTTTATATTGTGTGCATGTGTGACAGTGTAAGTCTAATATTTTGTGTAAAACAAACTTTGAATTGAATACTTGGATGGAACGGTTTTAAGCCTTTTCCATATGAATGAATGTGCCCTGAGTAATATCTTAAGTCTAGTTTCTGGGGTCCAGTCCAACCTCATTCTACTCAACTTCTCTCTCATCAACAAAGACAGCTAACAATTAGCAGCTAGCAATAGCAGGCATTCCCAACATTACCGGCTTACAGCCACCCAGGCCCACACACAAATGCCACCTGTAAATCAAAGTCACCACTCACTTTATTATGCACAATTCTAAAGTTAAACTGAGGGCAAAGACAGCCGGCAACCCTGGGGACAAGCTGGAAGAGCTGATAGGTTTGATAACTAACTTGTGAAGCGGCTAGAGACCAACAAACAGAGAAAGAAGCAGCCCGACAAGAGACAAGATGGCAGACCATGCAGCAGCAATTTAAACAACTACAGATTCAAGTAAATGAAAACATGATCAAGGACAAGAGCAAGCAGAGCAACGACGGAACCCTCTACATGACAGAATGATGAAGTCCCCAGTCATTATTGCCAGGTCAGATTTATTGGAGGGCCTTTAATCCACAGAGACCCAAAACTGTTGCCCCTGTCACCAGATGATGATATTTAACATTTTTTGACCACTTTTGAACAAATGGCCCAAGTTTGCGGGTGGCCAAAAGATAAGTGAGCACTCTGCCTGGTGTCGTTATTGACTGGGAAGGCTTGCGCTGCCTACGTGTTAATGGTCATTGCAGATGCTAAAGATTATGACAAGGTTAAGGTAGCAATACTGACAAAATATGAGATAACACCAGAGACTTACCGCCAAAGATTCCGGTCGACAGAGATTCTGCCGGATGAAATGCTAAGGGAGTTGTATGTACAACTGAAGGACCTGTTCTCCAAGTGGGTGAGACCTGAGAAATATATATATATATATATATATATATATATATATATATATATATATATATATATATATATATATATATATATATATATATATATATATATATATCATTCCTGAGGATGGTTCATCCAGAGCTGGAAGTGTGGATCTGTGAACATGACTCCCGGACAGTAGAGAAAGCAGCACAGATGGCAGAGGTCTTTATAGCTGCAAGGAGAGAATTCAAGCACACTACCTTTGGTCTGGACTGAGACCAGTCTCAAGCCCAAAGAGACTGGGACAGAGCACAAGGCCACAAAGAACAGTCTCATATTAAGTCCACTGGGGTTGAACGGGGTTATGGGCAGAATAGGGGTTGGTCAAAACTATTTACATCCAGCCATGCTGAAAAGCTAAACCGTGCTAAAATATCACATAAGTCTAAGCAAGGTGTTAGGTGTGTAATGGACAAGGTCATACCCAGTATTTCTGCCCGTTAACAAACAAGACCAAGCCATCGTTTTACTGCTCAGTGCCTAGACCCTACTACAGAGAGCCTGTACAGCACCTGTACTTATAAATGTCCTTTGCACAACAGCCCTGTTAGACACGGGTGGATTCAGTCAGTTGTTCATTCCAGCCTGGTATCAAGAGACAAATGGAGTGAGGACATGTCCAATAGTAGCACAACTCAATAGGCATATGATAAACAGACTTGAACAGGGTAAAGCCCAATCACTTTCCTGAGATATTAAAACTATAGTTTAGCTAATGGTTTTGTTAATCTAATCAGCCTTCTTGTGATCTGCTGAGCAATATTAAAGTTGTATTTGACCATTCTGAACACATTCACGAATGTAGTGGTAGCGAATGTCTGTACTTTGTTCTTGCATGATCAACTACATTCTTTGCAATTGCAATAGCTCCTTGATTGTCTCCCAGAATCACTGTTGGTTTAGGTATCATTCCGAGTTCAGTAAGTAAGAGTCTCAGCCAGGTTTCTTCTTGAAGTGCAACATACTCCGCCTCTACCATTGAGGGTGCAACTGTTGCTTGTTTCTTACTTAGCCAACTTACTACTCTAGCAAGTAGGAATAGATTACCAGTTGCTTCCCCTACAGGGTTTAAGCTGTGATGAATTTCCTTAAGTTTTGTGTCTGGTCGTGTGGCCATCGCAGCATACAACAAATTTCCTACCATGGACTAGGTAGGTGGATGGATTCACAGGCTTACTGACACTATCATTTTTTGTCAGCTTGGGTTACGACTGGATTGGCATTGTCCATCTGATACTTTTGTAGTATGTTTTCAATGTCATGTCTCTGATGAAGTAGAACACAGTTATTTGATTTGTCTTGGACAATAGAGATTCCCAGAATGTAGGATAGCTCACCCATGTCCTTCATCTTGTAGCGCTTCTTGAGAGCTTGCTTCAACTTGTCCATGCTCTCTGTTGACTCTAGTGAAAATCAGATCATCAACATACACAGCTAATATCTCTAGCTCCTGACCAGATCTCACAAACACACAGTGGTCTGATGTACTCTGTGTAAAGCCAGTACCTTTCATAAACTCAGTGAAAGCTTTGCTCTAGACTGCTTTAGTCCGTATATTAACCTTTTTTTAGCAATTCATGTCCGTTTTTAGTTCTTGTCCTGGTTTGATGTATCCCTCTGGTTGCTCCATGTAGATTTCCTCTTCAAATGTCCATTTAGAAATGCAATTACAACATCCATTTGATGCACATGTAAGTTATTCTGGACAGCAAAAGCCAATATGTACAAATTGAGCTGAATTGTACCATGGGTGAAAATGTTTCATCACAATCAGCACCATATATCTGTATCCTTTAGAAATGAGCCTGCATTTGTATCTTTTCACTCGTCCATCACTGTGATGCTTGACTTTGAACACCCACTTTGATCCTATTGCTTTACAATCCAAAGATCATGTATCATTTTTCAGCAGTGACTCGTATTCCAAATCAGCTGCCTCCTGCCATTCCTTTACATTAGGACTTAACATCGCTTCTTTCAGTGTTCTTGGTTCTGTGACACTACAGACATTAGCGTATTTTAAAGCAAACTTATTGTAATCATAACGCCTGGGTCGTACCTCCTGCTCCTGTCACTGGCGCCCGCGCCGCTCTCGCTAGCTAGCTCCTGCTTCGTAGTCTCCCCTCTGATACAGCCGAAGTCTCAGCATCCTTCCCGTTATTAATAAACCGTGGTACTTTTTTCGGTGGCATAAAAAAATCCAAAATTTGTTTCTGTTCGGACATTTTTTTGTTTTACATGAGGCAACTGTTTTCTTCTTTTGCAAGTGTTGATTTTACCTAGAGACGCCGGTAACAGATTCATGGGAATACAAATATTTAAAATATATTTATTTCACTGAATATTTTTTTCAGTCACTGTTGAATTTTTGATCACGCCACTAGGGGGTGCTGCAGCACCCTTAGCACTCCCACTTCCTACGGCCTTGCTCGCTCCTTGTTTCTGGCCAAAGTCTGTTTCATTGAAAACATCTATAAATGAGTGATGTGTGAGTGATTTTCTCTCATGTTAATACTTAATTACTAAGTACTAAGTAACCAGCACAATTACTTGGGTGGTAGTGTCACAAACTGGTTCTTTTACACCAGTATTATTTCCACTGTAGAAGGGGGCCAGAGACAAAATGTCAGTTACGAAAATGTATTACAATTGTTAGGGAATATTTTAGCTGCCCTTGGAACTGAGAGGAGACAGACTGGAGACTTTCTGGATGTCTTAGGTGGGAGACGTTTAGTGACCATCAACACAGGACCCAGAGACATTTTGTCCATTGATAGAGTCTAGACCTGGGGCACCTGTCTAAGCCGAAACACAAGCTAAGACACTACATCTACGGCCTTGGTGCTGTAGTAATGCTTCTACTATCTCTGTCAGAGAGTGCTGACCTGAATGAATAGACAGGCCCAATTGAGGTTAAGTATACTATACAGTTAAAGAAGTTAAAGTATATCTAAAATAACCCAACAACAATGAAAAAATATGCCCAGACACTGGTTAAAAAGTTTCTCAAGAAAAGGATAAAATAAGATTAAAATTACATTGAAATCCCAAAGCAACAGTGAAAGCACAGTTAAAAGCATATTAGACACGTAATGTAAGAGTTGGGAAGTCCCAAAAAGAAAGTCAGAGCGTGAGGGTATTGGACCGTGTCTTTGACAACGTGATGATGGCCTCTGGTGTCACGCGATGAGTCCTGTGCTCCTCCTGTCTGCAGCCGCAACGTGGGGAAGCAGGGACGTACTCAGTAGCCTACACCAGGCAACACAAAGAAAAAAAATACATTCAACCTACAGTCATTATCTTACATTCTTTCACTTAACTCATGCATGCATGTTTGGCCTCCTCCAGTGTTCAGTCTGACCATGACTCCAGTTCAGTTTCTGCTGTGTCCCGCGTGTACCTCCACTGTCTGTGCAGCTTTACGGCTCTTGCTTGATCTCCCCACTTCAGGTGTGCTCACTGCTCAGACACTGTTATCCACCCCGCAATCCGTGGCAGCCGATTAATATAATGAAGAGGTTTGTCAACCAGCCCCTTATTTCATATCCATTTAATCAATAAACAAAACACACAAAAATCATGCAAAATATTAAAAGAATTTACACACTAAAACCAAGCAAAAATACGTTAACACAGCAACACCCATCAAATTCTAAATATTAATCACATTACACACAATGCTGTGCATGCTCTCGTCTGCCCCTCTTGTGTATACCTAGTTCCAGGCAAAAGCCATTCACCTCCTCTCAGTCACTGCTTTAGAGACACATTTGTTTTAGAATGAGTTCATATCTTCTTTCAGCTTTCTCTTGTGCAGGAATAACTGGACCATGCAGCTGCAGACTCCGTACCAAAAGAGCAGTGAGTCTGTGAGCCCAGAAGAGCTTTCTCTGCCTCCACTGTGTAGACCAGGCCAAGTGGGTGAGAGCCAGAGCTGGTTCACAGACATATACAGACTCTGTCGTTCACTATTTCTAATATAAATACATTTTTGGGTTTGATGCTTAAATTTGTGCATATTTGTGTTTTCTCAACCATAATATCTAGCCAATGCTATTTTAAAAACTAAAAAGTAGCTGCAGTTGGCTCCAGTCCCTCTGTGACCCCAAACATGATAAAGCAGAAGATTAATGAATGCAGACTAGTGCAGTGTGTTGACAGTAGCTCACGGGCCTAAAACTTCCACCTTTGTAATTTTAAGCAGACTTCATAACCACAATGACTTCTGCAGTTTCTTGGAATGATTGAAATGAATGGGACAAAAACACTACTGCTCTCAGCCTATGTGGAGTTCCGCAGTGACAAACATGAGGTCAGTAGCCTCTGTTCTCTACTGTTCCTTTTAACATTCTCACCACCACCATTTGTTTTAGCAGTAAACATCTAAAACAAATCTGTTTTTATGTTGGACTTTGCTGGTTCAGGTCCGTGTGATTGCAGTGGCGCTGAGAAGTGAGACTGTGGCCTATTGGTGCCATTTATGTTGCCAGGAGCACATGCACCTCTCTGAGGAGACCGCACACATCCACACGGACCACTTCAGCTTTGCCTATGGGACGGCACACATCATGTATCTGCTGCCCCCAGGCTGTGAGAACCCTTCTCACATCACTCTGACACCTACTGCTAATAACTCGGCAGGTACTGCCAGTTGCTCTGAAATTCTCAACTTCTGTTTCTGAGAAACTGCAGAAGACAAAAAAGTGTGCGTTTATCAAATATGGTTTTTTGTTGGGGTCTAAGATGACCTTGACGCATTGTTCTTGGAGCTGCACAATCAGAGAGCTAAAACAGACTCCTTCCCTTACAACTTCAGAGTTTGCCTATCCACCATGTTCGATTTCACCAATCTGCTGCAGGTAAGTTACACATAGCTTCTAGTGCTTGTGTTTGAAGTGAATACAGTAATGATAAGATGATGTGGAGCTGCAGTTGGTGCAGAGTTTGGAAATGCTGCGGTTGCTTGGGGTGAACAGAGTTGTGATCTATAAAAGCAACTGTAGCCCTGAAATCAGGCACCTGCTGGACTACTACGTACATGAAGGTGCAGTATCATCTTCATCTCTGTCTCATATTTGTTCATCCGTTTGCACAGCCCCCTCATCTGTGCGTGAGGAGCCTTTTTCCTGGAGAAGCTTCTGTCTTCCTCCCCAGGGAGAGACTAGGCGTTAGAAGTAAACTGGGACAAAGGCTTTTTGGGTTCTGCCCGCCTACATCAGGAATCAACTACAGAGTGAACTGTGTGTTTGAGAGCTCCCCTAAACACTTTTTTTTTTAATTAAAATAATCTTTATTTACTTTTTTATAATAAATATAATAAAAAACACAAAAAGTAAAATCCCAAGCCCATATTTTAATGAAATGGTTAACCACTGGATTGTTAAAAGATACAGTGGGAGGCATTGGCAGAGAAGCACTAAGAAAGGCAAAAGGAGTTAGGCTGTGCTGTCTCTACTCTACTAATAATACATTTAATATGAAATGTTTAAAGGAATGTAAACAGACATGGAGAAATGTTATTGTGAAAGTGAATTTAGTAGTAGTTCTAATCTAATCTAATTATACAGACTGAAATTTGTTTTTTCATTGTGTGTATGAAATATTGTGTTTGAAAGATCCTTTTTTTGCTGCTTCTGCCTCTTGGCCAGGGCACTTTTTTGTCCTGGTTAAATAAATATGCTCAGATCAAATATATAAATGCCATTGACTGTCTGAGAATGGTAGAATCTCTACAGGTAGGAATACAGTCTGTTTGTTGCCTTGTGTCAGGTTTTGTGGAGGTGATTCCCTGGATGTCATCTAGATTTCTGAGGGTGTCTCGAGGCTGGCTGCCTGAACACGGCCCTGGGGAGATCCACTATTTTGGGCAAATTCCAGCTCTTAATGACTGCCTCTACAGATACATGCACCTGTCCAGATATGTGGCCCTAAACGACATGGATGAGCTCACACTCCCTCAGGCAGTCAGCAGGTACAAATATATGACAAATTCTAGCAAAACAACATCGAGGCAGTATGTGTCGGTCATAACAGTAGAGCGTGTTAAAGGCAGGTCTTGCCTTTTACCAGCTGGTCTGAGCTGCTGCCACTACTGGAGAGGAAATATGGCAGGGATTAGTACTACAGGGTGGGGGTTCAACATCCTGGCACACCTCTACTATGAGCCCAACTCTCCCATTTCCTTCAATGACTTCAAGATCATTGTGAATCCCTGCACTGCATTTTCACCCACTGTGCACAGCCTGCTGGAGAAGGAGTGCTTTTGGTTTGACAGAGATTTAGCGCGGATATACCACACCAGGTATGGGACCCATCGCCTCACACCATCTTCAGTGCTCTTAAGGAAGAGAACAGTCAGCCCATACAGTATTTAATGTGCAAACCTCTAATGAACAGAAGAAAGTAACAATATGAGCTAGGACCTTTGTGCTCAGTGTGAAGTACAGCAATGTCAGCAAATTTTTCTTTTTTTTTCCCTCAGAGCTCCCAAACAAACTGACCTGACCCCTGACCAGCTGCTTTATGATGGACGTCCGCTGAACTTCAGTGTCCCCCTCTCACTGGCAGTCAGTGCAGTGCTGGAGGCTGGGCTTCTGCCAGAGGAGAGCGCTCCCTAGTGTGCATCAATTTGAAAATAAAAAACAACATGGAATCAAAAAACTCTCAAGTCTTATATTATTATTATTATTATTATTGTCCTATAACACTAAGTATCATAATGCTTTGCTTCCCAAAACACTACGAGTTGTGCAAGACTTCATCAAAAATGAAATGCGTTCTAATACAATGGACACCTTAGAGGCTGATATTTCTACAGTCGAAATTAATGTATGTGTAACACAACGCTTTCAGTCTATTTCATTTGACGTCTTTGTTTACGTTGTAAATTGTTTAAATTAACAAGCTAAAACTACAATAACCGGCGTCGCTGCAAACCAAACGTGACCGGAAGCTGAAGTGTTTGCTATAAATACATTTCCGCATCTGCAAAGAGTCCTTTCCTGTCCACGGCCGTTTGGAAGATGGCGGTGCAAATCTCCAAGAAGAGGAAGGTGAGCGCGTCTTTCTTCCGTTCTTCTCTCAGAGGTAGCAGTTTATGTCAAAATAGAACAAGGATGAGCAGGAGATACGTGTCCTCTGTGTGGCTGTGTGGCAGGAGAGTGGGGCCACCTTTGCTCGGAGCAGGATTGATGTGGATGCGCTCGGTGTCAGCTATAACATGGCTCTGAGCTGCTGCCGGCGACAGGCCATCCAGAGCCAACACCAAGAGCCCCGTCTGTCTGTGTCAAATGTCAATTCGCGTAGTTGTTGTTCTTCCTTTTTTTTTCTCTTCTTAAACGGTGCTCCGTCTAATTGGATAAAATCCGGTCTCTGAACCTTCCACTCACTCTGAAAACGCGTTTAGCTTAGCCTAGCTTGGTGTTATGCTAAATGAAGCCACCCCGGTGTTTAATTATTATAAGTCAACGCAAGTGTCACGATGTAACACTGTTATTGGTATCGGGTATGCTCCTGAGGTTTCAATTAAAAGTGGCGGTCACCATAAAGTAACGTCATTTATCGATGTTTTTTTAAGTGTGCAATATTCTTTTTGCCAAGAGAGGCTTTAGTGACTGAGTGATGCTACTGTGCCTGTAGTTCGTCTCAGACGGTATCTTCAAGGCCGAGCTGAACGAGTTTCTGACCCGGGAACTGGCTGAGGATGGCTACTCTGGGGTCGAGGTGCGGGTGACTCCAACCAGGACCGAGATCATCATTCTGGCCACAAGGTCTGTGCTGGTACCATTTTACCTCACTAGAATATCTCTTAAAAGCTGATAGACTCATTGGGGGAAAAAGTTAACTGGTTTTGTTTTCTATACAAATGGCGCTTATTCATAACCACTACCTCCATCCTTTTTCCATAAAATGACAAAGAACATGTTTGAATTGAGCTGAGACCTCAATGTTTAGGGAAAGGCCATTTTTTTCTTTTCTATGTTTCTGCCATATCCCAAGTTTCTAACAAAGGCTTTCAACAAATTGTTTGGGCTAAAATCTTCATTATCTATGATTGTGAATGTGTAGCCTGGTAGAGCATTTCATACAAATCATTAATTATCAATCACTGGAACTTATGCTGTGATTGATTTCTTTCTGACCGTTGTAACCTGTATTGTGTTGTCCTCAGGACCCAGAATGTTTTGGGAGAAAAGGGCCGTCGCATCAGAGAACTGACAGCTGTTGTCCAGAAGAGGTTTGGTTTCCCAGAGGGCAGTGTAGAGGTAACGCAGGCCTTTGCAGCTACTTGACTTTGTTTGGATTACATGAAAGTTACATTCATGCTGTCACTCTTCTTACAGCAATGGAAGTGCTCATTTATTAGTGAACACACACACATCTAAATATTTATAACTTTACTGAACAGTGAATCCAAAAGTCCTCAAATTTCAAATGTGAGGGTACTTAATGTGAGCCATGTTTTCACTGAGGATGCAACAGCACAGTTAGCCCCTGGTTCAGAACACATTTGACGCTTTTATTTTTGGCCAATTTTGCCTGGACTGCCTGTCCAACTCATTTTCTTGGCAAAGCTCCTATTGAGCCTGGCTTCTGATTTTATTGTGATGCTCTTTTTTTACTGCTTCTGTGTTTTTCCAATTTTGGTCTGATGTAGTTTAATCTGTGTCCTTTTGTTCTACTTTCTAGAAATTAAACTCTGTTGAAAGGGACCAGACTAATTCTTTGTACAGAATAGAAAAATAGTTAACAGTTGTTGGCACATCTTAAGCTATAATATACTACCTACTTTTTATGACATGACATGCCAGAGCAACATAACGTGGCTGGAGGATGCCCAGATTATCTCATGGCATCTGCATTCACACATGTACTTTCATGTATACATGTATTTTCCTTCAGTGATGATGCGATGACGAGTCAGAATAGGGCTTTTTTGATTGTGTTGGTCTGATCCATGTTCTGTGGCTCAGCTCCATTTGTCAGAGAGCCCGTTCCTCTGAAGACCATTGAGGCATTTGTCTGAGAGGGATCTATTACTATTAGTTTTGTGTGTTTAACAAATGCTGTGCCTCATTTGTGGTGTCCTCTCTTCCCAGCTCTACGCAGAGAAAGTGGCCACTCGTGGGCTGTGTGCCATCGCTCAGGCTGAGTCTCTGCGCTACAAGCTGTTGGGAGGTCTGGCTGTGAGAAGGTGAGAAAGATTAGTTTAATTGTTCAATAGGATGTGAAGTTGGTTAGCTGGTAGTTTTTTCTTTAGGTTTTAAAACCGATGTAGATTGGTGTTCAGATTCATATTCAGGTCCAATCCTGGCTTTAATCTGAATTACATCAGATCAAAGTTAGATCTGTTGATCAGTTTGATCTTTAGAATTTATAAAGAACTCACCTCAGCTTTATTTGTGGCGATTCCATGTATTTACATTTTTATTAGTTCATCACACTTTAAAGCAGCACAAATTCCCTTATTTACTATTTAAAATGTCAATTTATTTCAAATTAAGGCATATAAGGCAGCTTGTACTAAACAGTTTTTGCTAGAGGTCGACCAATAGATTGGGCAAATTTTTAGAGATCGGCCATTGGCTCAAAATATTGTCACAGGCTGATTTTCAGTCAGGCAGTTTTTTGAGCAACTAATAACGCATGACTGAAGGACCCCAGCTGCAGCCGCACCATTTGACTGTAGAGGTCTGTGGGTGCACAAGCACAGAGGGACAAGTAGTTTACTCCGAGCACACCTGTAGCATTGATTTCTAGTTTGGATGAAACATGTTACATTGTGTTAATTCACGCTGGTTTGTTCAAATGTCTTGAAGTGCCATGAAATCAAACTGGGAATTAGTGGAGAGACCTCAACATATTGGGGCGTTTAAATTGTGCTTTGATGGCGCTGAGAAATGAATCTCACTGCAGCTATTAAAAAGACATAAAGGCTAATTGCTAAATGCAGAAACTGGATGAATATAAAGACGTTTTGAAGAAAAAAGTTAAGTGCCACGAAGTAAGGAAAATAGTGTTTCTAGCTTTGTGGGGGCCCTATGCAAGATGCTGTTTGGGGGCTCCTATTTTGTCAAGCTACAATGGAGAGACTCCTAACCTTTGAGATCTGGGATCGCTCTGTTCACTTTCCTCACCAAGAGGGGTCTGAAATGTTTATATTGTTTATTAAAATACATTTTACTATCGTTTCAAAATGCATTACATTTTTCCTTAATTAAACTATAAGCTGTACACTGTACTTTGAAATGGTTAATTGAAGAAAATCGATTAATCATCTGAAATGTAAAATTCTTTATCCCCTCCCCCCACCTCACTTTATTTGACACTTGAGCTTCAGTAGGAATAAACTGTTGTCTTGATCAGTCACTGCATGTTTGTTGGAGATGACTGTTCACAAACAGGAGCTGCCCTTTTTTCCTTTGGTTATGAATAGTTGATGCCTTACTATTATTGAAAAACTGAATGAGCCTACATCTTTAGGGCGTGCTATGGTGTCCTGAGGTTCATAATGGAGAGTGGTGCCAAGGGCTGTGAGGTTGTAGTGTCTGGGAAACTGAGGGGCCAGAGAGCCAAGTCCATGAAGTTTGTGGACGGCCTGATGATCCACAGCGGAGACCCGGTCAACTACTACGTGGACACAGCAGTTCGCCACGTCCTCCTGCGACAAGGTAAGACCAGCTTCTCACACTGGAACAGGCTTCCAGAACAGGCTTCATGTGTGTTGCTCTTTCAGGTGTCTTGGGCATCAAGGTGAAGATCATGCTGCCCTGGGATCCCAGCGGTAAAATTGGTCCCAAAAAGCCTCTCCCTGACCACGTCAGCATCGTGGAACCCAAGGAGGAGACGCTCCCCACCACCCCCATGTCTGAGCAGAAGGGAGCCAAGCCTGAAGTGCCAGTCATGCCCCAGGCTCCTGTCCCCACCGCATAAGACGGTAGGAGCCGTAATCTCATTGTCATTAGTAATTAACTTTTAGAGTGGGGCTCAAATTGATTAATGAGCGAAGACTAGGCCTTAAGAGTTGTGTCCCTTCAGTGATGATTTGATGACGAGTCGGAAAAGGACTCTCAGCTCTGGGAGGTACTGGCTTAGAGTCACGTTCTGTGGCTCTCCTCTGGTCTTTTCAGAGAGGGGAGTCCTGTCCAAGTGAAGACTTAGAGGCATTTGTCTGAGAGGGTTGTCACTGCACTCTTCATTCTATTCCTGATCAGTTGTGGACAGCCTTAACATGGCTTTCCAGCCTTTAAGAGCCCAAGGGCTGTTCTGCTGTGGAGCACTAAAACCACAACACATTCTGCATTGGATGAATAGATTTTTGTATGTGACTCAAATAAAGCCCTAAAATTTGTTCACTGATTGAACTCAAGTTTGCTCTGTGCTCTCTTCCAGGTTTCATCCGGTGGAAGAAGCAGGTCACTGTTTTTTGTGTACAAAACCAATAAAACCCAGAAATGTTCTTGGTGCTTTGTAGTTTCTTGTTACAAGGTAGTGAATTCTGAACATTAAAAGAAACTAACTTTTAGGGGTTTATACTGACTAAGATTTGAGAGAAATTCTGTATAAAACTCACATGGGACTGTTAACATTTCATAAGTTGCCCTCTCAAGCCAGCACATCTTGACAATGACAGATTGAATAAACGTAAATAAAAATCCTTAGTTTTGAGAAAGGTTAAGGGATGTGATAATATAGGGCATATTTCTCAAAAGTAAAGCTGTCATACACTTGTCAATTTGCAAAAATAACACAAAGGGAAGTTTACAGGAGTTAATGACTTCACAACAGTTGTCATTCAAGATTCGTTCCTTTTCACATAAGTTTTGGAAGTGGACTGCTGCAGGTTTGTAAAGATTGACAGATTTCACGTAAAGGTGATTTAATTGTGGGCTTGGTTGACATAAATTTGGTCAGAAATTCAGTGCATGCTAAAACTAGGGCATCTTAACACTTTGATAGATGACGACCTGGACCCTAAACTAATCCGCAACATGGAAATGATCCATATAAGAATCAATGCATTTATCGATATGCAATTGTGGTTAACAATATTGTCAATTTGTATTATGTATATTTTGGTCCACCTCTGATGGTTTGAATTCACAGAATACCAGGACTTGTCTATTTTCCTTTTACATAAAACATTTTAAATGAAAAAAAAACTCAATGAACCTACATTTAATTACAGAACAGAGAGACTTGGTAGACTCATAATTACTCCTGCAGGAATTTTATAGTTGGCAGTTTCAAGTTTGTCTTATGAGAGGAAGCTGTTGGACCAGGAGAGAACCATGAAGCACAGAGGGAACATCCACAAAAATACATAAAACTTCCAACAGGCATTGGAACACAAAGGAATATCTACAATTTGAAATAATTTTATCACAAAGATATTGACCCACCTTGTACGTGAAAGGGTTAACTCGAAAACTAAAGCTATGAGGCCCACTTCAATGCCAGAATCTGGTCACTGAAAATGTCAGTGGGCGGTGCCAAAATTCTCCAATCACCAGCAGCGTCACCGCAGGTCCGGTTTAGGCCACACCTCTTTTTACAGGTGGGCTATGGTAACGGACAAAGCCAGCCTTTACTTGAGTGAGAGAGTGTGCGGCTAAGATGAGTCTCACGGACGTTGACTCCGCTGGAAAACTATCATCGACCCAAAATCTGGTAAGATTCTAGAGCTGATGTGCTGTACTTTGCCGTTATCACAGTTTCAAGCAAACACACCCGGGAACGCTTGAAGACTGACTGACATTCAACAGGTCTGGAAAGCATTACGTGCACGCTTCGCGCCTGCGCAATATGCGTTTTTTAACCATTTACAAACAAAGGATAAGACAATGCAATAAAGAAACATGATAGACAGTTAATCGAAGTATTCCGTTAAATTCAAACGTGTGCACTAAAGAAAACAAAATAGAATAAAAAATAATTCTTTTTGAAGCTTTATAATAATAATCATCAGTGGGAATAATGGAGCCTTGAAAGACCAGCCGCCTTTCGTCTTTCCGTGGTCAAATAAGCCGCACTTTGTTTTCGAGTGCGCATTTATACCACTCATTACAGTAAGATTCGGCCGCTGTTACGGTGAAAGAACCTATAGCTATCCACACTTTGCTACAACACAAGAAAAAACCTACAAGACATCAGAGTGACTACATCAGCTGACTTTGAGATGGAATTAAAAGAACATTCCCCATGAGTACTAGATGAAACTTGAGCCAATCTACTGGGTACCTCTAGTACTATTACCACCCGTAGCATCAAGTACTTTTACTCTGGACTTTTGGAATAATCCATGTTTAAAGTACTTCCATTTTTCTTGCCTGGCAGTCTTGTAGTTAGTCTTGTTTCTTGTCTACATTTGAGCAAAAAATTACCTTGAAATTTATTAAAAAAATATTCCCCATGAGAACAAGAGTTGATCATTAGGTACTTTGAACATGGATCACAGTAAAAGTACTTGATACTATGGGTGGTTGCAGTACTAGAGGTACTCAATAGATTAGTACAGGCTTCATCTTCTACTCATGGGGAATATTCTTTAATTCCATCTCAAAGTCAGCAAATGTTGAGATTTTTCGCTAAAGTATAGGTACTTTGAACATGCATTTTTCCACAAGCCCACATTAAAAGTACTTGATACTAGGATGATTGTAGTACCAGAGGTACTCAGTAGATTAGTACAGGTTTCATTTTCTACTCATAGGGAATATTTCTTTAATTCCATCTTAAAATCAGCAGATGTAGTCATTTTTCGCTCAAATATAGGTACTTTGAACATGGACTACTCCAAAAGTGCACGTATACCGTTAAAGTATCTTCTTATGTATACATTCTAGTTGTAGCTAAGTTATTTGGTACAGTGGTACACGTTTCATGCAGTACTCATGGTGAAAATGTTCTATTTACTTATTTTCTTTCATTTTCTTTTCACCAGAACAGCCGGCAAATGTTACCGTAATGAGCGGTATAAATAGACACTCGAAAACTACGTTCGGCTCATTTGACCACGGAAAGACGAAAAGTTTCACCCTTTGGGTACTCTACTTTCTCACAGGTCAGCAGTCAGTGCGATTCAGTGGTCACCATCTCCACAAGAAGTGCCCAAGGCTCGGTGGTTCCTCCGATTTACACGATCTGTGAACTGCAGGAGTGACGTGTTGGATGTTGTTTTTTCACGCATCACCTTGCGTTACAAACTCAGTTCTGTTACACTTTACCAGCATTTTGTTGCTTGCCTTTAGGTGTTTCTTTAAGTTTAATTCACGTTATCAGGTACACTGCTGCCTTGCAACCGTTGCTGTTTCTGATGCATAAAATAGACGCTCGAGACGCAGCAGAGAGGAGAAGCATTTGTTCAGCAAATGGCACGTTCTCCTTTTTACGCGTCTCCTCCTGCTACAGGAGCAGATCGCCCACATTTCCGCACGATTTATCAGCATTTCGTTACACCCTTAAAATGTTTGTTTTAGTTTGATCAGTTGTGCAGCACAGTAAACTTAGACGCTGATGTAGCAGAGATGAGGGGCATGCTCCGCTGCAACAGTTAAACCACAGACGCAGGTAAGACAGACTAAAACCTAATAGAACTGAACTCACCATTGTCCACTGTTGATACCTGAGCGCTCTCGCAGTGTATTGCCCTCTAAACTCTATAAAAATCCTTAAGAGGAACAGGACACGCATAAACGCGCACCAGTGAAACCGATTTTTTATCAACTGTGCATGCAAACAAGCCTGTGAAGACACAATACTTATGTCCAGTGCTATTCTGTCATAACAGTGTGTTCAGAACCTGTACTGCATAGATAAAGTGTATGAAATACACAGTATAATGATTAATCAGTTAATGAAAATTGGTCAATTTCTTAATGATAATGAACCGATTATTGGTTAACCATGTCAGTCCATATAATATTAGATATGAGCCGCTTATCCAGCAGCACGTTTTAAGTTTGCTGTAGCTTGTACAGTAGATGTTGAGTTTGTTAGCTCATTAAAGTTTAAGTGTTTATGACTCTGTGTAATGTGTGTGTCCACTAACCCCAGGCTGCTGCTGTGGTGCAGTTGAATGTCGGGGGTCACCTGTACAGTACCTCTCTGAGCACACTCACTAAACACCCAGAGTCCAGGCTCACACAGATGTTCAGCCAGTCTCTACAGACTCTGCACACTGACCCTGATGGACGCTATTTTGTGGACCGGGACGGCACACACTTTGGAGCCGTGCTGGAGTTCCTGCGCTCTGAGCAGCTGCCCACTCACAACATCCTGGAGGTGAGTTCTGCCATTATTAGCATATTTAAAATACATGCAGTGCATGTTTCCCCCCTGTATCAGTTCAAGTATATACCCCTACCAACATAAGGCTCATCAGTACAGAGAGAAGGTGGTCTCAGAAAGTGTGAAAGGTCAGCTTTGTACATAAAAATTGTATTTGCAAATGGATCTGTGAAGGTACATGTTTTCAGGCCACACACAAATGTCAAGCACCTTGCTTTCACACTTTACATCTTTGAGCCGTTTTCCTAATGCAGTGAGACACTTCATGAATTATTAATCAATGTTTAAATTGCTTGATGTAAAGATTTCATTCTGAGTCTAATGAAGGTAAAGGTCCTGTTAAGACTCGTTCTATCGAAGTTGTACAGGTGGACTCAGTGCAGCTAGGTTTTCATTTCAAGTGGCAAAACCTCCTCCATATTCTCAGCAGAGAATAAATCAGTAAGTTGTTTACTCTGTACCATCATAATTTGTCAGATAATTCAGCTGACAGAGGAAATATCGTCCTTTGAAAACAGCTTCATTCCTGTGTTACCCTCACCTCTCACTTTGTTATAATGTTTGTTTTACTAGTTTCAAATGTGAAAAGTGGTTCTCACTCCCATTCAGGTGTCACACCCCAAAGCTGTTTGCCAACTGCCATAAAAACCAAGAAGAATAAGTTGGCCAACAAGACCGGGGAAAGCAAGGTATTCACTGTGCAATTTCTCTCTGGACGAAAGACGCACAATCACGGGAAAAATCGTCCAATGTAGTACAAAAACGGTGGTCATATGTCTTACAGTGTGGCAGGGAGAAAGATAAAAGATAGAACTGTCTTATCACCAAAGACAAGCTGCAACACATATCAAGCAGTGTCACATATTTAGAGGAATTGTCGTATACCATATTTTCCGGACTATAAGCCGCTACTTTTTCCCCACGCTTTGAACCATGCGGCTTATACAGAGATGCGGCTTTTCTATGAATTTTTCTTCAGCCCTCAGGGGGGCGCTCTAGCAAAAAGTGCAAAAACGAGACAAACGAGGCAGCGGTAGTACAAACAAGAAAGCACCAGTTTTTATTCTTAGCACATGCAACCCAAGACGCACAACAGCAAAATACGGTAATATTTTTACACCCTCACCCCCTCATAATGGAAAACAAATGAAGTGACAGTGGTTTGGTGTTCAGTAGTTTCAATGCTCAGGAGGAAGATGAATAGTGACTTGTGGTTTCAGTGCACGGGAGAATGAAGCGAATTTAATAGTTGCGCAGTTGCGCTTTAACAGTGCGCAGGAAGAAAAAGTGACAGTGGTTTCAGTATGCAGGAGGAAGAAAAATAAAGCAACTTGGTTTTAGTGCACAGGAGGAAGATGGATAAAACCATCAATGACTTTTCTGTTTTGTTTGATCAGCACTTTTACTGCCGTGTTACAGGCACTGTTCAGAAACAATCAGTTCAGGTATATGAATAAACACTTATGGTACAAAATCTTTCTATGTAAATATCTTATTTCTCAGCCTGGATATCGGCGGCTTATAGTCCGGTGCGGCTTATATGTGACAAAATATATATTTCTTTTAAATTTTAGTGGGTGCGGCTTATATTTAGGTGTGCTCTATAGTCCGGAAAATACGGTAGTGTTTGGGGACCTCATTTCTCAGTGGCAGCTCTCAGTGATGCTGTGTGCTGCTTCGTGCCGGAGTGGGAGCGTCTGCCCCCTGCCCCTCACTTATACTGAACTCACCTCACAACTTAAATGTAATTTACCCTGTACACCTCAGATCCACCTCAAATATTTTTTTCTGTCTTGATCAGACTTTATCTTAAAGGAGCAGAATATTAAGATACTCAAAATATCTTTACAGTCTACAAACATAACTAATAAATATGTCTTATTAAAGAAATATGATCATAACAATTTTTTTTTACTGTCCGTAAAACTCATTTTGCTAAATTGCTTGTCATAAACCACAATCCCATCAGCTGCTGTCAGTCCAGCCCAAAGGGGGCTGCCCTGTGCCCTGGGGGCCAATCAGGTGCATGTCCGACTCTGTGTCAGGTAAGCCGGCCCTCCCCCTGAAAGAGTGGAGTGATTGTGTAAACATTAGCACGAGCCGACACGTTATAGAGGGAGAGGCGAGAAAAGACACGAAATTCCCAGGCACACAGGTGAGTGCTGCAGGCTCTTTGATTTTCTACCATGTCTCCCATCTTTTCTTCTAGTAGTAATATTATTTACCCTCGGTACGGTATAGTCTGGCACACGATTGAGACAAATTCTTTCATGAACAACGTGTGAGTTTTGTGCTGCAAACCTCGGTGCAGTGTCGCTCTTTTGACCTGTGTTTGCTAAAATAAGAACATGGCCAAAAGTTCTGCCTTTTGTGACAAATAATACATGAATAATGGCGACAAGTGGTCTGTATCTGTTGAAGTGTTAATACACTAGAGTCTACATTGTTTGTCTGTGGATGAAACTGGGCTCAGACTGTAGGCACTATTAGTGCACTACCTTAATACTTTATTCAAGCAATACAAAACAAAGTAAGGGCTCACTGTATCGCAGGAATTTTGTCCCATGTCGCGTTATATGCCGCTTGTAGTTTTTATGCACTGAACTTTTATCTTCTATGTTATACAACACAAAATTCATGGAGACAGTTTGACATTACTGTTTGTGCCCCAAATAATGACAAATGTTATTATTGAACTAAATGTGGTGTATGTCTCATTCATAATAGAAGTTGAGGCCTTCAGCCTGCTCCGGCTACAAGTGGACTGTGGGCAATTTCTCTTATTGGATCCATTGATGGACCACTGACCCTACACATAGGTTACAACAGTTATAAACAGGTGTGTGTTGACAATGAAACACATGTTTCAAGTGTGACCTGGTAATACTTCAGTTGTCCCTGCTCTGAGGAAGGGCCCTAAAAGTTGACTGTGGTAAAAAGTAAAATCTAATGTCAAATGTCAAATGTGCTTATAGCATTATCGGCTCAAAATTTGGAATTTGTTGTAAAATGCTGTGTTCAGGAGCAGAGCTCTAGTGGACCCCTGTCTCACTGCAGAGCCTCAGCCTGGACCATCTCTCCTTTGACACTGCCCTTCCCCAAAGACCTTTACCACAGACTCCACTGGAGACAAATCCACCAACTGTTATTACTATTCCAGTTATTGTTGTGATTATATTAAGCGTTCAATTTTGCTTTAGCTAACTGAACTTTCTGCTGTGAGATAAAAAATTATGTTACACACAAACGTGTCCCTGTTTTCCCAGATATTACATTTAGTCACAAAATTTCTGTGAAATACGAAGGGTTTTAGATTTAGTTTTGTCAAACCAGACATAAGCTGTATGTTTGTCTTCTGTTTTACAATAAATGGCAAAAGGCGTGAAGTAAAAAGTCTCAGTTCAATTACTACTTTTATCAAATAATGATGATATTAAGTGCAATGAAAAGAAAAGAAAGAAAACTGTTGGTGAAAGAAATACCCCAATTATTATTGATGAAATATCCAAGTATAAATGTAGGTAACAAAGAATAACATGCATGATAATGAAAAAAATTGTCAACAAAATATGTTTTATATGATGTAGCAAAATAAGAAAAATAAGGCAAAACTACTACTGCCTAATAATTTACATAAATAACTATTTCATATCTTGTTTATTAGTTACAGTGCCATGAAAAGTGTCTGCCCCCTTCCTAATTTCTGATTTCTTGATTCAATAGATTTGGCAGTAATCAGGCCTGGGTGTGGCTAGTGACATTGAACTTTCCAAAAAAATGTGATTAATCACAGTTAATTCATGATTTCACAATGGGGACCCTATATAAAAACTACCATGTCACATACGGCTAGGTAGGTTTTGATAGCTTTTTCCCCTTAATAAATAAAATCATCACTTAAAAACTGCATTTTGTATTTACTTGAATTATCTTTGTCTAATATTTAAATTTGTTTGATGATCTGAAAACATTTGTGTGTGACAAATATGAAAGAAAAAAAAAGAAATTCAGGAAGGGAGCAAATGCTTTTTCACGGCAATGTAGGAGTTTACAAGAAGGAGAGATTTTAAAAAAAGGGGAAAAAGTCTGTGATGGTTCAGTTGATTCAGAAAAGCAGGCCTACAGTTATGTCACTTATCAAGCATCTCTAGGAAGCTTTTAATGTTGGTTTCTTTCCCACTGTTGATGGTAAAGTGGATCATGGTGAAGAGGGTTTCTGTGAAAGTGCTGTCTCTATGACTCCATAGGACAGGGCCAATCAGATATCTTTAAGGTTGCTCCTCTATGATTAATACTAAGATTTTTGCTGTGAAGAGGAAGGCTCAATTGATTCCAAGGGTCTCTTCATCAGCAAAACAGTCCAGAATAAATCCTTCTTTTTACGTGCCATCTGTTGTATTTTGCAAAGTTAGCTAAATTGTTCTTGATTTATGTTTATGCTGGACAAGTGTAGGCAATCTGAATGCTTACCAATTTGGTTCTGAAGTTATCATCTCCCAGAAGTTTGTGGATCCAATTAGCCAGGAATCTCATAGGGTTTTTCGTGTTCACTGAGGGCAGTGGGTCAATTGCCGTTTTTTTGCTCGGACACTGTCTTCAAATTGTTGTTGTTTCTTTTCCACACTCATAATTTCTTACTTCAGCATTCAAACTGTCACTCTGGACTCTGTCTGCACCAGCCACTTTATGCAGCATTTGGACTGCCCTCTGTGCACCATGGTCACTTTAACCAGACTTATAAGCTCATTCAATCACTACCTCCCACTATATCTGTACTGTTTACACTTTTTGCACTGCCATTACTGCAAATATTCTTTTTACACTTTACACTGATTTGTTATGTGCCTTATGTTTTATTTATTTTTAGTGCTCATATTTTGTTTTTACTTTTTTAAATTCTTTTTTAAATAGATCATTTTTTTTGCATGCCATTACTTGCGTTTCTTCCTACATTGCACCATTTACTACTTATTGTATTGTATGCACCAAGGGAAGAGAGTGACATCATTTCAGTTCTCTGTATGTGCTGAACATGTAGCAGAATTGACAATAAATAAGACTTTGACTTGACTTTGACTTATTATGTTTTTCGCTGGATTGTATGTATGTTTTCCTGGTTTGTGCTCACTCGTGTTTGTATGTCTTCCAATTGCTCATTAATGTTGGTAAGAGAAGTGTCCATTTTTTTACATACACTGTTGAATTCCTTGAATTTTTCAAGTCAATGTGTAGGGTTTTCAGTGCATTGTTTTGCTGTATGAGCCTACAAATTCACTTGTTGTGGCGTCTCCATCTTTGTGTGTCGCTTCTAACACCAGTTTGTTTCCCCAGGTTCACCAAGAGGCCGTCTACTACAATATACAAGCCCTGGTCCAACGTCTGGAGGAGAGTCCACAGATGTTTGGAGAGCTGGTCGGGCGGCAGCAGTTCCTGTCCCGAGTTCCACACTATAAAGAGAACATTGAGGTCAGCCATACAATCTATATCCTTTTCCACATGATTTCTGCTGACATCTAAGAGTGTATTGGTGGGTTTCTTCATTTGTTGCTGTTACTTCATGTTGCCATGCTGATGCAGATCTTCTTTATCTACTATTCTTCAGTCCATGTGCTGAAATCGACTAGTTGAATCAATGACCTTATTGTTTTAGGGGTCAGAGGTCACAGGACTGACTTGAACATAGTCATAATATTCCCTGAAACACTGAAAAATAAGTCTAAAAATGCTCATTTGGTCTTCCACAAAAGTTAACTTTTTGTTTCTTATAATCACACCACTTTTTTGGGTTTTACTTTGACATGTTTCGACTGCTGAACTTCCTGCAGTCTTCCTTAGAGGAGTCACGTGATGTTACTGTGACGTGTTTTGTCAGCTGATTTTTACATGTTTTGTTGTCCTACCTGAACTGATTGGATGATGCCCCCTGAAGTCCGACTTCTTTAGGACAGCGTCAGAGACATTGTTAATTAGACATCCAACTGTACATTCATAGGAACCTTAATAGACGCTGTGTTTTCAATAGACGTGGCACTTTTGCTTGTGTTTTAGATCATTGAAGAGCAATTTGAAATAGGTGCAGGAAAGAGCCTAACCTGTGAGGAGAAGCAGCAGGTGGATGGATGGATGAATTGACCAAAAATTATAGGACAAACAGACAAGGCTTTGCTACGTTTACAAATGGATCTACTGCACGAAGCAGATACTGGCCAGGTGTGTAAAAGTGCTAATGAATTTATCTTTTGGGTAACTACTGACTGCGTAAAAGACAGTCCATTCTGTCTAATAAAGAGAAGCCTACATCAATATTTTACATTTCCTGCGCCCACATTGTGCTCATGATTGGGTACTCAATTAAAGAAGCGTTCCAATCGCTCCTTCCTAACTTCCCTTATTCCACATTGACAATAAATAAGAATAGATTTAGCAGCTGCTTACTTTGTGAAAACTTACTCCCCTGTGTGCTCTCTGGAATAATCCACGATCCTGTGTCTTTTCAGATCATAAAAGCACTCCCTTCTTCCTAAAGTCTACTCCCATTTCTATGGTCCTCTTTTAGCGTCTGCATTTCAGAATTAATATCCATCGCATTTAAATAATTATAAAAACTATGAAAAATTAAAACCCTCCAAAACAACATGGCTGTTGTTATACTCATTAAGTATAATAATTTTTTAACAACATAAACCCACAAATGTAATAATTTCCCAGAAATGTAATAGCTTCCACAAACATAATAACTAGTTCTGGTTTAGTCCTATTTTAGACTCATAATAGCTCTTTAAATAAAAATGCTATATTGTAATTTTTCGAGACTGAAGCAGGTCATTATTGACAGAGGGGTACTTTGTCGGCAGATTCAAAATCTGCTCTGTGTGTTTTGCTCCTCCGAGACTTAGCTCAGAGGGCAAATTGTCAGCGAAGACTAAAGAATAGAGAAAGCACATGTGTTGAGCTCTTGTTTACTTCACAACGAGAGGATTTATTCTCCCACTAGTGCGCTCTAACCTCTGACACCTGCATGTGGGGATAGCATTTAACTCATTTGACCTGAATGAATAAAAGACAAAAGAAAATAATTCAGTCAGAAAATAAAAATGATTTCTTTATCACTTTATCTTTTTGTTACTATTTTCAAGCCTCTACATGTGTATGTTTGTCCAACACAGTTTATTTGATGTGAATTCATGTGTAGGTCAGTTTGTGTTACGCAAACTTTAGTAAACAAAAAAATCCAATAATGGTAATATTTCATTAATGTCTTATTTTCTTACATTTTAGGTACGTCTTTATTTTACTGTCTCACAAATGTAACAAAGCCCCATTTGTGGGCAGTCGTTACATTAACAGGTGTAACAGCTGCTCCTCACGGCAGGCGAGCTGTTTCTTTATCCTCGATCACCGCTCTTCTGTCTCATCTCAGGTGCTGATTCGTGTAGCCAGGGCTGAGGCCATTGCCGCCCGCCGTTCCACCATCTTGATATGTGTGCTGCGTACTGAGGAGGAGCTGGCTGTCTATGACACTGCAATCAGATGTCTGGAGGCTGATAAGGAGTCACTAGTGTCATTTGGACCTTGGAAGGGGGCACCGACTGTTAAAGACCTGCTGGACTGTATTCAGATGGACATCGAGCGCCAGGGCTACAGAGTTAGCATCCAACCTCATGTCACTGAGAAGAGCTTTCTGTCCAGGAGCTATGACTACTTTTACCAACTGACCTTCACCTGGTGGTAACGTGACTACTGACCTGAATAAAAACATGGCTTAAAACAAATCTATTATGCTTTTTTTTAAATGCTTTTTTTTTTTATCTTGGCCTAGCCATATTCAAATACAAATGGAATCAACAACAGAGAAAAGCATAGCTGGCCATTGCAGCTGTGGGCATCAGTGCCACAGCCTCTCTGATCAGTGGAGAGTGTGGACTCAAGATCAGAATGTGTGTCAGCACCAGCACAGCTGCTGTGCACACCTTTAATAATAATTATAATAATTCCACCATCTGGTAACTTTCAATATCAATCTTCCAACAAGCTTTACAGCTTTATAAGCAACACACAAATTCCACTCAGTTTTAAAGGAGACCTAGGTAAATCAGTGAGCACCTCTGATAATGGTTAATTCACTCATTCATCTTTTACGTCTTCTTCCCTGCAGCAGTGTTCTGGGATGCATCATGTAAAGAAGAGTAATAATTAAATAATAAAACTGAACTATTTCAACAATAAATTTTAAGTCTAGTGAATCCTACATGTTTCTATGATGCTAGAGACAGAAAATAATAATAGGCTACAAATGATTAAATCCTCCATCTTTCATCAGTCATCATCAAATTCTACAGAAGTGACTGTGCAAACCTTCAGAGATCCCATCTATTCCATGTAGCAGTGAGGAGCAGAGTGGTTCCGATAGTAACACTGTGTTTCAGTGCCACCTCTAGTCTAGTCTGTTTTGGTGCCCTTGGAGAGATTACAAATTGTCACCAAGCTCACTTACGAATTCCAGGAGAGGGCATATGACATGGCTAAAAGGGCAGGGAAGAAAAAGGACATTGACGTTAAAATTAAGCATTCAAAATTAGAAGGCATTGTTAGGAAAGGAATAAATAAGGGGTGGCAACAGGACTGGGACAGTAAAATTAAAGGCAGACAATTGCATACAATTTAGCAAAGGGTGAGAGGGGCAGATACTTAAGGTGGAAACAAGATGGTTATTGTTAAAAATGCAACCCTCTGGCCATTGCAACCATTGTCAAGAGAAGGAGACACTGGGACACGTTCTCTTGTGTTGTCCAGCAAATGATGTGCAAAGAATAGTAATGATAAGAGGGTTTAGGAGACTGGGAGAAGAGGAGTTTGTTAAGGGAATCTTTAGAGCTGGAAACAGGGAAGGGAGAGGACTGCTCATCAGATTCCTAAAAACAACTAAACTAATGGGAAGAGTCTGAAACGGCATTTAATGTAGCTACCAGCAGATAGCGGTAGTGATGGGCAGATGAAGCTTCATGAAACATTGAAGCTTTTCATCTAATTAGTTCACTAAAGGGCAAAGCTTCTTGAGGCTTCATTTGCTCTACTAGGCCATCTACTGGACAAAGAATGTATAACAAGCATGTGTGGTATTTTGCAAAAAGCTTGTGAATGAAACTGTCAGAAAAATAAAGAAATCCGCAATATATTGTGTCTATTTTGCTGTCTATAATTTGAATGAAAAATGTTGGCATTGTGGAAAATTGAAACAATTATTCACAGTGGGGTGAGGGCAGAATGGTGAGGTGAATGTGCTTTCAGTTTCTCCACAGTAGTGGGGCTCAGACGATTTGGATAATATTTCTGCTTTTGAAAACACTCGTTCACATGGCACAAATGAGGCAGGGGTACCTCGATACGGGACGTCACATCACTAGATGGCGGTAATACACCACCCAGGTGCAAGCCGCCAATAAACACCGAAGAAGAAGAATCGCCCTGTCTGTTATTAAAGATGGCAGCACATCTTAAAAAACGGGTCTATGAAGAATTTTCGAAGGTTGTGCAGGTGAGCCCTTCACTTTCCTGTTATGTGGTTTATTCGTAGAATAAGTATGTCGTTTTTAAAATACTCCGGAGTTAAGAAAACTAGCTTACGCTATGCTAACTGTCCGAACAGGATCTCCTCCGTTACAGGAGCAGTTTACACAGTCCAGTAGTCGGCCACAAGCTAATTTGAACATGATCTCTAAAGCCAGAACATTTGGGGATATTTGCTCTTCCAATGCCCTGTCTGACGGTGTTTATGTTGCTATAGTGGACACATGTTTGGAAAGGACGGTTGTTTGAAGGAGTCCACTGTGATGATGGACAGTCGAATTGTGGGGGAACTCTTCAGATGTGCTGTGTTGATAAAGCACTTGATTTAGGAGATGGTTCTTACAGGGTTCATTAGAATTAGGGCTGCTCGATTATAGAAAAAAAAATCATAATCACATTTTTTTTTGCTTATTATTGAAAGCACGACTATTTCACACGATTACTCATTGACTTTGGAAATATGTTGGATTTATTGAACAAAACTTCTTTTGCGAATTCTTTTAAAATAAATAATATATTTAAACGTATAAATAATTAGCTTTAAAATAAACAGAAATAATAATTAAGATAAATAAATACGATGAATACTCTAGGGCACTTGTGTAAAACAAGTAATAAACAATCGTTTTTTTCTCGATTACATTGGTTATGTGGTCATTGGAAGCCGGAAATTGAAATTGAAAATTTGATTAATTACGCTTGGCAAATGCAAAAACCTTAATGCTTCTTGATCCAAGCCAAAAACTTTGGACAGAAGACCTGTTTTTACGATTATTTCCTTCAGAAGACTGGCCTGGTCTCAAGAGATCTGTGATGCCAGTGGGTCTAATAACATTTTATAACATCCCCACATTGATACATTGGTTTTGCATTGTGAATATCTGTGCTAAAATGCCCACAGATTTCTCATGAAGAAACTCCCACAAAGAAGCTGCGACTGTCCAAACCCAGCAAGTCCGCTGCATTGCACATCGATCTGTGTAAAGCCACCAACTCCACTGACGCTCTGCAGTACCTCCTGCAGTTTGCACGCAAGTCTGTGGAGGCTGAGAGTGTGGAGGGGGTCATCAGAATCCTGCTGGAGCACTACTACAAGGTATTTCACCTCACGCCCAAGTCAAGAGAAAAGGGCTTTATTTTTGTAATAGAGCCATCTTCCTTTACTACTTCACATAGGAGCCAGATAGCTCTGTGCGGCTGAAGATCGCTTCTCTGCTGGGTCTCCTGTCGAAAACCTCAGGATTTCGGCCTGACTGTATCGTGGAAGACACCATTAACACACTCAGCAATGAGAGTAAGATACAGTTAGTGTGATTTTGTTAAACTGTGTTGTCCGCTCATTCACTCAGGCAGGGTCTCGCCCCTCACCTTCTCAAACCTGCAGCTGTCTCAGAAGACATCTTCTGTCATAAGTTTCTTTTTCGAACGGGGAGGCCTCCAGCCAACATATGAGCATCAAGGGTTTGATGTGTCAGCTCTGTTGGCTACATGCTGCCCTGACTTTTTGCTGTCCATCTAATAATTCGCCCACGCTCACTGCTGCTCTATTTTATTTTCCTTATTTATTTATACATTTTCAGTGTTTATTTTAAATGTTGTGGTAAATTCAGGCAAAAAGGTCAAGAGCAGAGGAGAATTTAAAATGCACGACCATATAGAGACATGCTGTCGGGTAAATTAGATAAATAACTAAAAGATACAATAAAAGAACAAGGTAGACCTGTTCTATAGGAAAGCTAACCTGAAATTACTTCTGTTGTTAGCTGACACTATATAGAAAATAAAATTGAATATAATTAACTTGGGCAATGGTGTAAGCAGCTTCTCTGGAGGATGTTGCATGTATTCAGCAGAGACACTCTTTGCCCTGTGTCTGTGTACAGAGTCTCACCAGGTCCTGGCACAGCTACTCGACACCCTGCTGCTGATTGGTTCACAGCTGTCTGACAGTCCCTCGTTCCGGCAGAGGCTCATTGAGGTGTCCTGTAAGGTAACCCAAACACTGCTAACATATACCACCTGGCTTTGCACCAAACCAAAGGCAACCCCTTTCACCCTTTGTCTCTGACTGTTTTTTCCCCAAGCACCTGTCTGATACATATTTTGGGGTGAGGAACAAGTGTCTGCAGCTGCTTGGCTGTGTAGGAATGACTGAGAGTACTCTGCCCAAAGACAAAGAAGTACCAGCCACTTTGCAAGGTATGTCCTCCCTATATTTCAGTGTTATTTGTTGGTTGATTTTGCCATTGATAATACCAACACACTGTTTTGCAGTTATTTGCTATAAATAAAGATGATAAGAGTAAAGTAACCTGTAAATACTTTTATACTTGAGTGAAGAGATTCAAATGCTTCAAGACGATACTTGATTAATCACCAAAATCAAAATGGAACTGAAATTTCATTAGTATTAACTATTTTGTAGAAAGAGTACAAAGAGTGGTATTAGGACATCGCTAGCGTTTACATCAATTTTTATATATCTGGTCACAGTTACCATTGCCTCAGCGCCTTTTAATGCATGCAAAAACATAAGAAGACTTTCCATGAATATGTTAATAGAAGTTTTCATGGTGGCAAAGTGATAAGCACTGTCACCTCACACCAAGAATGGGTGGGTTTTCTCTGGATACTCAGGTTTCCCAGATCAGTATTAAAAAACATGCTCTATAGTCTCCAGTTAGTCACAAGACCAATTAATGGCTCTGATCTGAAGAGGGTTCCTGGGCCCTCATGAGGCGCTGCCCACTGCTCCACTGCTCCACTGGACGGGTTAAATGCAGAGAATGAATTTCCCCACAGGGATAATAAAGGGTACTTACTGAGTTAATTAGACAAAGAACATAATTATGTATTAATCATTCATGTTAATGGATTAAGATCTTGAATTTAAAGTGAGATGTTAAATTGTTTATGCCTGTTGTGTTACAGGAGGCGTGAGGGATGTCCAGAGTATCATCAGTGACCACTTTGGAGACCAGGACCCCCGAGTCCGGACTGCTGCTCTTAAAGCCATGGTAGGAGCTTGTTTTATTTTAACAATGATCAGTCTGTGTAGTCCTTATTTGACTCATGTCTCTCTGTGTAAATGTGTTTTATCCAGCTGCAGCTGCACGACAGAGGCATGACCATTCAGCAGATCATTTATGATCAGGTAACAGCTTGTGCACCCTGCTCATTAAGATCTCAGAATGGAGATAATCAGATCTATTTTTGTATGTGTGTGAATGCACATTTGCAGGCCTGCAAGCTGCTGTCAGATGACTATGAGCAGGTCCGTTCTGCTGCAGTCCAGATGGTGTGGGTGCTCAGCCAGCTGTACCCAGAAAGGTACTGTATAGTAACATTTCCACTGAGCCATAGAGGAAACTCTCTAGAATAAACTTTCAAAATGAAATGTATATCTAAATCTAAAGCTATAATTCTGCACCTTTCCAAAGCAGAATTACAAGGTTCTTCACTAAATTAAATAAACAATACAAAGAGGACGTAAAAACTACAAAAACAGACACACAAAGAATGATTTAGTAAAAGCCATTCTATAGAAATATGTGGCGCAGTGACTCTACTCTACGTTTTAACCCTTTCCATACTGATAGATGTTAATAACTTTGTTTCTCATCTGTTCCTAAATTTCTTTGGATTGCGGCGTGATGTCTTGCACCTGGCAAATAAGTTTGTTGCCAGCTGAAGCATAATCATTAATGCAGTAATCATTCACTTTTTTTGGTCCAGGCAGTGTACATCATATTTGAAGAGATCTTTCAAATGTTATAAACAGTAGAAGATTGTGGCTTATTACCAGGATTCTACCCATGCCATACTACTCCAGTAGAACCAAGCCTCATTACATTGCTGCAGATAAAGGTTTTTTGTTTGGGTGTGGTGGGGTTTAGCCTTTATTTTGATAGTCAGTGTATACAGACAGAAAAAGCACAACACAGCGGTAGCAACATGTCCGGTCCAACAGTAACTTATCTCTGGCAAAGTCACAGAAAGATGGAAACTCATCTATACGGCATTGTTTGTAATATTTGTAATATGTGCGTGGATTTTCACAGTATTGTGCCCATCCCATCTTCCAATGAAGAGATCCGTCTGGTTGATGATGCTTTTGGTAAAATCAGTCATATGGTCAGTGATGGCTCCTGGATGGTACGGGTGCAAGCTGCTAAAACTCTCGTAAGGAAGTGGCACTTTTTTATCCTTTTTGTATTCTTTGAACATTGCAACCAGATCAATCAAAAACAAAAACCTGTGTTTATTTGTAAGTCAGACATGACTGTGCTCTTGTTGGACAGGGTTCGATGCTGCAGGTCAGCCCACACTTCCTGGAGCAAACGCTGGATAAGAAGCTGATGTCAGATCTGAGGGTGAGCAGTCCAAGTTTTGTTTTGTCTGGTTTTGTTGATATGGCACTCTCTGGTTTTGTTTAATGTGTATCTCTGATAAATTAATATTCTATACATTGGTCAGTAACAAATGGGTGCAAAAAACTAAAATTCAAAAATCTCTAAAAAAGCTTTAGAAAATAAATCATTTTTACAAATTTTCAATAATGTCAATTTTTAACTTCCTTACTCTCTTATGTCAAAAAACTATGCAGTTTTTTTCAAGCAATGATTTTTTTCTTTAATTTTTTTTATTATTATTTTGAGGTGTTTAGACATTTTGCATTCTTTTTTTCCATTCTGTGTTAAATGTTTTCTTAAAAAAAAAAAAAAGACATTTGTCAGTTTGCCTCCTGGTGTACAGTAACTAGGAGTGTAATGGTTCTCGGGTTTAAACCGAACTGTATTGCTCTCCTCCTATGGCACGCTTGTAAACCACGGTTAATAGGAGGACGTGCTCTTTAATGTACACTGTACATTGTAGAGGACATCTATAATGTACATTGTACATTATAGACACTGTACTGAATATGTAATTTATGTCTATATGCAGCTGACTTTGACACACATGTACTTTGACTCTAAACTGGCCAATTATCAACAACTAACTGACAGTGGATAATTGTAGACACATAAAGAGGGGTCAGAGGCAGGACAGTTCAATTCCAAATCTTGGCATAAAAGTCTGTGTGGGAAAGATTTCACCTGGTGAATCAGTCTCCTGAGTCCTGTGAAAATAATGGAAGCCCTCAGCTGTACGCCTAACTGCAGTCTTTATGTGACTCCTCTCATGCCTCACGCACAAACAATTCAGCAGCACTCAGTCCCAAACATTCCTGATGCAGTGCGTAATAACATGTGGTGCAGCCGTAAGTCTGTCCACGTCCTCCACAGAGCTCCACTTCACTTCAACGACATTGCACTTCTTGTGGGAGAGTTTAAGGTCTTATTGTGTAATAGAAGAAAAGACAGAGTTTTTTTAAGAACTTGTAAAAGCCATGCGTAACCGACATGATGCTGCTGCGTTCAAATGCGCTTCGTAAAACGAAAATTAAAAAAAAGCGAATTGAGCTTTGGAACACACTATACTACTTACTATCCCATCTTTGGGACAAAAAAGGACAAAAACACCCATGTGAATCAGTGATTAAAACAAAGCAAAGCATGTGATAAATACATATAAAGTTTGTTGAGTTAGGCCTATCTGTTTCTGACAAAGGTAATCTTCTAATAAATAACTTTTTTGTCCCTAGCTATTGTTGTTGCCACTGCAGCTGCAGATTGAGCTGGTTTAGATGGCCATTAACATCTAAACAAACACATTTGTCATGTGGGTTAGTGGCCCGTGATCTATTGATTTTGCCCGCAGCCAGTCAAAGTTGGCGACCCCTGATGTACAGTTTGTTTTGATTTTGAAATGTACTTTTAGGTGGTACATGTTGCATAAAAATGCAAGTACTCTGAAGTCAAAATGTCAGTAGTGAAAAATTGCATATGTTTTTGTTTTCGTAAGGAAGCCTGTTGTGACCAAAGTATTACTTTTATAATTTTTTTTTCAACAGTAGCCATTCTTAATTAAACATACATATACTGTATACATATTTGTGACATGAAACCGTGATATGTTATGAATCGTGCCCAACTTGAACCGTTACACCCCTAGTTATAACGCACAAATGTGTCAAAAAGCTAAACTAGTCATACTGGCTTCTCTTGTGTCTACAGAGGAAGCGTACAGCTCATGAAAGGGCAAAGGAGCTCTTTGCTTCTGGAGAATTTTCGTCTGGCAGAAAGTGGGCAGATGATGCCCCAAAAGAGAAACTGGACACAAACACAGTTAACCTGATTGCCTCAGGGGCCTGTGGTGCATTTGTTCATGGCCTGGAGGACGAGATGTTTGGTATGTACTCATTGGATGCTGACATGTATTTTGAAATGTTCGGTTTTAGCAGCATTAGTTTTTGTTATTGCAGAGGTACGTATTGCAGCTGTAGAGGCATTGTGCCAGCTCGCACGATCCTCTCCCAGCTTTGCAGAAAAGTGCTTGGACTTTCTTGTGGACATGTTCAATGATGAAATTGAAGAGGTCAGACTACAGTCAATTCATGTGCTAAGAGAAATCTCAACTCACATAACACTAAGAGAGGATCAGTTGGACACAGTGCTCGCTGTGCTGGAGGTAAATGCATCTTTTAAAGGATTTTTAAATTCTCAAAATTATTTGGTCACTTAAGATTTACTGCAGGATTCATCTCGAGACATCAGAGAAGCCCTTCATGAGTTACTTTGCTACACTAATGTCTCCACCAAAGAGTGTATCCAGCTAGCTCTGTTAGAGCTCCTGAAGAATCTCAACAAATATCCCACTGACCGCAATTCTGTCTGGAAGTAAGTGTCTGTCTCTTCTGCATCACAGTGTACTTTGTGTTTTAAATATCACACTATTCACTTGGCTCTGTCAGATGGTCTCTGTCTGTGACACAGAGATGGTTCTGTGTCACAGACAGAGATCATCTGAGGGCTTCCAAAGAAAGCATTTGCAAAGGTATGTACTTAAGATTAATAATCGGTTGATGATTGGATTTGTCATCTGTGAGTAACCGCAGTTTTATCCAAACAGAGCAAGCCCATATTGTTAACATTAGTAACAGTAAAATGTCGCTACATTTTCAAACCTAAAACACTTCCAACTGTCAGTGCTTCCACATCATTGGCCTGGTCACAGCCGGTCGGGATGCAAATGCTTTGCTTCAAGCAGTACAAGATGGATTTTCATGAGTTGTGTTCACAAGCCTCTGCAAGTTAACCTACACTATATTGCCAAAAGTATTGGGTCACCCCTTTGTAATTTCTGACGGAGCCTTGATGTTCTTCCACACTGACTGAATCAGTCATTTCTTTTTGAACCTTGCCTTGTACACAGATGCATTGTTATGTAAGAATAGAAAAGGGTCCTGTCCAAACTGTTGCTATGACATTGAAAGTACACAACTGCCTTGAATATCATTATAAGCTTAAACATTTAGAGATTTCATCAGAAATGACTTAAGTAGTCAAAACTTTTCATTGCAAAGGGGTGATCCAATACTTTTGGCAATATAGTAGAGTTAGGAATTCCTCTAGTCTTAAACCACTGAGCCATGCAATGTACAATCCAGAAAAATAGTGGCATCGAGCACAGGTGAAAGAGCCCTAGAGAACACATGTCAAACTCAAGGCCCAGGAGCTAAATTTGGCCCTTTGCAATGTTTTATGTGGCCTGATATTTTTGGCACTAGGTTTTATTCATTGAATTTGAGCATGTTTTGGATGGATTTGATTTTTGCAACAAAGACAAGTAACTAAAACCTGTTCAGATCTGTCTAAAAATCTGTCCAAATCCATCTAAAACCTGTTCAAATTCAACCAAAACCTGCTGAAACCCATCTACAATCTGTTGAAATCCATCTACAATCTGTTTAAATCCATCTAAAACCTGTTGAAATCCAACAAAAACCAGTTTCCATAAAAGAAGGATATTGTTTGTGTGGTACCTTTTGTAAGACTCAAATGAAGATCTTGATGAAAATCTCACATTCAAAATTGAATAAAAGTTTCCAAATATCACCATCTTCGGCCCCTGAAAGTATTCTTGTTAACTTTCGTGGGCCCCCCTGCACTTAGAGTTTGACACCACTGCCCTAGAGCGTTCACACTTAAGACAGGTGAATTGTATTCCTTCATTTAAAGTTTTACAAGTCTTACATTTTTGTTAATTAGTCACGCCCACATTGGTCAAAGTCATACAGTTGTCTAAACACGCAATATTTTAATCACAGATCATTTTGAATCCAAATTTGCAGAAATCCATCCAGCCAATTTTGGGGATAAAGCAATTAGTGACAGACCTAGGGGTGCAGAAAACAGATTGCGCAGATGGCAGTTTTAGGTCAAGGTCAATGTGGTTTAGATTAACCGGTTTATTTGAACCTAAAACTGATTTGCTCATAAATTCAAGATACTGTACATTGCATTGTTTGAGGTATTAACCTGTGTAACTTTTTTGCCAGTTGCACCATGTTAATTTTAGCCCCAAAATATATATTCTGATAATCATTTAATGGTTCTTAGGCATGAAATTGGTAGAATCATGCCTACAGTGGTATGAAATTGTATTTGCTCCCTTACTGATTTCTTATTTTTTGTCTCACCTAAATGTTTCAGCTCATCAAACAAATTTAAATATTAGACAAAGATAACTCGTGTAAACACAAAATGCATGCAAGTGATTTTATTTATTAAGGGAAAAAGCTATCCAAACCTACATAGCACCAAGTGAAAAATCAATTATTTAAATCGTAGTGATTAATCACATTCTTTTTGAAAAGCTGAGTTCAATTTCACTAGCCACACCCAGGCCTAGACCTGTTGAATCAAGAAATCACTTCAGTAGAACTTTTCTGACAAAGTGAAGTAGGGCAAAAGATTTCAAAAAGCAAGACAGTTCAGGAACAGAGAAAGAAAGTAATTAAAGTTTTGGGACTCCAGCCAACCATGGTGAGAGCCATTATTCATGAATGGAGAAGATATGGAACAGTGGTGGTACCAAAATAACCCCAAGAGTGCAGCGACGAGGCATCCAATAGGTCACAAAAGAAGTCACAACATCTAAAGAACTGCAGGCCTCCCTTACTTCAGTTAAGGTCAGAGTTCATGACTCAACCATAAGAAAGAGACTTTGCAAAAATGCCATCCATGCCAGAGTTCCAAGGCAAAAAAAAACAAAACACTGCTGAGTGAAAAGAACATAAAGGCTCGTCTCATTTTTGAGACTTTTTGGTAGGTGTGCGTCCCACATTTCATTGATACATGTACATGATATCAACAGTCAGATTGGTGGTGGTAGTGTGATGGTCTGGGGCTGCTTTGATGCTTTAAGACCTGGACAACTTACTGTGATTGATCGAACCATGAATTTTCCCCACACAAAAAATCCTGAAGGAGAATGTCCATCCATCAGTTTCTGACCTCAAGCTGAAGGGCACTTGGGTTCTGCAGCAGTAATATGATCCAAAACACAGCAGCAAGTTCTCTGAATGGCTTAAAAAAACAAAATTAAGGTTTTGGAGTGGCCTAGTCAAAGTCTGGATATGAATCCAGTTGTGATGCTGTGGCATGACCTTCATGCTCAAAAACCTTCCAATGTGGCTGAATTCAAACAATTCTGCAAAAAAGAGTGGGCCAAAATTTCTCCACAGCAATGTGAAAGTGCAATGTGACTCATTGCCTGTTATTGCAAACACTTCATTGCAGTTATTGCTGCTGAGGGTGGCAGGTATTAGTTAAATTGATTTTTCAAATGGGGCCGTGATGGTTTTATAGCCTTATTCTCGTAATAAAAACAAAAACAAAACATGACTTCAAAACTGCATTCTGTGTTTACTTGGGTTATCTTTGTCTAATATTTTAATTTGTTTGATGATCTGAAACATTTAAGTGCGACAAATGTGCAAAGTGTCATTGCAAGACATTACATGAGTGACGTGCTTTATTTCACTCTAAGAGAGGGGGAAGAAATAGGCCAATACATTTGATCCTAGCAGAATCATATGTTTACAAAATACAATAAAATGACCATACCGTTTCAGAATACCTGTTTTTTTCTTCCAAATTGGTCCAGTCTACTTGTCTAAAATGATGCTGCTGTCATATTCCTCATCCAGAGCCCTTTAATGTACCAATAGGCCATGGGGCTGAGAATAGAATAACTTTATTGTTATTGTACATTGTGCAAGAAATTGGATACAATACACCGGTGCTGTGAATCAACACAAAAGAAATAAATAAAAGGCCTGTTTCAAAAAGGTAGTAAAAGAAAGGCTTTAAATTAAAAACACACACATCCATCACATTCAGCTATTACACAGCTCTCTAAAATTGCACAAGTTAAAATATTGCAGAAGAACCAAAGTAGGGCAACATTTAAGGTGACAATGGCTCTTGTCCACTGGAACAGAAGTGTCCATGGTGAGATGAGTCCTGTAAAATGTTAATTGCTTTTTTGAGGCAGCGGGAACTGTATAGTTTTTCCAAGAAGGGAGAGGGCAGCCAATGATCTTCTGGGCTGTGGTGGTGACCACACACAAACCAAACACAGATACAGTAGGATACATTTCTAAATTGCCAGGATCCTTCCTTGGGAGGATTCCTCTGGAAGAAACCAGCTACCATAGGTGTGTTCCATTTGGTTCCAAACCCCTGCTCCTCCAAGGACTGAGTCCTCTGTTTGGCCAAAATACCAAGGATGCATCTGTGTATCCTTTGTGGAATGGCAGCTTTAGAAACAAAGCCTGAACGAAGGAATCTGAATTCACCCACTTACCCAAGAACTTGTTCCAGACACATAATGCAGATGTAACAGTTAACATCCATAGATTTTGTTTATTACAACAGTCACTCACAGTAGAGAAGAGAGAGCTGAGCTGACGCTCAACTGTAGAAAAGGTTTTGCTTGTTTTCGCTTGTCTCTTTAAACAGTTCATTGTAGGATGCAAGTGTCATTGATAATTAAAAAAGACAAAGAAATCCCTGCGATTAAATACAATTTTATATGGAGCTCTATGGTAACTAGTGCTATTTTAAGAAGAGGCCTTGCCGCTCACATCCGCCCTATGGGGAATCAGGTACCTGTGGGCAACACGTGTGAGCTACCTCTGCTGTAAAGGGATCTTCGCTCTCTACTGGTCAAAGGTTGGGCAGGGTTGCTTTAAGCAAAAGATAATGTGGTGCCACTTATGTTTTTGTTGACAGAGTTTAGAGACTAGAGCAATGTTTGTTTGAAAAAAAATATTAGACAGAAGCTGGCTCTGTTTTTGGTCAAGATAGTCTATGACAAAATGTCTAATCAAATTATAGCCTTACTCTGAGCTTGTTGTTAAGAGTCACTTGGGGATGTGCGTAGGTGCCCAACTGCTGCACGGTTGGTCGTATTGTGAAAAGACACTCTATTATATAGAATTTCTCTCCATCTGTTCAGTTATGTTCCCTCACATCACAGCCGAAGTCACTGTACATACTCTGGGTTGATGTATAAGGTACATTCATGATTTTGCTTTAAAATGACAGTGTTAGTTGCAGAACTTTAACCAGCCTTATTCTTCCCTGCCTGGAGTTGTCTGAAGTGTTCTCTTCTTTCATTAGGTGTCTTAAATTCCTTGGTTCCCGTCACCCGACTTTGGTGTTGCCACTGGTTCCTGAACTGCTCAGCACCCACCCATATTTTGACACTCCAGAACCTGACATGGACGATCCCGCCTGTAAGGTGTTTCCACTGCTATCCTATAAGCATATGTTCTTTTGTGTTATTTGACATCATGATGGTATCTTTGCAGACATTGCAGTGTTGGTGTTGGTCTTTAATGCTGCAAAGTCATGCCCCACTATGCCAGCATTGTTCTCTGACCACACATTCAGACACTACGCCTACCTCAGGGACAGTCTGTCACACCTCGTCCCACTCTTGAGAGTAAGATCTTTTATTTATATTTCTGCTGTAAATGATACACACATTCAGCGGCTGTTTCTCTGTGTGTTGTAGCTTCCAGGCAGGAAGCAGGTGTACTGTCTGGATTCGGTCAGCTCTGAGTCTGCATCAGGTTCTGTGGAATCAGCTCAAGTCTTCCTTCAGCAAAGTTTAAACAGAGTGGATAGTATCCAAAACCTGGAGGCCTCAGGAGCTCAGGACCTGCTGGACTTCACCATACGGTACACACAAACAGGCTGTTTACCCCACGCCTTCCCTGAGTATACACTAATGAGCCTTTATTAATTAATATATTCAATTGATTAAATATTTAGACAAGGAGATAGAATATTAGATTGTGGTTAGATTCATCCTATCATCCAATTTGTCTGTTATGAAATAAATCCTTGATGATAAAGCCTAGACAAGGAAATTAACAGAATTTGAGAAGTGACTAAATCCTAGAGTGTGGTGTTTTGAGTGCATTAAAAACAGCCACTCATGAAATCAAAAGATATCATCAAACGTGGCGCTAAGTTGTCTCATATGTAGAGATGGGAGGCCCAGGATGCCCTGCTGGTGTGTTTGAGACAGAATTGTTGCAGAGCCACTCTTCATCAATTTCTAGTGGAAGCTACATTAGCATGCATGGTTCGACGACTGCTACGGCTCTTCCAATGGATAAGCCTTTATCATGGTATTATCCTCTCAGGGAGTGGAACATACCTCTTCTGCTGTTCACTTAGTGTCTAAGTTAGCTTCTCAGTCAGCTTTTCAGTTTAGTCAGCTAGCTTCTCAGTTAGCATGCTGCTTTAATAGGGCTGCAATGGTGTGGAGTGTTAGACTTGCACTTTTTTATCGATAGTTGTATTACCCCAGCGCGGCATTTTTGGGGGTTGGGCACCGTTTGGCTTGGGCTCAGTAGGAGAGAAAAACATGCAAGAAAGTAAGTATGCTAACTGAGAGTTTAAGGACTGTTGGACTGTTGGAAAAAGCTGTGATCCCAGAGGAGCTGAAATAAAGTAGGTCCTGACTCGTGGTTAGTCGGAAACAAAAGCCTGCATTGCCAAGCCTTGCCATCTCTTCAGTAAGGAACGTGGCTATTGGCTGTCCTAAAAGTCGCTAAAGGACTTCATGGCCTAATTTGAATAATTGGCCATGTGCATTTAATTGTAATGGACACTCTAGGAGAGAAGAATTACATATATGTAACATTTTTATTTTTACCATAAATGCCAGCTTTTTTCTGTGGAACTATTGTAACGCTTTGTCTTTTGATTTTGAGTTGCCATGTTTGTTTGTTTTGGTTTTTTTTACATCACTACGTTTGGCACAAAAAACAGCCTTACAATACAGACAGTGTGCCAGTATTTCATCTCCAATAATTGGCTTCAACCAGCCTTTGAGTCAGGGTTTGATTCTCACTCCTTTCTGTATTGTTGAGTGTACAGTTTAGACTGACACACACAGTGGACAAGTTGAGTGAGTGACTGAGGCTGTTAGTGTCTCCAGTCTAATGATACATCCAAGCTCTGGAATCAGAGGGGTGAACATCTCCTGCCCTGACTGCAGCTGGGAGGGACTGGTTCTGTGCACACCCTGCTGCACTCACACAAATGACTCTGGATGCTTAAATGGAAAACCTTCACAAATATGTAACAAGTTAAGTTATGATTTGAACTTGTGAAACACAACATATTTGTTTGTTAATATAGTTTTCTATTTGAAAACCATGTTATATGTGTTTGAGTATCGTTTAACATTTGTAAAACAGTTTATTTGTTTGCGGGGTTTTGGCCCTGATCCTACTGCCGTACACGGATTGGGCCATCTGTGAGTTTTCATTAATGACAATGAAACTAATAATTGATGATTAGCAAGAAAATCAATAATGAAAATGAAGTATTTCATCTTGTGCACTGCTCTGTCAGAGACCTGCAGCGACTGGGAGAACTGCAGCCTGAACTGGCCGGAGCCGCTGACTTTTGTGCTACTTACCTGCGTTGTCAGCTGCTGCTTATGAAGGTATTAGTTCCAGACTGTCTTCAGGATCCAGACATTTTATTTTCTTCTCTTCATATTTTTAATGTTTATCGAAACAAAGTAAAATAGTGTGAAAGGTGATATAATTGTACTGGCTATTTCTAGACAGTATAAACAGCCACAAGGAGCTACAGGCATGAAAGTTTTCTTACACTAAAGAACGAGGAGTCACAATCCATTTTTGTTCATTTGATGCAAGTAAATCCAAACATTACAATCCTCAGCAGCAAAAGCTACAAAATCTCTGTGTTAAATTATTAAACAATGATTTAGATTGACATTCATTGAAATCATTTTTAACTTAAAGCATTTTAGCTTAAATTAAACTATTTCTCCTTTTAAGTACCTTAGCCTTTAAATACATATTAAAAAATGAAACACTTTTTAGTCAAAATCATATTTAACATTTTTACGATGAAATATTTCAGACTTTTAACCATATGGCTCTCACATTTACGATGATATGGTCTATGAATGTTTTTAGGCTTTGCAGGAGAAGCTGTGGAAAATGGCTGTGCCCCTGTGCCTCAAACAGAATGTGACAGCCACTGCAGCAGCTCGGCAGGTTGGTGCACGATTCGATACTGGGGGGGAAAAAAAACATCACACTGACATCTTCAAGATGATTATGAAGCTCACTGACAGTTTATATTATGGTCGTTCCTTAACCAATCTGCAGGGGCTATACTCACCCAGACCATGATTTTATTTATTTTTTCTCTATATTACCATAGCTACATATACCATTGACTATTATAACATTTAATGACACTAGATTTAAACAAAGTAATGACAATGTGTCTAGAGTTATTTCTCTAACCAAAGTGTCAGGCATTTATTAGGTTATTTAGGTTAAGGGGCAGAGTCATCAATCAATCATTGTGCAGTGCATGTTAATGTTTTAGTCTGACTATAATGGCAGTCACCTGTAATGGCATCCAACTCCAGATAGTCCACTGAAGGCCTTTGCAAAGAGCAGGTACTTAAGATAAATACTTGGGGGTGACTATATGAGCCACATATAACCAGGTCATTTTATCCACTTAGTAATGGTAAAACGGTCAAAGCACACCAGAACTGTCAGTACTGTGGCCACCATTGTCTGAACATGCAACAGGTCGTGAGAAATAACGTCAGCTTCAGCAGGATAAGATGGGTTTCAGTTTGTGAACTCACAAAACTCCAGAATCCAGTTAATTGCAGTTATTAACATTTTTTTTTCATTATGGAACTTAAAACACCTTGAAAATATATTTGTAGTTCAGCTGCTGTTGCATGTATACAGCTTTGTCAGAAGACTTGTTTTGGTCTCTGGTCTGATATAAAAGGTCAAAGGGAATGCTCCAATTATATTTGTTGCCAGTTGCTTAATGGAGATCAGTATAATGAAACTTTTATTGTATCACTTTGAGCGTCACTTTGAGCTACAGACATTTCTAAATGATTGGTCACTTCAGTCAAAGCTCTTCACTTCTTAGTGGCTTGATTTCAAATCGCCTGTGGTTGTCTGCAGGCAAGTAAAACAAAAGTGTGATTTGGTCTAGGAATCTGCTAATACCACTTTTGGCCAGAATGAGCATGAGTGAGAAGTGAGTGAGCGTTAGGAGCATTTAACTAAACTACACAAATAAAAACTGTTTTAATGTTTGTTGTTTTGCGTCTGTACACTATTTTTGAAGAGCATAATTTACAGTATGTTCTACTTTATTATTTTCATTTACAGCAAAATATTTCTAAATCATACTATAAAGTAAAATTAAAGTGGTAGTAGTAGTGGTAGTGGTAGTGGTAGTGGTGGAAAAGGCCAAAACAAACACAATGCAAAAAACTGTACATGTATGGCAGCATCTGAGATTGAACGACAAGTAACAAATATCAGTATCCATTTATTCATGATATTGTCTGAATAAAGTGTGATTTATCTGTAGTACTGATTAACTTTTGTGTTTTTAGATCCTGGAGGAAACATACAAGCTGGAGTTTCTGTACAGTGGTTTGGAAAACAGGCAGGTGGCTTCCATTCATCATGTTCGTCTCCAAGCCAAAGCTCTGCAGCTCATCTTATCAGCTCGCACCCGACAAGGGTCAGTGCATACACTCGCACATATAGTACATGTCATGGAACCCTCTGGTGTGGCTGCTATTTGGGTAAACCTTTTTTTCTTTTTTAGCCTGGATTCTCTGGTGAGCCGTTGTGAGAGGTTCTTGCAGGACATTGATAGTTTTCAGAGGTATATTTTTCTTTTAAAAATACCATTACTCATATAAAACGCTTAGCTTAAAGATGTAGAATTTAATGGCCATTCTGCTCTCAGGCTCTTTTTGACAGAGCTCCCCTATCTCAAGGACAGTTTTGTGGATACATTTTTAGAGCTAAAGCCACGGATGTCAAGTTGTAATCCAGTCGAAATAGTGAAGATCCTGCAGACGACCTTGAGACAGAGCGGCCTGCTGCACCTCAGACTGCCTGAGCAGGTACAAATTGAACATACCATCACAGGAACAAGACCATACATGACATGACCTCTAAAGGTATATGTGCAGAGGGACCTGGGGTCAAATTCTGGAGTTTGGCTGGAGTTATTTCCCAGGTGATTCAAACGCGCTATCTCCCACTCTCAAACCAAGTGCACTAACCTAAACTAAAACAGAGTCTGCATTGTCTTTTTCGGTTGATATGATTTACATGCATTTGAAAATAAAAATGCCTGCTTTGGCCGGTAAGTTAACTCTTCGTTTTTTGAATGGTTTTTAGAAATGGTCTTACACTGGAGTAGCTTATAAACATATGAGTGTTAAAGCAACCCTGCGTAACCTTTAGCTGTTGTTGCGACAGTAGTGTAATTTTATGGACATCTCAATTTGTTTACAAGTGGAGACTCCATGCGGCAAGTTTGGAAGAAAAAAACATGTCTTTTGAAATGGAATGGTAATTTTAGTGTATTTTGTTAAAAAAAAAAAAAAAGACTCTGCTAGGCCAATACATTGGCCTGTTTCTGCTCCCTCTATTTGAGTGCCGTAAACCGCATCACTCACTAATCTCTGCCAATGAGTCCATGTCCTAGTGACAGGAAAGTTACATTGGTGGTTTCTGTCCAGCTGAGGGTACTGTGTCAATGAGATAGGCATGATTCTACCTATCTCATGTCTAAGAACCATAAAATGATTACGAGAATATATATTTTTTGGGCTAAAAGTTTCACAGTGCAATTGGCTAAAAGTTATGCAGGGCTGCTTTAATGTAACAATTCTTTAAATTGAGGTATGTTACAAATAAGTTATAGCACATTAAACCACAGAGACATACAGGTGAGCCACAGCCATTATCTGCCAAAAACCAACGGGCCATGGGCTGCACTGTGGGGCAGTCCCTGTAGTTGAGGCACCTGCTGTATTGGTACTGATAATGGGGACTATTAAACAGTTGTGTGCTTTGTGCATATCAAACAAAGAACATACCACCAACTCAGCTACAGAGTCTCTGACCTCCAGAACCAGCCCTCGCTTTGGTCCACTCTTGGAGAATCTGGCTGTAGTGCACTTGTCAAGTTAAACATCAAATTGTGTTTGAAGTCGCCCTCTGTATCTGTGCCAGTGACAGTTTTCTGGCATACAAACTTGATAGTGTATTTTTCTGCTGTATTATAGACTGCTGTTTTTTGCTTAGACTAACATTTCCCCCTTGCCTCTCAGATTCATAAGGCGATTGCTACCATCATCGAGCCAACTGGCGAGTCTGACAATCCACTGAGGTTCACCTCTGGTCTCGTGGTGGCACTAGACATAGATGCAACTCTAGAGCACGTCCAAGACCCCCAGAACACTGTCAAAGTCCAGGTCAGTCTGTCACTTCAAGATCATCCATCTATGAAACCTGAGGAAACTAAATGTATCTGTCCAAAGCTAGACCATCCCGATGATTCAGGGTGTACACATTTTATTACAACAGTTCAGTGTGATTCAGTACACTATGATGCAGTGTATTTTACTACTATTCACTAACTCGCTTCTTGAGCACTTATATATATAAAAAATATAATATATATAAAATATAAGCATGGTTAAACTGGAGCAGGCAACAGAACGGGACCTCTTCACATTCTCAATTGAAAGTGAGCAAAATAAACCCCCACAGATTTGAGTCTCACACTTTTCAGTTCATTTCACTTGCTATTAATTGCATCAAATTGCAACTTTGAACTACCAGCTGAGAAAACTGGCACAAACTGTCCTTTTGCTCTTCCAAATGTCTAATAAATCCAGCCCAGGAATATTAGTCCACAAAGTCTGGTATATACCTAAAAACTGTCTACATAGATACACGAAGGAATAAATGTTTTATTGGGGAAAAAAAACTCACATATACTGTAATTTAAGCTAAACATAATATTTTTGACATGGTATTTCTAAATTTATTAGATTAAGGCTTATGATATGTTGGAATTCATAAACCCAATCAAATATAATTTAATACCACAATCAAATTTTTAGAATTAACCTGCTAAAATGCACTCCAAAAATGATATGTAGTCCTTGTGTGGCATAGTAGTAGAAGTATTGCCTTTTATGTCCACGACGTTGTCATACATTCACTTTGACGTCACTATACAATTATTAATCGATTCATCGAAAAATTAATCAACAGATTCATCGATTCTCAAAATAATCGTTAGTTGCAGCCCTATTCTAGAGTTACCTGTGGAGAGAGGGATAGTGTGGGCTTGCTTAACACTCCCCAGCTTAGCCGCAATGTGAAGGAGTTTGCTTCAGTGAATAAGAGGGTCCCCTCCTTGCGCCTTGAGGTCAGGGAGAGGGTCTCACTGTAGTTTGTGGCAGTGCAGAGTACCCGGCCAGACAGCCTTGGCAGGCTCAAACATACCCTGAGGGTCTGTTGGGAACGTTTGGCTGAGTCCCCTGTCAAAGAGCTCTTCAACTCCCACCTCCGGCAGAACTTCTTCCAGATCCCAAGGAATGAGCCGAGTGGTCTCCAGTGCCTGTCGTTGCAGCAATCCCCAAACCTGGTAGTGGACACCTGAAGTAAGGGATGCCATCAAGCTGCAGAAGGAGTCCCAACAAGCCTGACAGGCTTGTGGGACTCCTGAGGCAGCTGATAGGTACCAGCATGCCAAGCGGACTGCAGCCTGGATGGTTGTGGAGGCAAAAACCCGGATCTGGGGTTCAGTGAGACCATGGAGAAGGACTATCAGTCGGCCTCGAAGAAATTCTGGCAAACCGTGTGGCACCTCAGAATAGGGAAGCACTTTTCTGCCAACACTGTTTATAATGAATGCCAAGCCAAGCCAGTTTATTTCTGTAGCACATTTAAAAACTGAGCCACAGTGTTATGTTATGTACATGTTAATAACAATTACATAGAGACAAGCGATAAAATAAAGTAAAAATTGTAGATATTTAAAACTTAAAACTTACATATGCAATAAATGCATATGGAATAAAATAAGATAAGATAAAAGCCACAGTCCATAGAATAAAACGTAAATTCAAGCTAAACTAACAGCCAGGTTAAAAAGATATGTCTTAAGCAGAGTTTTACACTCGACAGTGGAAGTGGGGCATTTGATATGAAGTGGGAGATGGTCTAGAGTCGAGGGGCAATGACCAAAAAAGCACAATCTCCTTTGGTTTTGAGATGAAATGGAGGATGCTGGGTGGAAGACTGAGGCAATAAATTGAGGGGCAGAGCCATTAAGTGCTAACCTTGCGCTTCAGCTGGATTCCCGCGAGATTTGGGAGTTTCCAAAACTCTTGTAAATCCATCTTGTATCGCGCCAACCAAACCGCTTGAGTCGCGAACCGTGGGCTCACCGGACTCTTTTGACCAATGATGCTGCAGCACTAACAGGGAGAGGCGGGTTTTTAATTTGAAGAAAGCAACAAGCGCTCTGTTCTCTTTGTTTTCAACATGGCTATGCCGAAAGACATTAGCGTTGACGCTGCTATCGAAACAGTTTTATCAGAAGTAGAGAGTATTTCTTCTTTGAAAGAAGCGCAAAGAGTGGCACGTCATATCGTTGCTGTGATTGGTTAAAGAAACCTCATGCTAAGCGGATACTAGTCAGTGCTTCATCCAATCAACACCAAGTTTTTGACAGAAGGCGCCTCCCTTTTGCAAACGCTTTTAACGGGAGCCTTCCCAGATGGTACTGCGAAATAGACTATGTTCTGTGGAGAAGTTCTATCTGGCAGAGTCAGGTTAATTAAGTGCTTTAAAGGCAAACAAAATCTTAAAATCAATTTGACCAGGAGCCAGTGAAGTTGTGCTATAACAACAGTGGAGGTGGAAATCGTTGAACGGAGGAAGGAATACTTCGAGGATCTCATCAATCCCACCGACACGCCTTCCATTGAGGAAGCAGAGGCTGAGGGATCGGAGGTGGACTCATCCATCACCCAAGCTGTCACGGAGATTAAGAAGCTTCTTTGTGGCAAGGCACTCAGGGTGGATGAGATCCACCCTGAGTCCCTTGCCACAAAGAGCCTCAAGTCTCTGGATGTTGTGGGGCTGTCTTGGCTGACACGCCTCAGCAGCAGTTGGTTGGGACAGTGGTGGTCCCTCTTTTTAAGACGGTTACTGATACTGCCCCCTGAATTCTTACTGGTTGTATGTGTCTCTGTCCCACCTTCTGGAAATCAAACTCAACCTGAGAGGGACCAGACTTAGTCTTTTTATAGAATAGAAAGAAAGAAAAAATCAGAATGGCTATCCAGACTTGTTCATTGTATGAGAAGCAGATATTTCCTGGACTTAGCTGAAAGACCTACATTGTCTTCACAGGTGCTCTACCCTGATGGGCAGAGCCATGTGATCCACCCGAAGCCTGGAGACTTTAGGAAACCAGGCCCTCATCGACACCGGCTCATCACTCAGGTTTACCTGTCTCACACAGCCTGGACAGGTTTGTAGGAGCTGACTACTCTATTGGACTTCTCTTGCTAATTAATAAATCTTTGTCTGTGTGTGTGTTCCAGAGCCCTCTCAGATTGAGGTTCGCCTCCTGCTGGCCTACAGCTCCTCCCCAGACTCCCTTTCTACAAGCTCTAAACTGGGATGGACTGATGGTGCTGATGCGCTCCAGTCAGAGGCAGCGGTCGAGGGGACTATTCCCTTTAGCAAGCCTGTCAAAGTCTACATCATGCCAAAGCCTACCCGCCGCTAGCAAACATCCCGTTTGTCTGTTAATGATCTTTTTTCAGCTGTAATTCATATCTCACTGAAATACATTTTAAAAACATTTTGGATCTCTTCATATATGACCTATAATTCTAAGTCTATAATGAGGATACAAACACAAAGTTGTCTCCTAAATCACCAAGATGCCACAAATCTTAACTTATCTACTTGTCTTTGCCTGTTGTTTTTGACAGGGAAGCCAGTTGCGTTAGCATCAGTCATGACATAAACTTTTTTGCTCACCAGCCACTGTAGCTTGTGGTTTTCAAAGGTTACAAGTCAAGTATCTTCACTAGCCACAATATAGTTGTAATACACGATTAAACCTTTTGGCCTATGCTAGTAAAATGTTTATACAATTTCAAGATGTAAAATGTAAACCATTATCAGTGTATAGTTTATATAGTGCATATAGTTTGAAGAAAAAAACAAATTAAAATAAAAACAACGTATCTTGCATATGGGATATCATATGTAAATGTATGTGCTGGCATCTCTTTCAACGTACAAAACATTTTTTAAAGGCTCTATAGCTTTAATGTTTTGGGGGGTTTTTTTATTGAGTTATGTACATGACAATTCCATTAAGCCAGGAAGGCAAACATATACAATAACTAATTAAAAATATAAGCGTAAATACAAATAAAGGAAAGAACAGAAAACAGAGAAAAGCAAAAACTAAAAACAAAGATTAAGCAAAAACAGCAAATTAAATAATAAATCAATCTTTTCCATCAAAAATAGCATAGATTCCAAACCTTACACAGATACTTATTGTTCTTAGAGCTTTCTTGTTATTCATTGGGGCAAGAGACTGTAAATACAACTGAAAATATTTAAAGAAAATACAAAAAATAGGTTTTTCTACAGAAAATTTACATTTGTGAATATAGAACTTGTTCAGCAGTAGCAACAAATTTATAAAAAAAGGCCTTCTCTTTTTCATTTTTCTTATTTGGGACAAAACCTAAAATAACATTTTCATAAAGCAATTCAAAATTCCTTTGTAGCTTATCAGAAATAAATCTTGCTAAATCTTTCCATGGTTTATTTATAACATTACAGTGCCAAAAAAGATGAGGGACGGTTTTGGGTGGCACAGAACAAAAGGAGCAGGTAATGTCAATGTCGTTCTTAAATTTTTTCATATTAATGCCTTACAGGATAAATTTTATGCAATATTTTAAAAGAAATTTCCTTGACCCAATTAGTGATTATGAATTTCTGGGGCAGGAACCAAACTATTGGCCAAGAGTTCTGTTCAGTTTAGCCCAGTAGGTGGTGACATAGGGCTTTCTTAAAATCTCTCTTTGGAACAATTCACGAATAGCTCTATTATTATTTCTGTGCGATCTGAAACAAATTTTTACCACAGACCGTATTGACAGGGTTAATAGCAGGGACATCACACATTTCAGGACTAAAGCCTCTGCACAGATTCACAGCACCCTCTGGGATGGCTTTCATTACACAACAAAACTCATTGTAAAAAAACAGGAAAATCGAATTTTCCAATAAATTCTTCATAACCCATCAACTGTCCATCATCATTACACAATTGAGAAACGTAAGACATGAACTTAACGATTTTTTCGTTCGATAACATCATCAGCACCACACTTTATACAAATTACACAAAAGCGTTGTGCGTTTGTGCTTCGTTTATGCTGGTTTGTGCTGTTAAAGGAAAAGAAAAAAAGGATAAGATATAATAAATATAATATAATAAATAATCGTTAATATCTCCAAAATAAAAAAATAACAGCACAAACGAAGATTTTAGGCACAAACCAGCACAAACGACTGATGTAGTTTTACTACAGATATGCGCTTGATGGGGTGCCAGCTACACGCAGGTCAGTCTGTGATACTCTATACCAGACCTGGGCATTTTAAGGCCCGGGGGCCACATCAGGCCCTCGACCCTCCCCTGTCCAGCCCTCAGGAGGCTTGTGTCAGAAAAGGAATTAATGCAGGAGTGTAAACCATGTACAGAACAGAATACAAACATAACACTCTTATGGTAAGGGGAAGCTGGAATAGACCGTTATCGTTAAAAGTGCCTGGTAAATGTTGAGGATAAATTCTGATTTCTTGGTTCAGGCCTTGTTTGGAAGGAGCTGTTATCATCAGTGTTTCTGCAGGAGACTAGACTTAACTTCAGTGTTTTTTGAGTCATTTTCTCAGGTGTCAATAACATGTTGAGCCAGGCCTGGTTTTAGAACAATATGGAAAGAGTAGATCTTAAACAGAGGATAATATAACTGTAACGGTGACATATTTGACATATTTTTGCTTATAGTTTAAACTTTAAAGAATATGTCTTTTTATTAAGTGTGAGTTGACTGTGTTGGCCCGGCCCACCACAAGAGTCCCAGGTTCTAATGTGGCCCTCGGAGAAAAATAATTGCCCACCCCTGCTCAATACTGATTAAACTTTACTGAGGAGTTTGTGTTACATTGGAAAAGAAGAGGAGGGAGTTTTAAAACAGCTAAATAAGCGTTACTCCACCTCCTACCTCCACTTCCTTGTGACCTCTATATGTCCACTCTGCCCATGGATGTATTAGAATGAAACAGAATAAGAGTTCTTATTATACGTCCATAACTCTGCCCTAATATGAGCGCGCGTCTCCCCGGAGCTGCTTTTATGAGTGGCTGAGTGCGCAGCGGGGAGGGCGACGGAAGCTGCGTGCTGCGGCGTTTTATCAGAGTAAAAGGGTACGAATAAAGAGGGGAGAAGTCGTGTGCTGCTCGCATGGATGTATTATCTGAACTCTTATTCTTATTATACATACATGGCTGCTCCTTGAAGGGCCGGTCTCACAAAATGGAGTTGAAACCTCGCAATTAATGTTATTAGGTATCCCTCAATCACGTGCTGGCTACGCTTTGCAAAACAGTCCACCATTTAATTATGTCCGTGTGGAAACTGGCGTGTGGCATGGTTTCCGGGTGGACCAGAGTAAATTATTAAAACATTTTTTCTTGAAATTTACCATTTTTTGTACCGAACCCATGGCGAACCGAACGTGGTGTACTGAAACTATACTACCCTTATACCCCTAGCAGGGGTTGATTTTAGCCGGATCCAGGAACTGTTTTATTTTGACATGATAGGATCCAGCAACGTTCGGGTAAAAATTGGGACTCGAAGTTCCATCCGCTGTACTAAAACCACCTGTCGTACAGTTAGAGCTAAACTCCAGTTGACTGTGCAATGATTCAGACTGGAGGTGTTGAGTTCAGCTCTGGTTGTATGAGTTTGTTGATGCTGTTGAAGAGTGGGCTGTGATTTTGACTGACAGGAGCGTCTTTTGCGGCGGAATTAGGCAGGTTTTCTTAAGTTAAACAAAGAAGGAGCGGTTGTTATAACAGCGTGGGCTATTACTGACAAAATTGTCTCTGAGCGGTTTATGGAGGAGTTATTGTCCCAAGGACGAGGAGCAGCGTCCGGAGAGATTTGGATTGAAACAGGGAAGAGTGGCAGGACATGACTGTTGTGTGGAATCTATATTATACAACTAGAGAAGGAAAGTTATTATCTGCCATTAATAATAATGAAGTAGGCTATGTAAAAGGAGATGTAGATGAAGAATAGCATGATTTTTTTGCGTCTGAGCCTTGCGTTCCGATAACTATTTTGACCCCACAGACCCTGGTTTCAAACTGCCTTTTTCGTTCCGGCAACTATCGATTTAGAAATTAAGCACTGACCCCTAGTAACCATGCAGAAAAAGCACAGTGAGGAACAAACTACACACCCAACAGAGCCTTCACATATTTCACTAAATCCATCTGCATTAATGTGGATTTAAAGAATAATAGACACACCAGTGGATTTTTTCTGGTAAAGGCCTAACCATTACCGCTGGAATTTATTACTTAATATTTGTATGTCAATTTGACATAGCGCATTGGACTAGTTCAATTTAAGTGAAAGTTAAAGACGCATGTACATCTTGTCCACACAGTCTATTGACTCCAGGTGTGGGTGTTGGCCTCAGCAGGTGGAGTGGAAGACCCCTCCCACCTTCACTCCCTGAGCGGCCAGTCTGTTGTACTCAGCCACAGCCCTCTCTGTCTGCAGCACTCTGACCTCCACACCGCTCTGTTTGACATAGTCCAGTGTGGAGCAGGGGACCTGGAGAGACAACAGCGCAGCCCCAAACATTGTACTCTGTTGTGTTACAATGCAACACGGAAAAAGCTCTGGCTCTTGGATTTACCTGCAATGCTTCAGACATTCCTCTGCCGATGACCAACAAGTCAATTCCCTTTTTCAGCAGTTCCTCTAGATCAGAGGGCTGAACCCCGGGGTAATGCTGGAGCAGAATGTGAAAGTAAACTGTCCATTCTGAAACCATACACGGCCATGTGTGTAAGCTTATCTAAAGGGTGTTAGTACTCACATCGGTGCCCGTCTCTCTCCAGTCCCAGGCCCGACTGCCCCCAGGCCACACCTTACAGTCCTTATAGCTGCTAGAGCAGCCCTTGACCTTCATGTGGCCCCAAGACAAAGAGGCGATCTCTGGAGAGGACATACCTACATCAGAAGGAAATCAGATGGTCTCAGTCAGCCTTTACCATCAAAAATCATAAAATATGTCCTGCAGTTTTTCCCAAGTTGATGGAAGTTTTAATATCTCAACTCAATATACAATATGATTGTTTCAGAGAATTCAATTGCTAGGAAACACTCACACCCTGTATTTTCGTACTAATGTTTTCCCCCTGTTTTCAGATGACTCATGCACATTACTTAAGGTTGAACATTAGAGCTATTTTCGTCCTGCTTAGTCACACACTCTCATGTTTCCCACAGAGCAACATACTGTCATTTCAAATATTGCATTAACAGTTTAGAATATACCAATTACTCTTCTTCTCCTATATAGGTATATAGATACATAGAAATAAAGACACCTCAGAAACTGCTTACCTCTGTCAGAACAAAATTAGACACCACCAGCGCTGCTGCCCTTTTCATTTAAAGAGCCACACACAGCCCAATCCTGTTCTGTAGAAGTGAGGTCACAATTAAAATAAATTTTGACATGTTTGACATGTTATATACAATTTCTTTTGTCATATTCATACATAAAACATGTTTTTTTTAATTATTATTATTATTGGCAGCATTTAGTTGTGTATCGGTTCTTAGTGTACAGCTCTTTTAAAAAGCGTTATAAAAGACCCACTAAACTATAAACTAGGATTAATTACATTAGAAAACCTGTACCATTTCTTGCACAGACTGGTTAATATAATGTTTGGTGGAAAAGTGGTGGCTGATATTATGTTCTTTGAAAACTGCAAGTTTCTTGGCAAATAAGACATATGGTACTAACTGGACTTCAGTCAATAATCTCAAATCTGTCAAATATCTCTGTCCACTCCATAGTAAAATCTTGTGTGAATGGACGTTTTCTGTATGTAGATATGATGGTAGCTTTAGCAAAAGTACAAGGCATTGAAGGAAACTGGCCAAATATATGCTGTCTTATATTAAATTATAAATACTTTGTAAATGCTTGGCGGGCCGCATTACACAGCTCAACGGGCCGCATGTGGCCCCCGGGCCTTAGTTTGCCCACCACTGGTCTATACTGAAACAGCAGCTCAACATGTGTCCTGTATAGACCAGATGTGTGTGTGTTCTGCTGAGATGTTGTCATGACTTTTCCTAAGGTGTGGGTAAAAGCAGGGCTATTCTTTCTTTTTCTTGTCCAGGAACCATCAAAATGATTTTGAAGCTTTAGATCTTTCAGTGTTCTCTATTTTATTTTCAGGTTACATAGTGTTGCTTTAAAACAAGCAGAAAGAGGTGCCTGTGCTCTGCCAGTGCTGACGCGAGAACATGCACTTCCTGTTCGACACGTTCCACCAGCTGAGTGTCTGCGTGAGGAAATGCTTGTGTTTGGTCTGTGCGCAGGTGAGATGGTGGGTGTGGCAGGAGGTAAGGCGAGAAGCCCAGAGTGTGGGTGTGGATGTTTTCTCAGCTCTGTTCAGGACAGGTTACTCAGTAATCTCCAGCTTAACTTGTCCAATAATGTGAGCTGGGAAGTTCCACTTTAGACATAGTTCACACATACCAGGAAACACAAAGCAAAATGGGACATCTTTCACACAGGGTTTTTCTACAGCTTTTTAACTGATGGCTCTGAGATTCTGATGTGGCAGCTGAGGCTCTGGGATGTACAAGATGTCGCTGTTTTCATCAGCTTCGCTTTATACCTGTGTCACCTAGGTAAGCAGCTCGCCTAAATATGTAATTTTCACTGAAAACTGTAAATGGCGCAGCAACTACAACAACAACTGTTAACTTCTGAAATGCTTAGGTCAGTCACTGAGAGTACTTTTACAGCCTCAATTAAAATTAAAATTCCACTCCATCAGAGAAATGTCTCCACTGCCTGCTACTGTCCTGAAGACCCTCTTCAGGGAAACATTTGATGAGCAGTGGCTAAAAAGACCTAACTGCTGTTTAGGCATGTTTATTTCTTCAGCTTCTATCTTCTAATTCACAGCAGTATGCCACATTTTCTGCGAGTCCCCTGTGGGAGTGAAGTATCACTGAGGTGTTGTAAAGGGATAAAACTGCAAATGATAATAGGAACCACTGTGTGTCTGTTGTAGCTGGAGCCATCTCCATCGATTCTCCCCAGAGGAGCCTCAGCAGGACGGTGCAGGACCAGGTGTGTTTCTCAGTGGACGTTGTCTGCAATGGGACCCCCACTATACAATGGAGCTTCATGTCGGGAGTGGTCAGCCGCTCCATCGGGACATGGCAGCCGGGAAAGTTCACAAACATAACGGCAGATTACAGCGGCAGAGTCCAGGCTTTTACTAACGGCTCCATGGCCCTGTCCAACCTGCGTCTGCAGGACGCTGGTTACTATGTCATAACAGTCACTGAAGCAGGAGGGAGCAGCAGGGACGCTGGCTTTGTCCTCAGAGTGTCAGGTGAGCGGACTGTCCAAATGTGCACTCAGGTCAAAGTCAGTTACTCAAGTAAAAACAGTGACCCTTTGACTGTTTGTAAATGCGCTGCGTGTTTGGCTGTTATTCACAGATCGTTTGAGGGCTTGTGGTTCCTCATTAAAGACTGTTAAACTGGGGGCACCTCAGTGGCTCACCTGTACCATATACCTGGGAGACCCAGTTTTAATTCCCACTCTGGTCATTTACTTGATGTCACTCCCCCTCCCTCAACCCCGTCCACCATCCTATCAAATAAAGGCAAAAAAAAAAGATGTTAAACTGAGGTCTGCCTGTGCTCTCATCTGACCAGTGAATACAGTAAACACCAACTCTGTTAAAAACCTGACAATAAGTGTGAAGTCTGCAGCTCCTCCACGTGCTACCACTGCTTTTGTCTGCACACTTTCCAGGGTCCAGAGGGCTCCCACCTCAGACCCAAAGCTACTGGTACATGAATTTTTAACTGCTTGGGCCTGAATCATTTGTTTACTTTCAGCAGAATCAGTTCTGTTTCTGGGGCAATTGACACTATGATTGCTCCAACAGAGTCATGTGACAGAACATCACTACAAGAAATGCACAGGAGCAGCCTCACACTTTTTGATGGATACATAATTTCATAATTTTTTTATGATTGGAATCACTGTCACAGTCAAAAAACTGGTAATGAGTAGGACATTGTGAAACTCGGAATGAGTTGTATTGAGTTTTATGGCTTTTTCTAATAACTATGCACTTTGTGCTTTTGAAATGAACCCTTTCTGTGTTTCCTATTCTGTGCTGTAGAGGTGCTGTATGAGGACCTTCAGTACCTGTCTGTCTCCGCTCTCGCACTGGGCTGTTTGGCTGCTCTCCTGATGCTGCTCATGTGGCTGCTGGATAAAGTTTACAGGAAGGTGGTGGCGTGGAGACGCAGGAGACGGATGCCAGGTGTAGTGTCCCAGTACTCATTTACAAAATGCAACATAATCAGAACTATTTCCCTAAAGAATAGTATTCCAGACTGCCTTGTTAGCTCACATACAGATGTTCAAAACACAACACATCCCAATGTCATTTGCCCAATGTCATTCGTCACACTCTTTCACCCCATTTTTCTGTCTAGCTACTGTTGTACCATCAATAAAGGCCAAAAAGCCCCCAAAAATAGTCTTAAAAAATTATGACTGTTTCCATTGCGGTATTTCAGTCTACTGTACCCTCAAATTTGTGTCCCCAGTGTGGACATCATGCTGATGTTTGTGACAGTGCTATTAGATTGAGTAGACATAACTTTAGTCAGGAGACAGCTGCTCCTCTCTGAAATAACATTATCAGCGTAAAGTCTTCCTCGCTGTCAAATCAAATGATGTGGGCTCATTCTGCCTCTAGACACCTTCCAGTCCCTCAGTATTATCGAGTGACCTGAAGCAACACTGAAAACGCTGATGCAAGAGTCAAACAGAATCAACTATTAATGGTTGCAAGGTATTTATCTTGAGACCAATTCAAGACCAATGTCAGAAAATGAAAACCCATAAAAAAGAGGGTGTGCTTCCTTTTAATATTCTGCAGATATATGTGTAGATTATTTTCTGGTGGCAGGTCACCTGAAGGTGTCTGGCCTCACTGGTATGTGCAGTTACTGTGTGAATATTTTGAGGGTGTAAATGTGAATCTGTTTTACAGTTTGGGTCTAAAGGTCTGTGTTTTATTACAGCTCTTTAATACTGACAACTTTGTCTCTTTTTATGCAGAAACTGATGCAACAGAGCTGCAGCCTCTCTGAACAACTGGAGTGGACTATTTGAAGAGTATTAGACATGATCGTGTTATTGAGACACTGCATACACTCAGCTCACCAATGTCAGTAGACTGTCTGTAAATACATCATATCACTCAAAATCATATTTATTTTTTATTAGGATAGAACTGTAAATGTTTGTGAATGTGAAATTTGCCCAGAAGGATGCACTATTCCTATAAGGCCATTATTACAGCCACCTGTGCTCAGGTTTGAGTAACATACTGTGTGTAATAAAACTCATATATGTTTAATTAGGATTTCTGAATGTCTACTCTACACAAATCTGAAATGTGATGGGTCCACTGCCTGTGACCCTAAACACGGGGCCAAAAAAAACACTAGATACACAGAGGGACTAGAGCAAAAGCTTTGCAAGAAGACTTTTATCTTTTTGAGCATTTACAAATATCATTTGACACTCATTGATTTGTGAACAAATGTAGACAAACAAATCTCAATATGGATTCCCAAATGTTTTTTCTACTGTGAGAATTAGTGATCTATTTCCCAACATAGACTGTTTAAATACAAGGAGTGAGTGCAGCCATAAGGAGCTCCATCTTGTACACAAAGTTCCTGCCCTCCATCTTGCTCCAGTGGACTTCTTTGTACGGTCCTCTGAGGTGACTCCACTTGGAGTCCAGGATCACATCGCTTTTCTGAAGCTCTTTGCTCTGATTCCTGGGAAATTGGACCAAAACTTTACAGCCACTTTCTGGGCCATTGCGCACTGTGAAAAAACACATCCAACCGAAAATTTTATATGCGTGTAATGGATTTAAACATCACAGTATGGTCATGAAAAGGGCAAACTTTTCATGCTTATGTGTCAAGATTGCATTTGGTGATAAAATATAACTGAGCTTTCAAGTAAATATGTGTAGTCTCACCAGAAATAGAGTACTCTCCATTTGGAGACGCCACAGTCACAGCTGAAGCATTCCCGATACTCTCTATAGGCCCCAAGCCCACATGGTTACTGAAGCTAAGCACATGCCAGCCCATGACTTTGGCCAGCTGCTGAACTGCATGAACCTGGTGCTGGGACATCTGTTTAACAGAAGAGGGACACACACATACTCAAGCAGCACTTACAGGCACTTAGCCGAGCTCTGGCATGGTACCTACCTGAGACAGGAGGAAGTCCTGAAGCTCCTGCTCCTGGTGGGACAGTGTGATGACTCGGCCGTCTCTGTGCACCACTTTGATCTGCTCCACTCCTATGTTCAGCTGCAGCTGGATGGACCTAACCCAGAAGAGTGCCCAGAACAATGACAGCATTATTTCTTAAAGGTCAGAAGGAATAAGTAGAAAATGTATTAAATAAATTCCAGACATAAGAAAACAATTCTCAAATCCAAGAATTACTGGCTATTCTAGGAGAACACAAAGCCTGAAAACACATGGTCAAGTCAGCACTTGACCATGTGTTAAGCCTGTAGTTGATGCTGTTTCATTTTTTATCACTAACAAACACATACATTTTACTTAGCCATAAACATCTTTAGCTATCATATCTAAAAAAAAACAACTGTTTTTGACAGCTCCTGGCAGTGTAGCAGTTGCGTAAGGTGTTGAAGAAGCATGGTGTAAAAGCACAGATGATCCCCATGAAATACAAGTGACTGACCTTTTTAAACATTTCATACACTTTAGTTTTTGAGATGTTTTTAGTAAAACTGCATACTGGAAATTTAAATCTGTATCTAAATCTCTTTTCATATTATGCCAAAGACATTTTTCTTTTTGCCACAGTGGACTGCTGTGAAATGGGTAAACTCATAAATGATCATTGCTATAAATCTGAAATGGTTAATTGCCCTTAAATTACCTTGGTTATTTTATTTGAAATCCATGGTGGTGACAAATAGGCTCACCTAATGTCTTCTGATTAATTTTACCATAAATTTGAGGCTCTCAGATCTTGGTAGAGATGTACTAGTTACTATATGTATAATGTTACAACAACCGTAGTTTCAAAGAGCTCACTACTCCAAATAGTAAAATAACTAGTCTGAACTGTGCCTGACACTTACTTGCATATCTGTTCATAGCCCTGGGATGTAATGAGAACCTTCACACTTGATTCATACACATCATTTATATTCGACCAATGGGCTTGTATCTGGGGGTCTTCAATCCTGCTGGCCAGGCTGTCAATGGTCCGTGCAGTTCTGAAAATCAACACCTTTTTACACAACCAGTTTTACACAACAGCAGAGATACTGCATGAGTAGAAAAAACATTCTTTACCTTCATTCCAAAAATAAATAAGGAAACAATGATCAAGAGCCTGTGTGTAAGCCTTTTTTCACCAACGTAGTTACCTGCTGCGTAAGAAGATGTGTTTGGCCTGTTTGATGATCTTCTCTAACAATCCCTCGCTCTGCTGTAAACTTGAGATGTCTGCCTTGTTGTACGCCTGGGGCCCAGCCAGCCGCAGTCGCTTGTGGCCAAAGGGTGCAGTGGCGGGATGTGGCATCACCACGGAGCTCAGCTGCTGCTTGTGAAACTGGACACAAGATAAATCCTTTTTGGATTTCATAACATAACTCCCAAACAACCATTAACCCTCGTAAATGACTTGCACCACAAAAATGGTCATAAATAAACTAGAGACATTGAAATATTTAATTGGGACAATCGATACTTGGTGATGAATGACTCAGATGTGACAAATGTTTTCAATAAAGAAACAAATCAAAGAATTTGTATGCCACAAAGGATAACTGTTGCTGACCTCTCTCATCATTTGATGGAGGTTGTGTTCAAGAACATACAAGTGGTCATCTGGTTTGGGCTTTTCTGGAATCTGCCGCTGGTTCTTTTTCTCTCCTGAAGAGTGGCACAGTGAGATGGACAGCTGCAGTCCTAAAGGGCCCAACATAACCATCACATTTGCCATCCAGATTCAAACCGAAAAGAATTCAGTAGCAATCAGAACATGCTGCATCATGTAATATAGAACAATAAAGTCTGTGCTAGCTCTTATAACACCTAATGAGCCCTACAAACATGCTTGGGCATGTGTTATCTTCTGTCCCCAGCTCCTGATGGATGGACCCTCTTTTTTATATACTATTGTTGTAATTATTATTGGCATTACAATTATTATCGTTCTTATTATCATATAGATGCTTATGTTTTTGTCTTTAAATTAAATGAACCAAAATTAGTAGTTGCTTATGTATTTTCAAACATTATGTGTGCTCTGACCTGGAAATGGCTGGGAGATTATCTGATTCTTCACCACAATGTGAGGGATTTGTGATTTGATCTGGACTGCTTCTCTGGACAGCTGGGCGAAGATCTCCTTACAAAGCAACACATTCTGCGCTGCCTCTAGCTTCACATGCCAAGGCTGGGTGCCTGGAGAACGTAAAATAGATGACAATTCACAAGTATAGATTTAAAAGAAAAAAAAAAGATTCACTCTGAGAAAGCCAGGAATTCAGCCAGGAAATTTTTTTTTTAGATTTCTAAGTCTGTTCTCTCCAACAGGGCTGCCCTTTATGATCACCAGTTACTCACAGGGAAAACATGGTGAGAGTAAGAGAGAAGCCACATGCAAACTCCTTACAGTCTGCACCGTAATAGTGTTCACAATCTCAGGTCTACTGGTTTGGATCGTGGTACAGTCCGGATCTCAGTGCATGTGTGATAAGGGCTTTACTGTCATTTCCAGCATGCTGGGTACCAGCTTACATGGAAAATGTCCTGCAGGAATCACCCACTTTAAGTTAGGTACTAACATGTAAATAACATTTCTCTGTACTGCTGCCTCATCTTGGATAGCCAGGACATACTTGTAAAAGAGATTGCCAATCTCAATGGATTTTTCTCCTGGTTAAATGAAGATTAAATAAAAACATGTCACACAAATATATTACCAGAAGCAAACATTATGCATGTTAGGTAGCATACCTGCTTTGCTTTTGGGTTGTCTCCGGAACAGGCTGATTGTACCCAAGTCGCCAATATCTGGAGCTTGTTTCTGGATGGAGACCTGAGAACACACAGGCAACACATGGAAGAGCTTTTCTGTGTGTGTTGTACTTGGATGGTATGTGGTTGGATAGTCAATAGTGTGTATTGGCTGATGAACATCATTGGTCTTTTGGAATACTAAAACACTTTTACTAAAATAGCTGCGTTATTGCAAAATAGTCTGATATGAAATTGCCCAATGTAGTGTACATGTGGCCAGACTGCAGTACCGTTGACCAGAATCTGTGTGTGCACAGGTACCCTTCATAACCCTACTAGAAACATCTCTTTAAGTCTACGTGACCTGATGAGAGTAGCTGTTAGGGCTGTGACAGTGACATTTTTTTTACCGCCACAGAGGTAAAGGACCAAGTACTGGTGGTGGCATGGTTGTGGCAGGGTGGGGAGATAATAAAAAAATAATAATAAATCAAAAAAAAAAGAAGAGGAGAAGAAAAGAAGAAATAGAGAAGAAATAGAAGTACAGTGGCAAAAGTAGGTAAAATAGAGAGAGGAGCCACACGAGCGGCGTAGCAGCAGTGGCACTTTATGTGCTTCTGATGTGAATTAACGCTTTTAAATATACGTACGTAAAACGACTACCACCAGTTGCGACCCACCATGGTGGTAGTCCAGTGGTCATGGCCCTAGGTCATCAGTACTAGTAGCTGGACTCACCTTGATGTAGGCCGATCCCTCCAGATCACTAGGGATTTGGACATTAAGTGGGCAGTAATCTTCAGGAATCTTCTTGTCTAGATCTATGTCTGTGTTTTTGATGACCTCAAATGTGCCATGGTGTGGAAACAGGGAACCTGTTTGGATAGTTGGCAAAAAGATGGCATTAAGGAGTTAAGCTTGTATGTTGCCTGACTTCGCTTACATATACTGCACATGAGAAGGCTGACGACCTGCGCTGCGATAGCTCAGGTCTCCCAGAATCTTGTCTCCCACTTTGCGGAGCTTCCACTGTGAGCGGAGACGCAAGAGCTCGGAGTTGAAGTCCCTCTGCCTCCTATTCTCCTGGTTCTCTGCAACAGACTTGTTGAGCTTCTCGGCTCCCTTCAGAAGGATCTGTGCTGATGTGGCTAATGACCTCTTTTTACTAATGAGCTGAAACACCTGCGGGCTCTGCACAAAAACAGCAAGAGAAGCTTTCTAAAAGGTTCCAATGGAAGACTTTCAAAGGTCTCACCATATGTATAAAAATAAGCTCTGTAAGAAGCAGTTTTAGCAGATTACCATACAATGTAGAGGCAGAGTTTTATATAAATATCACTTAGTATAATCCCACAGGTTCTGACCTTGCCAACTGTTGGATCCTGAGACACAGGGTCTAAGGCCATGTACTTCTTCTCCTTGACCACACTCAGAACATCATGCAAAACACACATTTCAGTCAGAGCACTGCGCAGGTTGTTCCGCACCGAGTCCCAAGGCCAAAGAGAAGGCTGGAACTTCACGGTTCCTAAGAAAACAAAGAAAATAACAGAAAGCAAATGAACGGAGGAACTGGTCTCAGATTCTGACCCATTTGCACAGGTAAAGTGCTCCATTAAACATTAAACTGATTGTTTCTGAATGTCATGAATACATTCAGACAGCAGTACCCACACTAGACTGGGGATGAGAAAACTTGCCAGTGAGAAACAGGACAATGAGTTCACTATATGTCATTATGATTATTTTGAATTTTAAGCCCTATAAGACAAGGCTTTAGTCATTAATTATTCAATAAGACATTAAATTAAATTAAATTTAAAAAAAACAATTATTCACAATTATACAATTATACTCTTATTATACAAAGACTGTCTGAAACTGTAATTGTAGTAATAAGTACAACACAACACTAGAACACACTGCACACACATCCAACAAGACGTGAGTGTCAACAGAACCATGAGAAATGACCAGATCTGCAGAGCACAGCAGGAGCAGACAGACTCAGGGCTCGTTACTGTCAGAGACATCAGAGTTCTGATGGCCGAGGAAGTCACTAGGAAACAGCTCCATCCTGCCTCTGGGTGTTATACTAGTCCATCATACTCTTTTATTTATGTTTTATTTAGGTATCCCACAACTCAAAATCACACATGTGGTTAGATTTTAAAAACATATCACATTGTTTACAACAATGATAGTGTATGTTCATTCAGAGCGCCAGTCCTTTGAGGCAACTGTGATACTGGGCTATATAAATAAAACTGAATTTGTTCATAGTAAAACTCACAAGGGAGCCCTGCTTCTGTACCTTTGATTGTTTCACATGTTTATGTCCAAATTAGACTTTAAATTGATACATATGCAAATAATTTACATCATATGAACACCGGCCAATGCTCCACTTCCAAAAGGTACTAGATGTTTTTTAATCACCAAAATAAATAAAAAAACAAAAACATCAGCAAGTGTGAGTGAGGGGCTCATGAAAATGGAACAGTGACCTGGAGAGATAAGGGGCACAGCGTACCTTCCTCCTCCTCCGGCTCCTGCTTGCCCCATTCCCGCTCCCTGGCTTCTCCTTCAGCCCCCTCCTCCTCGGAATCAGAGCCTTGACTGAAGTCGATTCTCTGTGCCAACCGCGACAGGTTCTGAGACATGGACAGCGGTGGTACATACGTCTCTGTTCCGTCCAGGGCCACCTCCTGCACCTGCTTTTCACAAGAGGACTCGATGCTCACCCTCACTGCTGGACCCCCCGACATCCTGCACAACTGAGAGGAGGAGACAGCAAAGACATTACACCGAGCTAATCAGATATATAACGTAACGCTCGAAATAAATAGGAAACCGACCAGCAACAATCCCCCCTATTTCCTTATCAGTGTGAGTGACAACAAAACAAACAGCCCGGATAACATTCACAATCAATGACTGCACAGGTTGCGTTGGTGCATTGTCTGAGGCTAACTGCACTAGCTACAGTTAGCTAAGCCAATTTCAAGCGCATACAAGAAATAAAGTCACAAAAAAGATAAACAGCAAGTATTAGTATAATATTTATCTAGGCACCTCTCACCTTGTAAATTCACACGGATCACAACAATGAAAAAAACTGTTAAAATTTTAAAATATTAGTAACCGAACCGTTTCAGAAAGAAGTATTTCTTCTTCGTTTCACTTCATCACTCATTCAACTTTTTTTTACGCTACTGTCCCCTAGCGGTTACCTCACGTTGTGTTCGCACTTGAGTAACTGTTATGACCTCTAACACCAGTGTTTCCTAATATTATTTATTTATTTATTTGTTTGTTTTATCTTCACTACACCCCTAACAGATCATGCCATTCCTCCATTCCTATTCATATATGTGTCTGGTTTCCAGCAATAGCAAAACCTATCCAGTCCTATCCTTGTTGGAAGGGTTTGTTAGTAGTTCATCTGTCCATCTGTTTAGAAGTTTAGAAAGGATGAAGTGCAAAAAGATGGACTGGAGGACAGCACAGAGGCACTATTCATGGCTGCACAGGAACAGGCCCTGAACACCAGAGCAATAGAGGCCAAGATCTACCACACCAGACAAGACCCAAGGTGTAGGCTGTGCAAAGAGGCCCCTGAGACAATCAAGCATATAACTGCAGGGTGTAAGATGCTGGCAGGGAAAGCATACATGGAACGTCACAACCAAGTGGCTGGCATAGTGTACAGGAACATCTGTGCAGAGTATGGACTGGAAACCCCAAGGTCAAAATGGGAAACACCTCCTAAGGTGGTAGAGAACGAGCGCGCCAAGATCCTGGGGGACTTCCAAATCCAGACTGATAAAATGGTAATGGCAACCCAGCCGGACATTGTGGTGGTGGACAAACAACAGAGGAAAGCCAACATCAACATTGTCACAAATTTGGAAGGGAAAGTAAGTGGCTGACAAAGAGTGTCTTGCTTAGCCTACTGTTTCTTTGTTTGTGGTAATCTGTGTAACACAATGTTATTACAATACATTTACTAATCCTTTTAAAGTTGTATAGTATTACAGTTACACATAGATCTTTTGTAATTGACACTACCTACAGATGGTTGACTGCCAACATACACACAGAAAAGTTTCTGGGCTGCTATATTGTACTAAATAGCCTGAGACTGTCCTGTAGCAGCAGTACCACCTGCTGGTAAGAAAAAATATTTTATCAAAGTTAAAATAACTTTCAGGTATTTGTAATTTGGTCTGTCTTTACTGGTGTTTTCAGTGTTTTCTGTGTATGTTTTTTGCAGCACAGGCCGAGGTGGTCGAAGCACAGGCTGAAGTGTAGGAGTGAGAGTAATCTCACACTCCAGTTTACTAATCAGCCCAAGACTCAAGCAGTTGTATTTCTATTTTGAAAGACTAATGCTGTCAATCACTCATCCCACTTTTATCTGTTATTGTTTACCGTATTATTACCTTATTCTGAGTTTATCCCATTTAGTGCTAGACTCTGACAAAATTATTATTGTATGGGACTTTAACATTCATATTGATGACAGCAGAGTTAGTTTAGGGAGTGTGTTTGCGGCCTTATTAGATTCTGTTTGTTTTGTACAAAACATAAGTGAACCCACTCATAGGCACAACCACACTCTGGACCTTATATTACAGTACAGAGATTAGTCAGTTAAAAGTCCTGCCTCATAACCCCATCCTATCAGAGCATTTTTTTAAATTAACTTTCACTTCAAGCTTGAGGACTACACTGTTCCTCTGAAAAATAAAAACCCAGTTTAGAAGAATATTATCTGATAAAACTGTTTCTGAGTTTAAAATAGTAATTGGGCCAATATTAGCCAGTATTTCTCCAGTTAATGCTGAGAGCCCCCACAGCCCTAGTCCCAACAAAACAGATCAGTTTGTTGATACCGCCATGATTATTGATAACATCAGAGGTTAAATAAATCAAATCCACCCCACTAATAGACCTGATCCCCTCTAAACTCTTTAAAGAGGTCTTCCCCTTAATTAATGAAACTTTTTGATATAATAAACACTTCTTTGGAAACATGTTATGTCCCAGTCTTTTAAATCTGCAGTGATTAATTTTGAAAAAAAACAACCCTCAGTCCTAAACTTGCACTGCCAATTGTTTCTTGTGAGATTTGGGAGTTTACAAACTCACGTAAATCCATCTTGTACTGCGCCAAGCAAACTGCTTGTTGAACCGTGGGCTCTTCTTTTGACCAATGATGTGTGTAACAGGAAGTTTTTAATTTGATGAAAGCAACTAGTGCTCTCTTCTCCTCTTTGTTTTCAACATGGCTACGCCGAAAGACATTAGCGAGTAGAGAGTATTTCTTCTTTGAAAGAAGCGCAAAGAGTGGCACGTCATGTTGTTGCTATGATTGGCTAAAGAAACCTCATGCTAAGCGGATACTGTCGGTGCTTCATCCAATCAACACCAAGTTTTTGACAGAAGGCGCCTCCCTTTTGCAAACGCTTTCAACGGGAGCCTTCCCAGATGGTACTGCGAAATAGACTATGTTCTGTGGAGCAGTTCTATCTGGCGGAGTCAGGTTATGAAAGAAGAGCAAAGAGTGGAATGTCATATAAATCGTTGCTATTGGTTAAAGAAACCTCATGGTAGGTGGATACTAGCCGGTGCTTCATCCAATCACCTACCAAGTTTTCGACAGAGGGAGCCTCCCTTTTGAAAACACTCAACGGGAGCCTTCCCAGATGGTACTGTGAAACAGATTATGTTCTGTGGAGCAGTTCAGTTTGGTGGAGTCAGGCTACTCCAATCTAGACACCATTAAAATAATTGGATCAATATCCTACCTCCCTTTTATTTCAAACGTCCTGGAGAGAGTTGTGGTTAAACAGTTATGCAGTCACCTGCAGGATAATAATTTATTTGAAGATTTCTGTCAGAGTTTAGACCACACCACAGCACAGAAACAGTGGATCCCTCCTTCTCCTTCTTCTACCCCAACTGGGTTTTTTGAGTTTTTCCTTACCCTAATGGAGGGTTTAAGGACAGAGGATGTTGTCTTGTTCATCCTGTTTGCATATTTTGTGTCTTTTGTTTTTGTGAAGCCCTTTGAGATAATTGTTGTGATACTGGGCTATTTTAATAAATTGTATTTGTATAAAAGTTCTAATGACAATGACATTGCTCTTCTAAAGCTTTTTTAAGCTTTTAACATTGACAAGTTAAGTATTGACTGCATTTACATTTATCTATACTGTTTTTATTATTTTTTTATTTATATATGTTAAAGAATATCTACTATAATGTATCCATATTCAAAATGTCTTCTGATGTGTTCCTTTTCACAAAATAAGGGAGTGGCTTTCACACAGCAGTATCAAACCAGTCCTTTGAAATAAATGTCCCAAATGATGCAATAAGATAACCGCTTTCTCTTTGTTTAAACCTATCGAAAGAATGTTTGTATGTTTATGCTTTACCCAATAATACATCCATAGCCTACTTGTGTATAGCCTACTGCAGTACTTGACGCTGGGCGGGCACACAAAATGTATAATGGGCGGACATAATGGCGGGCAGTTTAAACAACCGGATGTGACGTACAGATGCTGAAACGCTTTAACTAGCAAGACAAATAAGCTAGTATTCCTGCTTGCTACATTGGATGCTCTGTGATACATTGGCCATGTATTTTCTGTGCAGCTATATATTTTGTGAGTGAATGTCGCGATATCGCTTGAACCCATTGCTTCGAAGTTTTGTTGCTTTAGGAAAATGTCCACGACAATGAAAAGGAAAGTGGCTAAATTAAGACTAAGTCCTAATGAGGAGGCACAGTTAATCAGAGAAGAACATGAAAGAAGGAGAAAACTTCGTATACAACAGGTAACTTAAAGATGACTGTAGTTTATTTCCGCTGTGTTGCTCACGCTTCAACAGCATTACATTCGTTTGTTGGCTAACTCAACTAGCGTTAGCAGTTTGGCTTAACCTTAGCAATCTCTAACTAGCGCTCCACCATTAGATTGCCCATTAACTTAATCTACCTGCATCAGTTTGTAGAAAAGGGCAGGCCATTTAATTTATTCTGTTAAATCAGTTCAGTAAAGCTACAGCAGTTGTGTGCTAAACTGAAATATTGAAATGTAGCATTTTTTGTTTGATTGATTGGAAATTTATTGTCTTCATACTAGGTACAATTGTAGATGACTAATTACCTCCAATAAGATACACTTCAATTGCAAAGTTTTTCTGTTTTCCTTAAGAAACTTTTTATATTGATGTTCATTCACATCTTTGTGGATTCAAACCCTACACAGGTGCGGGAGCAACAGAAATACATTGCTCAACAAGTCCGTCAGGAAGTTGAGCAGAGACGGCAGCATGAACTAGAGCTGTTGGAAAAGGAACTCCGCGCAGAATGGGAGCAACAGCAAAGACAGAAAGTTAACAAACTGCACAGGTTGTACCAGGAAAGCCTCAGCCTACTTGGGCAGGGGCACAGAAGTGCCAACGAAAATGTAAGACATTCAAATTTGGCTACAGGAGTGAAGTTTCCTTGGATCTACATTCTTTGTGGGTAATTGTAGTTTTCCTTTTATATTTGGTTAAAGGACCCAAACCTGACAGCTATAGCTCAGAAAGAAAGCAATGATTCCAAAGCAGAAGTACGTTACCGCAAGGCCCTCAAGGAGCTCAAGTTACAGAGGCTTAAAAACCTTGAAAACGAAAGCCGGTAATGATCTGACATAACACTGAAAAGTAATACATGGTTAATGCATGCTACTGAGGCATAACCTCATATTGTTTTTGTTGCAGCTCTATTGATGCGAGGAAGAAAGCACTACAGACAGAAAAGTTAAGATCAGCGAAAATAGCCAGTCTTGCATTGCCTCCCTCTCGGGCCCATCAGGTATGAACTCAGGTTTTTGTTTATTGTGAGAGCCAGCTATGACTGAATTATTTTCCAACTAATCTAGGACTTTGGGTCTAAGCCACAACATGTTGTCAAGAAATGTGATGCGAGTGCCTTCGCCGCTACTCATTACCACATGCCTGACACTTTGGTGGACAAGGCAATGGCAAAATCACAAGTAAGTATGACAGTTGCGTAAACTTCAAATGTAGTTTTATTAACTTTTTACCTACTAGTATATCCATCCATCTGTGGACTTAATGAATGCACACTTATAAAAGCAGATAGAGATGTGTTAAGTGGGTGATGTCAGGTAGAAGGGCTCGCTCTTTATGTGGACAACCGTTGGTCCTATTCAGAACATGTAAAAGAAGATCTGTCAGGATGTGGAGCTTTAGGCAATGTGACTAAATCCCAACAGAGTTTTCATGTTGTCATGGTTACAGTTTATATTCAACCAAAAGCTGAACCAGACACAGCCTGTAACATCATTATTGGAATTGGTTCCAGTGAAAGACCCAGCATCCTGATACCCTCTCCAATAGATCAATGTCAACTCAACAACTTGGACCATCCCCTGCATTCAAGATCCAATAGCATTCATTGGAATTTGTCTTGGTGATTGCTCTAAAAAAATTAGACAAGGAAGACATAAACACACACATTAAGTACTTCTATTTACTCACTTTTTCCTGAAGCAAGGGAAACAAAATTGTCAATTAAACACAAAAAGAAATATACACACACAGCATCACTGTGTCACTGTAGGACGGAGTCATTTTTACCACCAGGTTGGGCATTGGACTTTTGAACAGCAGAGAGCCGTCAGTGGACGCCTGAGATCAGTGAGCTGCAGGACAGAACACCACAAGTACTCCTTCCAGACTAAAATAAGACTGTATGAACGATGAGTCTATGGAAGATATAGTATGAATGAATTTATTTGAAGTGACCTAACAAATTAATAAATTCAATACTCAGATCATAATGTAGTAACATTTTTAAGTGTGCTGCTCAACCACTTTATTGCTACATTATCTAGATCTAGAGCTAGATCATCTCTGTATCCTCTGTTGCCTAAAAAAAACAAACAGACGTAAGGCCATAAATAAGTTAGTTGAGATGTGTCAGATCAATGTGACAGCTGATTAGTCCAGTTTGGGTTTCTTTGTGAACCTAATTAAAACCTGCTCTGGTGCATGGTAGCCATCTGCCACTGAAAACCAAACCATTATTGAAATAGTAAGGGCAAATGTTTTTGTGTATATTAGTGTTTGAGTGGAAATGTGTGTATGTAAATAGATTTTTACAACACTGTGGAGTGTGGACATATATAAATGTCTTTAAATACAGTCTCCCACTAAATTGGTGGTTTTTGTACATATATCCTTTAACAACCGATTTTTCTACTCAAACCACAAATGCTTATCCAAGAGAAACTTTTAAATCTAACAGCCAACAGTCTCAGATATGGGCCCAGATCTCTACATCTATGTTGAAAATGTGTCATTGTTCAACTGCATGTTGTTTGTCTGCAGCCTAATGCACACATTGAAGCTGAGCTGGAGGTGGAGAGGCTTCAGGACAAAAAGAGAGAGAAAGACCAGAAGAAAGAGGAACAGATGGAAAAGGCTCGTCTGAGAGGGAGGCAGGCTTTAAGGAAGGAGCAGCTTGTGCAGGTACATCTTTCAGGTGCCATTATGCCAGTTAGGTCTTAAGTATTGCAGCTGCTAAGCTTAACTCTTTACTCAATCTTGGCTCCTGGGAAAAAAAAGCTCATTGACCTTGATCTAATTGACCATGTAAGCAATGTATTACGGTGCCAGTCAGTGCAGTGTATTTATTTTGGACCACCACAACCCTAAATACTGGATTTTATATACTAATTTATATGACGACCGAACTAGAGGTGTGCCCAATGTACATTTTCTTCAGGATCATGAACGCCTGCTTGATGAACTAGAGCATATGCAACTGATGGACCTCTTGAGGAGAAGACAGCAGGTGTGTGACATGTCCCGGCAGATCTTTGAGCCTCTGTATAAGAGGAAGGAGACGGAGGAGGACTTCCAGAGAGAGATAGAGTTTGCATTTGAAGACATGTATACTGGAGAGAGAAGTAAAACCTTTGTGGAGTTTCAAATAGTAATTGTAATGGAACTTGTGTCTCAAGCTTTCCTCCTTTCATACAGGGGTGAAAGGTGACCTATTAGTTCAACTTGTGCCGGAGCCACTACCCACTCCTTCTACACGCTGCCAGGACCAAGATCTAGACATCACACAAGATGAATTACTACCATCAGAAAATGCAGCTTATGAGATTGAAGATGAAAGCATAAAGGAAAAAGCAAAAGGCATAAAGCCAGTGCCTGCTGGAGGTGAGGAGAGGAAGCAAATGTTGCTTATAAGAAATTTAAAAAAGTCTATCAGTATACTTTTTTTTGTTGTTTTTATGTGAAAACAGCACACACTGTTGACATGAGTGTGCCATTCTCATTCAAATGTGTAGTTGGACCTGCTCCTAGGAGGGCTCTGAAGAGACTTCTGGATCGCATTCAAAATCAAAGACATGAGTGGACTTCACCTACCCTCAGTACTGATCAAACCCCCAAGAGGGAAATAAGCATTGACACAAGCTCCATGAGTAGTGTAGAGAGAGACAAACTGTGTAAGCGTACAGCTCATTTTTTTCAGAGAACGATTTGTGAAATTGGAAATGACTTGGCCTCATGGCTGCATTATTGTAATGTATGTACTTTTTAACGTGTCAGAAATTAAAATTTCTTTCATACAGTTTTAGAAGTGAAGCAGGCATCTACAGTAAATATGAACCATTCAGATGCTCTTGCCAAGCCAATCCAAGATTTTGAAGACCAAAAGAAAAAGGTACTTAACATTTTCAATATTTGTTGTAAAGGCTTTTTGCACTGTAAATTCAGAAAGGAACTTTTTATTTCTTGGAAAACATATTTGACTAGGTAGCGTAAATGGCTACTACTTTATTGTAATGACTTGTAGTGGTGGGGTTTACAGTGCCCCTGCTGGCCTGGCTGGCGTACTACAGTATTCTCAACCCCTGTATGATGATGATGATGATTAGGCTACAGGCCAACGTGGCATTTGTGTTAATGCTGTGATGTCAGACGTAGCACACTATTTGTGGTAAAAATGAATGCTGCTTGTGTTAGTGTGTGTATGAAATTTGAAGTTATTGTGCATTCAGAGACTAATTAGAACCAAGTAATAACATTAAGACAAAAGAGAGCATGATTTTTGACCATGGTCTTTTGTAGAGCAGTGGCTGCTACAGTTGTCTGCCATGATTGTTATCATTAGATCAGGTCCAACCTCCTCCAGTGCAGAATTGTGACGTCTATAGAATTTCAGTGGCACAAAAGTCAGATGGCATGGCCTGGGTCTGATGTGAAAAAGACAAATTTGTGCTTTTCAGACTGTCATTAAAAGTCAGAAATGGGTCACACAGGGGTGAAAAAGTCAGATTTGGGCAGTTCTGGTCGTTGGGTCTCCTTCACTCTGATCTCAATCGCCATAATGCTTAAAATTGTCGGGACGGTTCAACTGTTAAATAACTAATTCTCTTTGTTTACATAAATGTTTGCTCGTGTCATCAGACATTTAAAAGTAAGTCACATAAATGAGAATGAAGTAGTAGATCAAAGCTAATGTCACTTATCCTGCTCTCTTTGTCAGACTACAAACGGTAAGAAACAAAAAGAGATGAGAAGTGACTTGTTGGCCCAGAGGACAACAGTAAAACTAAGACAAACAGCTGAATGGCATCTCATGTATGCAGGCAGTTCTGCAGGGTCTGTGTGCGTTTGTGAGCACACACAGCTCTATACTGCGGTGGTCCCTGACAGAGTGGACAGACGCGCAGCAGCAACATGCTACGCATTTTGCTTAATATCAGCAGTAATTTTAATGTTGTAATAATAAAACGTATAACGAAATATGTCTGTCAATATATACTGGATTATTATCTCAGTGTTTACAGATCCTCAGTTTGACCAGCAGGGCTTTTACTTTGTTTCTAAAAGGCATAAGTAAATAGAAGTTCACCCACACACACAATAAAAAGTAGCTAGTCTTACAGCTAGTCAAACAGAGGGGCTACATTTAGCCCCCTCACCAGCAGATAATCTGGGCATAATGCCTCCATAAGCCTCAACTTTTAATATAACTGAACTTTATATATACTTTAACCATAGTAAATATGAACTGTGTTGACTTGTTAACACCTTTTTCAGGAAGAAGAGCTGGAGAGGAAGAAGCAGAAACAGATCGTTTTTCTCCAGGAGCTGGAAGATCAGAGGGTAAAACTGGAACAACAGTTGCTTGAGGCTCAAAAGGAGAGAGAACTTCTGAAGGCTACATTGACACAGAAAGTATCTCATGACCCAACATCTAATAACCAGGTATTTACCCATGACAGCAGTAGAATACAGAGCTGGGGGCTGAGCACCTCATGAGCCTAGCAGGCTAAAGTCACCTTAAGAAGCATTTATTCATGCAAGTAATTTCTAAAGTGTGTGGGGCTACAAATCCCATTTCCAGTACACCGGTGCATTTTTTTAGCTGACTATAGTGTAGTTGTGCAGTGATAAATCAATGTATAGATGTTAGGGCTGGTAAAATTAGCGTGTTTATTTTTTGCATTAATTTTTTCAGTACAGTGCATTAAAAAAAGCACAATAAAACGCAATTGTTAATTTTACATAACACGGCGGCACCTCATTTTTGTTTTCTGTTGCTAACAAGGCAACGCACTTGAGCTACTGATGGAAAAACAAAAACGGCATGTGCTAAATGGTCAAATCTGCTTTAAGAGATTACCAGATGGTTCCCTGGAAAGGAGTAAAGTAATATGCATGATTTGCAAAGCAGATTTAAATATTCTGTAAGATCTAAATTACTTAAGTTCACACAAATTGACATTTCAAATAGTCAAAGTTCTGAACCGCAAAGTGAATGTATTTGTGATGCACTTTAAGTTACTGTATTTTATAAAGGTTTCTCATTTAAGGTATTTTTAGGTTATTTGTCAAATCAGCATTCATAGTCTGGCCTGTCATAGTGACTCGGTTTTGAAGTCTAAGCAATCCAAACAAACTACTTTTACATGTAAAACTTCTTACAGTTTACATACTATACAAAAGTTAAAGTATGGCAAAGTTAATATATTCAAAATAAAGTTGATTAACTTTATTTTGAATATATTAACTTTGCCATACTACTGTTAAATTGAAGATTCAGTATGTTTATTTTTTTAATTTATTCACATCCCAAATATATATATTATGTAACTGTGTCAATGCAAAATGTAAACATTGTACATTTTTACCACAACATGCTAAGAGATGCTTTTACTTTACTTGCATGACCCATCAATCCAAGTAAAGTCTAGATCAAGCAAACAGTGATGCAGTGGTGAGGACTGACCAATCTAAAAAGGCCAATGCTTGTTGACCTAGTTGGCTAGCTATGCATTGTCCGTTTTATTTGTACATTTGTCAAGCACCACCAAGTATGCAGTAAACAGTTTAACTTTATCATGTAGTTGGTATAAGTCAGGACATTACAGATCACTGCTGAGGCTTATGAGAAGTATGAGTCAAGACAGGGCATATCACTGAGGCTCATGAAAAGTAAAAGTGCACAATTTAAACATTTTCACAATTTATTCGGAATATGCGGTATATAGTATAAGATGTTTTTATTGAAAACCCATCCAAAATATAAGATCTATGTATAAGTGATATAATGTTAACTATATAAGCTGGTTTTTACAGTTATTACCAGACTTTTTGTCGTATTTGTACAAAATACACCAAAAATGACCCTACAGCTTAAGAAGACATGCTCTTTCTTCCAAATAAAGTTGTGTGGCAATTTATGTGATTGTAGTACCTCATTATCCGGACTCCAATAATTCCTTCTAAAGCATGTCCCAAAAAAGTTGTTTTCGGTAGCAAAAACATCTTTAGAGGTTGTCCTGCCTCCCGGCCCACTATGAATGCTGTGTGTGACATTTTAAAAATGTAGCATACTGCTACAAATGGGGGCCATCCTCCAAGGTTTTTTTGTGTCTAATAAAACAAAATTAATCTAAGATGATAATCCAATGTAAATGAGGCTGATTTAGCCTTCTTGAACATATAGATTTGTACTTAAAATGACTTTTAGCTTGGAGATGAATGTATCGAATGTTGAAAGGTTTTGACTCTCTACAGCCAGTGCCTCCTGTTGGAGACAACACCAGAAGAAAGAAAGAATGCAGACCGCAACTTCTCCAGCAAAATGTGTAAGAAGAATACTGTATACTAGTCATGTTCATGGACATTATCATTGAATCTTGGAAGTCACTGATGAGGCAAGCTTCAGTTGCGCTATGCTTCATGACCCAAGTGTCTCAGCTTAGTCTTGCATAAGGGCATCACAGCTAATGTCTACGTTTTGTTTTTTTACTGCCTAGTTAACCACCTGTACTTTGGTTCTTTTTTTTTTACAACCCTTTATTTTAGAACTCATCAGAAATCACTTGAAGTGGCTCGTCAGCGCTTGGAGGACTACCAAAGAGCTTTAAGAGTTCGATACAGTTTGCCTACTGTTCTGCCTCAAGGTTTTTATGACTCTTCTGTGCGTTCTTTTACACCTGCTGTTCAAATACAACCTCCAATACCTGTTGAAGCTCAAGAGAAAACCCAAATCTCTGTGAAAGGTCCCATGATAGAAAAAGACATTTTGGATCCACCTCTTGGCTCAGATATGCCTGCTGACTTAAAGACACTTCCAGCTAAAGCCCACATAATGAGGAGTCTACAGAACCTTCCTAAATGTGTCGCCACTGAGATCTCCTCAAATCTCTCAACCACAAACGTCTCAATCCACTCATCTTCTAATTCTGATCAAGTTACCAACCTAGGGGTTGAAGAAGGCATGGAGAGGCACGAGCTGCAAGATGTTTGGATAAAGCAGCAGACAGAGAATGGGGTGTTACTGCTACAGCAAGAACATGAAAGATTGGGATTAGAGCAGCAGCAAAGACAAAAAGAGGAGCTGGAACAGACAAAACTACAAAAATCAACTCTGAAGGCTTTGATTAATATGGATGCTCAGGTATCACAGTATAGATGCATGTAAACATTAGTTCCTTAAAGTTCAACATTTGTACTTAATATTGAATTTCATCTCAGGTTTCACAGGAAATGATTCAGGCACGCAGTAAACTTCTCAAGTCCCTTCTGAAAACTTTGGAAAAGTCAAATGGAGGAACTTTACACCCTGAAACTCCACAGCATCAAACATCCACAGGTGGTGAGGCAACATCCATCTTTAGTTTTTTTTATGTATATTATTTATGTCATTATTAACTCATGTCATTCCATGTGAAATGAAATTAATGAAATGAGGCCTCATCCTCTTTCATCATCTTGGATTTGCTTTAAACTTGTTGTGACGTTAATGATTTTTAAAGTTTCACAATCCGCTAATCAAAAAAAAAACTCGTACCACGCAGTTTCCCCTGCTGAAGAAAAAATGTCACTTGGGATTAAGATTGCTGAGACAGAAAGCTATGACTTGGCAAAAACAGCTCTTGGTATTGCTAAGAGTTGTCTCTTCTTTCCTTGCAGTACATCACAGCATGGCACAAAACTACATTTTATGCCTGGAAGACTTAAGTGTTCTTCTATAGCAGGGGTGTCCAAACTTTTTTTAGTGAGGGCCAAATTCAGAAAAGTAAATAAAGGGCCTGGCCGCACATTAGAGGTGACATTTCTAACTTCCCTAACTTGCCTATAAGTCAAGGAATAGATAATAGATATATGCATGTATATATTATGCTGTCTATCTAGCAATGATGCAGTACTTTTTATTTACGATATAATAATTACAGTTTTGTACAATTATTGTTTGTTTTTTTCCAAAGGAGAAATATGGAACAATAGACAAATTGAATTACATACAGTGTATGCATGAAAACATAAAATTCATTCATAATTGATCCACAGTGCTGCCATTTCTGCTGACTGGCGGTAAAAGTTTTTCAGTATTCAGGTAATTTTCAGTTATCATATTTACTCAGGGTCATTGAATGCATCAGGAAGCACATGTGTATCATATTTACTGAGGGTCATTGAATGCATCAGAAAGCAGATGTGTATCGTATTTAACAAGAGTCATTGAATGCCTCAGGAGATGTGTTGGTTTTGCCTTTCGCCATCTGGTGTTGAAACTGAGAAGTGCAAAAGAGTTGAGCTCAAGCTTCTTGTGCGGGCCATATTCAATTATATATTCAGAATTTGCCGCGGGCCAATAAAAACTCGCGGCCCGCGGGCCGTAGTTTGGACACCCCTGTTCTATAGTATTGACATTTTAACTAGAAAAAAAGGTAGCCAGTAGTCTCCCATTTTTGAAAATTTAACATATCATTAATAATTCTGGAGTTCCATATCTTCACAGCAAACTAAATGCTAATGTACCAACTATATATGTGAGTAAACAACCTTTACACAATAAGTGCTCTAGGACATGACAGATGTGGTGCTGTGTAAACCTTTAATTTAAAATGCTTTGGGTCATGCCTTAACTGCACACAGCACTGGGAGCAGATTTATGTTTATTTATTTAGATCCCAATTGGCTAGGTCCAGGTCATAATATACAATAATTAAAATACAAAATCAATTGAATGTACAATTGGACATGTTACGGTTGCGTTCACAACGTAAGTGCATCATTTAGCAAGTTCACACAATAGAACATCTTAGAATCCGTCACATTTAATATCTGATTAATACGTGCAGCTTGTGGAGTTTATCCTTCAAAAGGTGTTTGTTTTTTGTTTAAAGGGTAACTAAACCCTAAAAATTGGGCTTAAGTAATGCAGCACATTGTCCTAGTCCTACATTTGTCCATTTTTTTTTTTTTTTTTTTTAAATGGTTATTACATACATTTTGTGATGCAAATTTTTGGACACATCATCAGTGATAGTACTTGGGGTCACAGGGGGGTTTCAGACCCCCTCACCCAGGTGACCCGACCGGGGGTGATCAGTTCCCAGCCTGTGTCCAAGAAGCGTTCGCCCACTGTTTGTCCCTCCTGATCCACAGCCATCGTGAGGCTTTTTCTGCAGCCTCGGACGCTGATCTGATGGCTTTTCTTTTGCATGCCCCTGTAATTCCCAGGAGGCTATAGACCTTGCAGAGTGATTTTCCTGCAAAGCCCCTTTCCCCAGCCTTAATGGGCACACACTGTGCACGCAACCCCTGTCTCTGACACTCCTCCACCAGCTCACCGCATATTTCTCCCTCTTCCTTTCACTGGCTTCCTCCATCCTCTCCTCCCAGGGCACTGTTAGCTCCAGCAAGATGACCTGTTTGGATGCTACTGACCATGTCAGGTCTAAGGCTGGTCTCCATGATGTCATGGGGGAATTTGAGCTGCTTCCCCAGGTCCACCCTCAGCTGTCAGTCATTCGCTGTTCCCAGCAGGCCTGTCTGAGCTTTTGGTTGGTGAGGCGGGTGTTCCCCTGCTCTTAGGAATAAGATTTTGCATCTTGGTGGTTGTGAATGCTTGCTCTGGTCGATGTCAGTGGTGATGGATTCAGCAACCGCCTTCAGTACCTGGTCATGGCCAACGATAACGGCCATCTCCAAGTGCTTTGGGGCAGCTGCTGAGGATATACTCCAGCGTTCCTCTTCCCTGGCACAAGGTACATGCTGGAGTCTCAACCTTGCCCCAACAAAAGAGATTTGATTGGCTGGGCAAGATGTCATACACAGACTGGATGAGAAATTTGATGCGGTAGGGCTCAGCCCTCCACAGCTCTGCCCATGATATTTTTCTCTCCATGGCAACTTACCATCTGGTCCTGTTGCCTCAGTCCCATCACCTGGCTCCTCGACTCCAGCTCTCACTTCTTTTTGAACCAGGTCCTGCCTTTCCTTCCTTCTCAGTCTGCTGTAGTGGGTTGTTGGAATACTCCCCAGTCCTGCATGGCTGATAGCCACAGAACCCACCAGTTCCTTGTGGCACAGCCTTGATTCTGCCTGGTTCACCACCTCTTGTGCCCTCCACTTTCCAGTTCTGACCTCGATGCCAGCTTGGTCAGGTAGCGTTAGCGTGTTCTTGTTGCCGTAGAGGGCAATGCTGCTCGGACTTCTTGAGGTAGTTAACCTCTCTAAACCCTGGAGGATCCATCTGCACACTGTTGTTACTGTCAGATCATCCATGAATGCTCTGATGGGGAGCTGACTGATTCCTGACTTGGTTTTGGGGCCTCTGCATTCCGGCTCGGCGGATTTGAGCAGCATGTTCATGGTCAGGGAAAAGAGGATAACTGAAACAGTGCATCCAGTGATGATCCCTTTTTCCAGACGGTACCGCTCAGATGTAACTTTGCCAGAAGTAAACCTCAACGTAAAGTTGTTGTAATAATCCATAATCTAGATCTTGATGCTGCTCGGGACATGATGTCTTTCCAATGCTACCTACACCAGCAATTCTTGGACACATCATCAGTGATAAAAGATTTAATTCCACAATATATGGTGTAAAACCGCATGAGTGCTGCCCTCCTGATGTTGAACATTGCCGAATGCACTTCCTGGTCAGTGTGACGTTATCATGTTTGTAACCACACCCATGTAGCTGGTCACCACACCTTGGTACAGCCTTCAGTACAAGCTTACACCCACCAGAGGGTGGTCTTTAGGTCACTAAAGTGACTAAACAGAGGGAGAGGATTATCCTGTGGCTTCTGTGAATATTCACACCTCGACAGGGGCTCAGTATTACACAGTCCCTCCAGTATTTTGCGATACTGCGATCGCAACTATTAACGCAAAACCAACCAAACTCTGCGAAATCAGTGTGACTTTGCAACTATGTCCAAATGCCGCAACTTTCTCGCAACTAACAGCTGCGATTGACCATTTCTGGGGGGTTTCATCATCAGATTCGTCACATGACTGTCTGCGAAAAACCCACGAAGAAGAATGAGCCCACATCATATCCTGGTCCATTGTTGCCAACTTAGCGATTTGTGGTCTGCTGGTGATTTAGCGACTATTCAGACCCCTCTAGTGACTTTTTTTTAAAAAGCAACTAGTAACAAATCTAGCAACTTTTGCTAGTGTTATTGGAGACTTTAGGAGACTCGTTCTACTTTGTGTGTGATCCACCCACCTATGGACTTCACTAATGGTTACCTCTCTGGCATAAGCCGGGACCTCTGAGAAAGATCACAACATTCACAACATCACGCCAATCATGCCCATGCCTTGGCACAGCCTCGGGCTATACAAGCCCTCCAGCCCAACACTCTCCCTTCTTCTAGATACTTTTAAAAGAGCAATATGACTTCTACTTACCGAGAAGACTGGAAATGGATTCTGCCTGAGCTTCCCCACCCACTGGTGTCGGGTATCTGCCTGAGGACGACCACGACCACTGCTTCACCTGCCTTGGATGGCAGAAAAAGTCTTGCTTCCTGCCCCGCGTGCCTCGCTTTCCCCAGAGAGGAGCCTGAGTGCCGTGCTGCCTTCATGGGTCCAGTCTCGCTGGCGCTTCCTGACCTGCCTCCTGGGGCAGCCACTGAAAGCGGGGACGAAGTGAGCCGCTGTGATGCATGAGGGTTTTGGATGCTTCTCAGCACGTAGCCACCCCCTGGTTAAGCGTTTTCTCAGAGACGCTCGTAGGATGAGCCCCCCAACCCTTCGTGCATGTCATTCAGTGTGGATGGAAACCTGGTTCACCTTTGGCCCAACCAGGATTTCCAGCCACAAGTTATCACCTCAACTTTCCGGTCTAGGGTGATCAGGATTAGGGCTCTCTGCCCTCCCACAGACACACTGACAGCAGGTGCATGCTGTGGCTGCTGTGCGTAGTCAGGGTCTTGCGCCGCTACGTGGGTGCACGGCGAGCTTTTGTGCTTCGGACTAGTTGTTTGTGTGCTTTGGGACCAGGGGGCATGGGGCCCTGCTGATGTTCCAGCATTTGGAACACTGCATTTGTGGAGGCTTCGGGGCAGCCTACGAGGCATGAGGTCGTCCTCCCCTGGCTGTAGTCAGAGCACATTCGACACCAGTTAGCTACACTCAAAAAATCAGAAAGTAGTGGGAATCAATCCCTGAATCTAAATGCTGGATAAAGACATATATTGAAGATGATAAATGGGCATACAGCCTGTATTGATAAGCTGATTTCTATGTGCTGTAAAACAAACAAAAAACATGGAAAGTCAAAATCATTTTAAAAGGCTACCCACCCACCCAAACAAAGCTGCTATTTATGGTTTAAAAAAAAAAAAAAAAAAACCCCAAAACAAAACAGCGTTATTCCTCTCTCCTACAGTGTCCATAACAATTACATGCACATGGTAAATTATGCAAATTAGGCAATGCCCTCATTTAGCAACTTTTAGGACAGCCAATATTTACGTTTCTTACTGAGGAGTTGGCAACATTGCCTGCTCATGTGAATGATGGCGGGAGAAGAATGCATACAGAAATTCTTTGCATTTGCCAACAGAAATTAGAGCTAAGGACCGCGCAAAGCAGCACCCAAAACCATTTAATGAGAGCTGGGGTAAACTTTTTTGTTCAAAGTGTAATTTTGTTGTTGAACACAACATTTTTCAAGTGCACAACATGTTTAGAGAGCTACAAATCAAAAACAAAACAAATTACACATATGCATTTTAGGATAGAATAATGTGACTGTATCTCAGCATAACCTGATGCATGCTGAGATACAGTGTAAGGGGTGTGAATTAGCTGAAACATAATTTAAAACTTTATTCTCAGCATTTGAGGTAAAACTACATCTAAAAGGGGTTGAACATTGTGGTTCCATTGTAAATAGATAATGTTATAATGGGAAAATAATTGCAACTTTGGAAAAAATGACCTGAAGTCAGGTTTTTAAGACTGCAACAATCACAAAAAATGTCTGAAATCCTGGAGGGACTGATTACATCAGGAAAGTGATCTTTTAAAATAAATATTTGCACGTTATCTCAAAAAAGTCCTGTACAGTACAGCATTCTTGGTTAAAGCAATGGCACAACAGTTTCAAGTCACAAATTTTGGCTCTTGTGTTGACAAAATGAATGTCAAAATTTCAGTTAAAAAAATACACAACTATAAATGGGCTTCACTTCTCTACCTAACGGTCTTTTGTGACTTGGCTGACTTTTGAAGGGGTGAACAATAGCTGTACTGATGCAAGGTACCCCAGTTCTTTAAATCCATGGTGAGACAAGGCCCCCCATGACCTACCTCGCCCCCAGATGAACATAGTAGCCTAAATATAAAGTACGTCCTTCAAAATGTTACTTTAAGGGTAGCTCAACCCCTGGTCAGAGCTTGACTCCACCAACAGACAAAATTTATATCTTTGGGGTCTATTTTCTATTTATTTAAGCAATATTGTGCAGTAACACAAACTATATATCTTAAGGTTTCTTGTCTGGATATCTCAGTAAACCCATCATGCCTTCTACAGCAGCTGCAAAGCCATCTGTTACAAGAGTCAAGCTGTGGAACAGGATGACTGAACAGCATGAACTTAGTGTTATTGAAGAAGTTCAGACACCAGCAAATTTGAGTCTGGTAACAGGTCAGCTCCCCCTTGGTTGGATAAAACAATGGTTTTTCAAATTAAAAAAAAAGTATAAAATATTATAGTCAAATCAGGCTGAATCTGAAAATGTGTAAATGACTGTTTCCTTTTGTAGATCAAGAAGATATATTAGCTGTAAACCAGGACTTTCAGCAGAACTGTGAATCATCTATTGTCACAGGTTTGACAATACAGACACATTCTGGAGCGTGTAAACCTGTCTTGCGGAGAGAGTGCTTTTTAAGGACAGGAACATCTCCTGGGCCTGGTATGTACAACTTAAAGTACAATATAAAATTCCACATTTAAAACGGTAAGTTATGGAATTAAAATATTTTTCTTAGGTTCAGCTCAGCACATAATTTCACCACTTCCATCCGACTCTGGGAGAGGAGCAGACTACTCTGGTCCTGTAGTCACGAGTTTTCATTCTCCAGTGGAGGTGCGTAGGTCAATCTGGAAGTCATTGGTATGATATTAACATTTGTACACCTTTCTGAGGTTCACATTGTGAATCAATGATGAAAAGTAGCCAAATCTAAGTGCTTGGGCACATTAGCCTCAAGCCAATGATTATGCTTGAGAAGCTTGGTGTGAGTGGTGTTTTTGTGTCTGTGTGGGAGTGTTTTTGAGTGCTGTCTGTGGTAGTGTCTGTTTCTGTGTCTCATCACTGAGCAATGATGTTAACATGTTAAACCTGAGGTGCATTCAAATGCATTTCATGATGGTTTCTACACTTGAACTGAGCTCTGAGCATAAACACCACATTTGTGGAGTATTACACAAAGTGAGAACCATGTTAAGCTAGGGTTGAGTTTGGCTCATTTTGCTGTGCCTCCATATAACATCTCTGATCATAGTAAATCACCATGGACATGTATGCTGGCAGCTAAGCCTGGTCTAGTCCTACCTCTTGTCATTAAATTCTTAATTTAGTACTTTATTGCCAGACTGAGTTGTTAGGGATTTGTTTGTTTTTTTTATACATTTTTACATTGACATTTACCAAAACAATAAGTTAAAAAAAATTAAATGAATAAAAACAGCATAAATATCATAAATAACAGCATAAATATTCAATAAACCCAATCAATACCCATTTATATGGGAAGACCTGCATAGAGAAGTTGAACTAGGACTAAATAAAGTACCATCTACGAAAAAAAATACTAGCTAAAGTACCATAAAAATAAACATACTAAACAACTTTAAACATAACTGGTTTAAAGTGTAAGTTTTAAGGTGTTCAGGAGGCGGACAGCGCTGATGTGTACTGGTTTGGAATCTGGTTGTTTTAGTCTTTATGCTTGTTCGTTATGCAGTGCGGGGTTGTGAGCAAATTTGAACAACTTCACAGACTGACAAAGAAAAATAGTCATTTGTATACAGTGAGAACTGTAGGGGACAAATTAACATCCCTGTCAAGATCCTGTTGAATTTTACAATCTGAGTCCTGTCTGTCAAAAAGTCCAGGACCCACTGACACAGTGACTGATGTTAAGGCCACTGACACTGGTAGTCACTTAAGCAACTTGGATTGAGTTTTTTAGGCACAGGTGTAATTACAGCTGATTTGAAGCATGGAACCATCTGACTTTCAAGAGACCAGTTAAAAATGTCTGTTAAAATTGGAGCTTGTTCAAAAGCACAGTGTTTTAGACTAGCAATAAGTGGAAAAGCTTGTTTTTATTTCACCTATTTAATGTTCTCACATTAATGAACTTTACTAACCACAGTAATTAAATAATATACATAGATTTGCATACATTTTTGTATGAGATTAGCAGTGTTTCACATTAAGGATATGATTATATGATTTACATAAGGGTTTAACTGTAGCCTACTGCATCAATGTCGAAGTCTGTTTTTATACAGCTTTATACAGTGTTTATTTTTTCACAGTGTATTAAAATTATTTAGTTCGAGGATGAAATAAGACTATCTGCATTGGTTCTTTATAGAAGGGGTTTGTCTTCAGTCCTTGTGCCTGACTGTACAGCCATGTCACTTTATATTGTGTTTTTTCATTCAGCATGCACACAGACTTCATGATGCTGATAGCCTTTCCACCACCCTCTCCACTGGCAGCTACATCACCACAGATCTGGACCAAAAGTCTGAGCCTGGTGAGGCCCACTGTGCAAATATCTTTGAAATATCTCTGAAATTATTGCATATTGCAGTATTGTGTGTGATTAAACGTCTTTATTGTGTTAATGTAATAATGAGGAATATTTATTAACATGGCGTGCAAATGCAGGAGTTGAATTTTTTTAAAAGCGTTTAATGTTTCATCCTCACTCCAGCCAGTGCAGTTGCTTGTGCATAGAGAAATTCAAATCATTCCTTTTGCTGATTATTATGAGGGGGCAATGTGGGACATAATTTAGAATATCCTTCCCCTCAACACCTCTTGGGTTCTACTCACCTCTATTCATGTGTTATACACCCTATTACTTACACCAGGGGTTGGCAACCACCCTCCCATGGGACAGTTCTGGCCAGCAGCCAATAATTTCAGATAATGTAATCAATCAATTTTCAAAATTGAGTCCAGTCAAAGCTTAACCCATCTTTTATACTGTTTATGCCCTATACACATAGGCCTACTTTGACTATAAACTGCACCTGTACACCCGAACTGCCCTGCCTTGGGTGCACTCATTAATTTCAGAGTCCAAAACATTTAAGCAATATTTCTAATGAGTATAGAATAATTTTAACACCGTGATCTCTGTTTCTTGTCTTTGTGCTAGGTAGCTCTGAGAAGGTGGGTGTTTTTTTGTTTTTTTTTCCTCATGGTGCAGTTTACGAATTTTACTTTCCTAAATAGCTCCTGGTTACAGGGTCTGGGGCCGCAAATAATCGACAACTAACAGACAGTGGATGATTATAGACAAATAAAGAGGGGTCAGAGGCAGCATAGTTCAATTTCAAATCTTGGCACAAAAGTCCGCGTGGTAAAGAAGTTCACCGATTGTACTAGTCTCCTGAGTCCTGCAAAAATAATGCAGTCTTTATGTGACTCCTCTCATGCCTCACGCGCAAACAATTCAGCGGCTCTCAGCTCATCTCAGTCCCAAACCTTCCTGATGTGTGTTATAACGCATGGTGTGGCACATTTTTTTACACTTTCAGATCATCAAACTAATTTAAATATTGGATTAAAATAACTCAAGTTAACACAAAATGCAGTTTTGAAGTCATGATTTTCTTTAATGGAAAAAAGCTATACAAACATACCTAGCCCTATGTGACAACGTAATTGCCCCCCTTGTTAAATCATGAATTAATAGATGAGAAACAAAGTCATTGACATCTGTCAGTCTGGAAAGGGTTACAAAAGGCTCAAAAAAGACTAAATATAGTTTTTTGGGTTTTTTTTAATTCTGCGAGAGTGGACCCAGATTCCTCCTCAGCGATGTGAAAGACTCACTACCTGTTTTCTCAAAATGCTTGATTGCAGTTATTGCTGCTGAGGGCGACACTTCCAGTTATTAGTTTAAGGGGGCAACTAATTTGTCACGTCTTTTTTCCCCCTCAAATAAAATCACCATTTAAAAACGATATTTTGTGTTGTGTGTATTTGCGTTATCTTTGTCTAATATTTAAATTTGTTTGATGTTCTGAAACATTTAAGTCAGACAAATCACCAGAAAACAAGAAATCAGAAAGGGGGCAAACATTTTATGGCACTGTATATCATGTATATCATTTATTTATTTTGGGGCATTTAGAGACTATATTTGACAGACAAGTGAGGTGGTGGTGGGGTGACACACTATGGCCCGCCATCTACTGACTTTGAAAAAAATTGGCCCACAGCAAGTCAAAGCTGATGACCCCTGACTTACACTCACTACTTCTTCACTCTCAGTAACTAATATCTCTTATACGAATTGTTATTCACCGACGACTTATACTTAAGAAGTGGATTTGAATTTGCATAAGAGTTTCTGAAATTAGCCAGGCCTGCGCAGATACGATCGCCCGCCAATCGGTGCTGCAGTGTTAGGGTTAGTTTTGTGTCTTACTTGCCTTCCGACTTGCTCTGATGTAACCTATGCGCCGATTACGGGAGTCTCGAAAGATCAAGGCAGCAGCAGTTTTTGAGCCAGGTGGCTGCAGCTGCTCTCCACCGACTGCGCTCCTGCATGGACTACAAAACTCTTAGTGCATGATGGTGAATGACATCCTGTCAGAGTGAGCTGATTGGACCTGAGCGCTGCAATGACACTTCACAGCCCCCCTTTCTCCACACCTATTGAAACCTATTGACCTATTGAAAATGGACTAATATATAATTGTCTATATTTCTTTCAAATTAAGGCTTACATAACCCACTCAACAATTTAAATAAGGTTATGACAGGGGTTTTAAAATGCATGGTAACATCTTAGTCTGATTGGGTACGCAGTGAATTGAGATTAACTTGTCTGTAGGTTGCTCCTCTTCCTTTTATCTATTTTTGAATTGTTGATTACAGGGCAAAGTAGCCTACATTGTTTTCATTTTGATGCGACAAGTCAATTTGGTTAAGTCAAACAAAATTTTTGTTTTGGAAAGGTACAGGAGTTTTTATGATCCCCAAATTGGCTGCTTCTTTGCTAGCTCACCAGGGCCACACCTGAAAACTAATGGCAACATGTTTTTGTTTTTTTTATAACTTTTGATGACAAAAGTGTCTAGATGATGTTGACATAGGAGAAGTTTGGAAAATTTGGGGGGCTTATATATTCAAACCAAAATGTCCGCCAGGTCGTCCACAGGGACCACATGAGTTGCCCGCGAGCAAAGTTCTAAAAATAGCAGTTGTCACCTACAAGATCCTCTTTGTTAATAATTGTGAGGAATCATTAACGTGATCACAGTGTCTTCACACAGATGAATATCATTAATCATTATTAATAATATAGAATTAAAGGTAAACCATAAAACTTTGTTATTTCAGAAGTGTATATCAAAATTACTCAGTGCACTTGAAGTAGCTCTTAGTTTCAAAAGGGTTGTTGATCCCTGGTCTAGCTGATGAAGACCAAGTTTGCATCCTCCCAGATGAAAATCCTAGGACAAGTTTGTCAAAGTACGAGGGCATGATTTCAAAGGTCACGTCTTTGGACCAAAATGGCTGACTTCCTGTTTTGTTTAGGGTTAGGCCATGATGTAATTTTCTTCTGTTCTTGACATGTTCTGTATGTTTGCCAAGTTTCGCTTTTCTACAAGGAAAATTTTTGTTGTCAGCCTCTATTGACCCAATGTATTTTGATATTCCAGGGGTCATCACTGAGTTATTTTGCAATATCGTTTTTGCGACCATTATGTAAATAAAATTTTGAGTTTTCGTTTGTTTAATGCCTCAAACACAATAGGTGGCTTGCACAAGTGCTAGGTGGACTAGTCCCCTGTCGCCTTTGTGCCCAGGCTCTAATAAAGATTTATGTTCATTTTAATTTAAATAAAAAACAATCTTATTTATAAATGTACCTTATTTCTCTTTCACCAGCTCATGAGTGACACATTTCTATTAAACTTCATTGGCTTTTATGAAACATTGTTTTAACTAAAACATTTTGAAATCTTTTGCATAGAATACTTTAACATTTGTGTTTAGCAATTAATTAAATAATTATGACTAATAATTGTAATAAAAGTTATTGCAAAATATGTATCAATAAAAGTTCCTTCACTACATTTGTATAATTCTGTGCTATCTATCTAGTGTTCATTGAAGTTTTTATTTGCTGTTTTGTAGACAGTGGCAGTTTGTGTGTGCAAGCACCTGGCTCTTCACTTTCCCATCAAATGCATCAAAGCCAAGAGAGGGATACATTTATAAGTCCAGAGGGCATTCCCTTAGACAAAGTGAGAGCACCAAGGCCCCCTCAGGTAATATTCTTTTTTTCCTTCCTGTGCCCCAGTACAGTCTCGATGAGAGACAACTGAAACTGAGACGCAACCTTTCCTCCATTTACCAACTGTGGGGTATTTTAAATAAAATAGTTTTTTTTTTTTTTAATTTACATCAATGCAGGTGTTTTTGTTTTTAACCCTTTTCTTGAATATCTCCTGGATGACTGAGAATCTCCAGACATAAGAACAATTAAAGCAGCTGTTTTCAGGCTTAGCATTGCTATTGTATGATATCTTTTTTCTTCCCTGACCACAGCTAACAACGCTTGGGGCTGCAGTGGAGATGGTCTCAGCTCAGGACCAATTTCTGAATGTAAATCAAGGACACGAGTCATTCAGGCCTTTGATTGCTCAGCTTGCAGAACAGTCATCGTGCATGGCTGAGGATCAGACTCAAGCAGCGATAGAGCACCTGGTTGGTCACCCGTCTGCTCACTCATCGATGATTGGACAGCTGCCAGCTTATTCCTTTATCTCAGACCATAAATCCATCTGCCAGATAAGCAGGAGGCATCGTTTTGTGGCTCTATCCATGGATCAGCTGGAGCAGTGTACAATGTATGCGGATGAGTGTCAAAAAGAGGAGGCAAGAATATTAGGTGAGGAGCTGCATTAGAACACTCTTTAGCTTGGTACAAGTTCAGATATTTATCTAGGAATTTGTTTGTTTTTCAGGGGTTTCAGCCTCAGACTCATTTCTCCCTCTTAATGCTGAACTGACTGACAACCAAACAGAAAATGCAAAGAACCTTGAAATACCTGAACATTTGCCACATTCTGCAGAAGAACACTTTGGTGCGTCCACATATTTGTCAAGCAGCTCTGATCCTACTGAGTTTGAACAGTCACAGGAGAAGATGAGAGCAGAGGAGTACTTCAGCAGTGCAACACTATTCCACACACCACATCAGTCCTTCTCCCAGTGCCACCCAAACGAGTCACCAGCAGCCATAGCCGTGAAGCTAACGGCTCAGAGTCTCTTTTCTCTCTCTGATGCCTTGAGTAAGCTCCACTTTGAGGATGGTTCAAGGACAGTGGTAAGAATAATGCATTCAGAAGACCAGTGTGTGGGATGTAGAATTATGACACATTGCCCTCATCAGGGTTCCGTTCCAATTCTGAAATTCTTCAGGAAATTTCTATATATCTTTTTTAGGTGAAGTGTATTAAATCATTTAACGCATGTCATTAGGTAATGGTAATTGATCCCAATTACATGATTTGGCTTTCCCACTATTCTGAAAACCTGGCAGGTCAGAGCCGTTACAGCCACAGCACCTTCACTACAACAGTAGCAACTCTTCTGTATTGTCTCCAGTCATTAATATTAATAATATACATAATGTCATTATCATGTTTGCATTTAGCTTCATGTTTGAATGTGTAAGCTTGTATAAATAAGTACATGGAATGTCATACAACTGCCATGCTATATTTTTTTTTCCCAATCTGTTTTGGGTTTTTTTTGCCTTAATAGTTACATGTGGCACTAGCGCATGAAGCAATGAAAAAACACTTATAATAGATGCAGTAGTTGTTTCAAGCATAGCCATGTTGAACAATAGCACAGTTATGTATTTATCTCTCCTATTAGGACTCAGTCGAACAAAAGGGAATTCTGGAGCAGTCAGAGATTACTTTAGAAAGCTTGACAGACAGCCTACAAGACACACAAGAATCAGCCATCAGTGAGGACCCAGATCCCACGGAGTACAACCAGGTAAGTAAAATTTGTATTGATTGTTTTGAAGTTCTCCTGATGATCTCTGACCACAAAAATGTCATTTAGATATCAGCATCAGATATGACAGCAGTGGAAATGACTAAGTTAAGACTGTGGGATGAGTCTGAGATGCACCAGAGAACCCAGAGGTAGTACTCATTAGCCCTTCATATTGACAATAAATCTTTGTGTGTATTTAAAAAGGTTTTATGTTATGATTCTTCAGACTGTTTCTAATCGCGCTGGTTTTTCACTTCTTCCAGCTGCTCAAACAGTCAGGAAACCTACAAGATAAACCGAATGAAGGCCAAGGAGTTCCAGAAGGTGAGCAAGCCATGTTTGTGTGCAAGGAACATTATATAATTTGGACAGTGACTCATGAGTATAATGAATAATATGTTGTTTTACAGAAAACATTGCTGAAGCTTCATGCCAAACATATGCAGCAAAAAACAAAGATGCAACATACATCAGCGTCATATTGATTTATTTCTCTGCAGGAACTACTGTTCAGATTCAACGTATGGCCTTTTCTCTGCTAAGCTACATAGCAATGTGCTGAACATGTCACAACGGCATGTAAACCAAGGACAGTGAGCAAATACAAGAGGGCTGTCAACTCTCTGTACATGTAACTATGTTTGATAAATAAAGCTTTTTTAATAAATTGCCTTCTGCTCCTCTCAACTAGAAATACTCTTTTAATTTATTTTTTAATCAGATTTTATTTTTATTTTTTACATAGAAAAAAAATACATACACAGAAACAAATTAACATGAAAAAGAGAGAACAGAACAACATAAGCCCCCTTTGATAGATTCAGGTAATCCATGAAAATGTATGGTGTGACGACTGCTACATTTCTCCAGATAGATAACTTTATCCTTAGCATGCCATTATCTACTTGGGGATAGAAACGTACATCTTGTAGGTCCTTGACTCGCTGCCTCAGGTTGTAGGGTGAGCTAGAATGAAACGCGTTTGCTCTTTTTTTTTCTCTATGGTTAAACATGCTTGGTCCAGTTTGGCTTTGACTGGCCTGTGACTGCTTATGATGCTTCAAATTAACATGGTCACAGTTTTTCTCTCTGCTCAGTGGTCATTGCATTTGCTCCTCAATCTGCTTTCCTCAATATGCAACTGGTCCTTTGTGGGGGAGGGGAATGCAGCAGCAGTGGTGGTGACTGTGTTGAGTCGGGCTTCTGTTTTGTTGTGTATGTTTTGTTTTCTCTTTCTGTGTCAATTTGTTTCTGTATATGTACATTCTTTTTCTGTTTATCAATTTAGTATGACAAATGTTACATATTGTTTTAACAATAGTGATGAAAGATGTCCAGAGGTTGTTTGATATAAATAAAGGTATATTAAACAGCATACCTGCAAAAACACCTCATAATTGTGCCGATTAGCCATTTACAAGGCAGTACAGATTTATTAACAAGATATTTAGAATGTATTACCAAATAGTTCCTTATTTTCACACATTTAAATTAAGAATTGAATGATATAACATTTCCTTAATTAAACTGCTCAATTCACATGCTCACAGCACATTAGCACACTAATGTGTAGTATTGTACTTTTCATTGCTTGCTTAGTACAAGCACTATATTTTATTTTATTCAGACTTTTTTTTTAGGCATTTTCATTGGTTTTATTAACCTCATTATTGTGGTTGTATGTGGTCATAATATTGTTTCCTTGTCTTTGTCCTTTCTGTACTAGCAACACTGTAGCACTGTGCCCGAGACAAATTTCCCCGTTGAGGACAATAAAGTTTTATTTATCTATCTAATCGAAATGAGGTCTAAAAGATAAAATCTTTAAATCCTTCCTGCTAGAAAAAAATGTATTTGGTTCTGTCTCTCCAGAGAGCTAATTGACAAAATTGGAATACCTCCAATTTTCGTGTTTGTCCTTAATTGCCAGTAAAATTGTCTTCTTTTCACAAATAGGACACATCAGACCCCTATATGGAACAACAGATATGTTCCGCTGTAGTGGTAAAGCTCTGTTCTTACAGCATAGGATGGATTAGGTATTTGAAAAATTATGCTTGACTTTCTGAAAAAACAAACAAACTAGAGATCATCTTTTCTTTCAATGTACTTTCTTTTCTTTCAAAGAAATTTTGGGAAGACAGGCTTTCTTTTAAAATCCAGTTGCAGGATTTGCAGAAATGTATTAATGTACATTATTTTATTTTATTTTTTTAATTTTAGTAGGAAAGTCTGGACAATTACATTGCCAAAAGTACTTTTGTCATAGGCGTTCGACGCGGTCGCCTATATGCAAAACAAGGGTCCCTCCACTTCGTGCATTGCGCATGCCCAACAAATGTTGCTGCCGTAGCCATACAGCAGCACAGAACTACAACACACGGGGATGATATTTTCATTATTAAAGGCCAAATCAAAGCTACATCCCCGAAAGATGAAGTTTCCTTACTCATAGGTTCGTGGGGAGTAAGTATTTTCTTATTTCACCCGTTTTGTTTGAATGTTTTCTGTCAGTAAAAAGCTCAAGTTTGAAGCAGTTGGCCTGCTCTCATCAAGCACAAAGAGCCTCCTTATTTGTAGTAATGTTTGGTTCGAACTAACCCAGTGACCGAAGCCATTGATTGTTTTAACATTTGTACTACACATGAGTGTCTCTGTGTGTGCTCATGGCGGTAGATCCGGCGTACTGAAATAATGAATAAGCATTCCTTGACATTCTTAGCTAGGTGCTAAGCAGTGCTACAGTAGGCTATATGGTTAAGGATGGGCTATTAGTCAGAGGCTAGCGTAGGCCTAGTTGTAAGACTAGTTAACTCTTGAAATAGATAATCTGCAGTCAGAGAATAAGCAGGCCAGTGTGGGCCTTTAGCCATGAACGGCTGAGCTCCACCCGTGTGACCCGTGTCTGGAGAAAAGGTTACATTTTCACTGGGCCCGCAGTGTTTTTCTACATGCTCGTCGCAGTGGTTTGTAAAGTAGATACTGGCCTAGAACACAAGATAACGACAACCTTACATGTGACGCATAATCATGGATGCCAAGTGCGCTGCTTAAAAATCCAGCATTTACAGTTCTGACCAATTCACTGTGTTCTTTCTTAGTCTACAACTTTATTTTTATTTATTTATTTGCATGTCATTGTATTCCAGAAATGGAACCAATACAATGAAAACAGTGATGTATGTTTACCATTTAATTTAACATGCACATAATACAACACCGTGTCATTGAATGATGTGTGCTGTTTTCTACAGTATGGTAAGGAAACCCTGTTCCATGTGGTTTTAGCGGATTACTGACATGCTGGCCTGTCTGCCAGCTTTTGCTGACTCTACCCTCCCACTTCTTTCGTGCACGCAGATGAACACTGGACTTCAGAAATGTAAGTGTTTACTTTTTTATCTTGAAGCAGCACTCTTTTTCCAACAAGTAACAGTGTGGCTCAGCCCAATAGCCAAGAACAGGAACCTCGATTGGGAGTAGGTAATATCAATGTCATAACACACAAGTTAACACTTAAAGAAGATACATTTTTGTTGATTAGCGTTTCTGTATTTCTACTACTATTGAACACTTAATAGAAATGCAACCAAAAATTTGAACTTTTGAACTTAACTATATGATTAAACCTGTTGGGTACGGGGCTACTATACCGAAGTTACTTGCATTCCAACTTCTGTTGTCAGTATTTAGTTTTTAAAATATGTTTAATTAGCAATGTAAATCTGTGTGTGCATTGCAGGGGAAACTACACAGAAGATGAGATCTACGAGCTACCCAACCCCTGCAGAGTTGGATGCGTATGCTAAGAAAGTCGCCAACCACCCTCTGACCATCCAGATCTTCCCCAACAGTGTCAAAGTACCTCAAAGGAAGCACATCCGTCGCACAGTGAACGGGCTCGACACATCACTGTCTGTTCAGCGCCACAGTCCATACCCCTCTCAGGTGAGCGCCAGCGCAGGCCTGCTGGCCGTCCTCCAAGCACCTGTCAAAGGTGTAGTCAAAGAACCCCAAGGGACCCGCAGCCGCACGCTCCACAAAGCAGGGATGAACCTCCACAGTGGACCCTACGCCTCACAAAGCACTTTAAACCTTCCTCAGCCCAGCACTCACATGCAGGGCCCTCCTCAGGCTGCCACACAGGCCCCTCAGAAGCAGGGCCTCGGGCCCCCACAGGGGCTGCAGCAGCCCCCCATGACTCACTCTATGCCCCAGACTGTGCCTCACTCTCAAGCTCTGCAACAGAGGGGCATGTCCAACCCCATGACTCTGCAGCGGCAGCAAAGCCTATCCCAGGTTCAGACCCCCCAGCAGAGGCCCTTGTACCCTCCTGGCCTTCAGAGGCAGCAGAGTGTGCCCCTACCCCAGCAGTGTGCGCCCCCTGTCCCTGGGCAGCATCTGCCCCACCTCCACACTCTCAAGCACCAAGGGCCTACTCCACAAGCTTTACTGCCACCAGCTCAGACTCAGGAGCTGCGCCACATGTCTGATGCTCCACTCAACATGCAACACACCCGACCCCTCCCTCAGACCATGACTGCGGGACCACCCACAGGCCCACTTACAGGCCCCCCTGGAGGACCCCCAGTAATGGCCCACAGCCTACAGCAACCCCCTTCAGCCCACTATGGACCACGCAAGCTACCCGACGCTGACGCCCCACCAAATGTAACGGTATCTACCTCCACCATCCCACTGTCCATGGCCGCGAGCCTGCACCAGAACCAGCCCGGAGACCTGAGCAGCATTGTCCACCAAATCAACCAGTTGTGCCAGGCTCGCGCCGGAATGGGGGCCACCTCCGTGTGTGAGGGCCAGATTGCCAACCCTAGCCCCATCAGCCGCAACCTGCTGATCAATGCCAGCTCCAGAGTGGCCCACCCCCCCACCATGGGCAATGTATCCAGCTGCCTTGTGGTGGGGGGTGTGGACAAGGCCCCCACTTACACCCCCAGTGTCCCACTGCTCTCTCAGCCCAACATGAGTGCACCTAATGGGATGCAGAGCTTTCACAGCGAACCAGAGAAGATCCAGCACCACTTGCAGCGATCGTGGGCTCAGCACCAACTGGCTCACATGCAGCAACCTCCAGAAGGTGCCCATCCCTGCAAGAACCCCAGGATGGAGCCCCCTACTGAATGTGGGTTTGCCCCTCCTCAGAACCTCAGCTATCCCCACAAGGTCCCCAGTTCTGCACAGTCCTTTCCCCTAAAACACCCAGAGAAACCCCGGGCTTCGTCTCCCCTCAACTGTCCAGGGACCTCTATGCCTTACATGAACGGTCACTACCTGCAGCGACCCTGGGCCGGCGTCCCAGTCACAGTGGGCAGCACCACACCTGGCCCTCAGGATCTGGCTGCCTTCCAGGGACCGCAAGTCGCCAGCTCTTCAGATAGAATTCCCAGGGCTAAGTACAGACTGGGAAAAGAGGATCTGAGTGGCCAGCCCAAGATGCTGCCCAATGTGGATTTCCTGGCAGGGGACTTCCAGATGCCGGGCTTTCGGGACCAGAGCATAGATGTGATGGAGAAGATACACAGGTCAGCTATGGGTCCCGTTCAGGAGCCCAGCTCCGGTGGGGGTGTGCATGGCCATCACCCTGGCTTCAGATGAAGTATGATCAGCTGGACTTAGGGCTTCATTAGGTTTATCAAAAGCTACTATTATTTTCTCCGGTTATGTTGTTTTGCAAGTGATCAATTATTGTTCACATAGAGTAAACATAAATGACGCAGACCATAACCAAGCAATACATTTTGCATCTGAACCAAACATGATCAACATGTTTTGTTGATCTGTTTTTGGAAATAGTAAAAAGTGAAGTTATAATTCGTTAAAATTCCTTTTCCTGAAAATTGTTGTAATTTGTCCCACAATTATCGTGACTGAGTGTCCAATTTTAGCCTGAATATAGGACAGAAGAAAGCCCCTATGACAGACAGACCAGTGTAGTGTAAATGCACCTGACCGGCAAGGTCTTCTTTACATATCAGGGCAAAGTAATTAAAAGATAAGAACTTTAACATTTGTATGTTTTTCAATCCATTGTGCCAGAAAATGGTGGAAAATACCCCACAATAAAATACCCTGTAAAGTCAAATTAATCTGACTGAAGAAGGAGCAGGAGTCTGCTGCTGTGAACTTCTCTGTGTTTTCCGGTGTGGCGTTACTGATCAGCCTCTACATGTGACTCAGCAATGTGCTTTCTCAGGCAAGACGATGCCTCCAATTACAAAAGGGGTGGCACTTGTTTCAAATGGGTCTCTGAGAAAATAATTGTGGCATTATTTTTTTTTTGCCACAGTGACAATTGGAGAAAGAGCTTTGAAAGTGAAAAAATCCTTCAAATTCCAGAGGATTTTCACACATATCTGTGGTTTGAAACATAACAAAAATGAGCCATGCCATGGTCAGGTTTTAGGACAAATTCACTACAAATACCTAACAGCACTTTGTGTTCTGAGGTAGTGCTAAAAATGCAAATGTCCACAGAAACTACAAACCTAAATATCAGAATCTTTCTTATTGGGGTGTAATTTTTTCCTAAATAGTGGAATCAGGAGGACATATAGTTGTCTTGTAATATTTTATGTCAGTGGCCGAAATAAGTAGTTCTGTTTATTTAACACTGAAAAGAAGTGAATTTGTTAAACCATTTTAGTCACCAATACAAAAAAATAACAAAAATACAAAGTTTGGATTCTGATACAATTACAGATCAAAATATTTGCATAGCATATTTATCTGTGGCCTTAAAACTGCTCAAGGGCAATGATTAAGGATGTTGCATAACAACACTATTATTAACAGGAATGTATTAATCCTCCTTAAATTTTTGTGATCAATTGGAACAGGACAAAACTTCTTTATATGTAATTGTGATGACTGTTGATAAGATTATTGCAGGAACTTGCTTTTATAGTCGGTATACACTTGTTTTTGGCCAAAGCACCATGTATCAGGAACACCATGTGGTCCAGTGTCACTGACACCATTTAGCTAAATTTAAAGTTGAAATGCTACACATCCTGCCCAGCTTAAACGTTTCTCATGTTTTAATAGCCCCTTCTGAAGTAGTTGTTTTAGTCCAATTTTGATTATGTTTATTTTTCTGTAGATAGTCATACTTTCAAGAAAGTTGTAACAAATACCTCGGGTGCTTTACCTATTTTTTGCCAAAAGGGGAAACTAAATGGCATCCCATGTTTGGTTAAAAAATCTTAATGCTATATGTGAAAAGCCAGTTGATCACTTGCAAACTGTACAATTAATGCAATCTGGAGAGATGTATAATCTTCTGTAGTCGTGTCCTCACCACTTGGACTACTGTGATGCAAACGGCTGTGGTGTGGACTGTGTTGTCGTGGCCTATGATGGACTGCTCATCCACGACTCACTGGCCTTATCCTGTGTGTTTCTGCTGAAGCAAATTAAGAAGACTTACTGCAGGTTAATTTTGCTAGTTGTCTGGCACAAAGCTTTGTACCCTCTTCATTTTTATTCGGGTAGTTTAATCCCGGCAAATACTGCTGTTTTCCTCAAGCCTTCTGAAAAAGCCTTAAATCATAGTTATCTTATTGTTAAAGCTCCCCAAGTAATGGCTTCAAATCATCCTGAATATCAAATAATTTGGTGATTATAACAGGATTGATTTTGGTAGAAATGGCCCATCATAATTTACTGACATGGTGAAAATACCACAATATCTACAGTGAGTTATGTTTTTCATGCTTGGTTAATTTGACTAGGGATGTCCTGATACCACTTTTCCAGTATGAGTACTTACAACTTAATACTCACTAATGCATACGAGTACTGAGTACTTAGGAATCTTACCTTAAGTGAAGTGCCATGTTGCTTTTTTCATATCTGTATAACTTGTTTTGAAGGACATGATTTTCACTTCTCTTTTTTGAGAGCATGATTGCCTTTTGCTATTTATCTTCATTTGTACCTAATTATGTGCTAACTGCACTGTGTACAGTACATGTCTGGCAGTATCGGATAAAGTCAGGTGTGTAGATGTATGATCAGGTGTGTAGATGTATGAATACACGAGGCTCCAGAACATCTAAGTAATGAGTACTGGTATCGGTATCTGGACACTCCTAATATATCAATATCCACTCAACTGTCTGAAATGTTACTTATCTATTAAGAAGATGGGATAATTTGAGTAGTGTTTAGCTGAATGCATATGTGTTTAGACCAGGGCTATTGCAGGTATTTAATGTATTTGAGCTATTTTAGTTGTTCTAAATATCTTGATATAGTTTTATTTATTGTTTGGACCACTGCATTCTGAAGCCATAGGTGTTTTCACAGGACGTGCCATAGGAAACTTGTGTTAATGCAGACCTTGTTAATGGTCTGCTGTTTAAATCCACGCTTTAACTGACGTTTTTCACAAAATCTTTATCAAAGCGTAGGTCAAAGAGAGTTGGCACAATGATGAAAACCTTTGAAGAAAGCTGATGCAAACCTTAGCTTTTTTTCAATTTCTGGTCTTCATACTTGATGGCAGTGTAACTTTGTGTTCCTGGCTGTCATTTTTGATGTGCCTGTCCCTTGAAGCTGCTATTGAATTTAATCCTAGGGGCCATTTACATGACGCCAAAACGCAAGCGCAGGCCCGTAGCGTAATAAGTTCACACAGATACACTCAGTATGTCTGCAAGGCCAGTAGGGGTGCTGTGAAACCTGCCACTGCTAATGCTTCAGGCATAAAACACGAGAAGTAATGGATTAGGCCTTTTTGAAAATATATGAATGTTTAATCCTGGTGTTTTCTGGAGCAGTGCTGATCAACTCTGAAGCCTCACTGTGGATTTATATATTGAATACTAACAATATAGGATCAGAGCATGAGCTTTTGAAGAACAAAATCTGCTCCTGCAGATGCTATAATTCTGTTTTAGAGCATATTCCTTGTGTGTCATTTTCATTGAGCTACGGTCACTGCTTGATTGGTTTATGTCATTACAAACTAAAATGACCAAGAAACATCTAAGCCAGTTGCATAAACCATGTCTCTTCACTGTTCCAGCTGCCTTTTAGTCTTGTTTCCGGTGGTCAGGTCACCCCTGATGAGGTTTCCACTCTGCTGAGTCCAGAAAGGGACATATACTGCAGAAACAATGATGTCATCAAATTGCCTCAAAAGTGGTGTTCCCGTTTGAGATTTAAAACATATTTATAAAACAGACTTTTTGATTTTTGGTAAATGACATTCATATATGTAGCACTTTTTTTTGTACCCTTCTTGGGCCTTTCATCATGCTTCCATTCACTCATTCACACACACACACACACACACAAACACTCACACATTCACACTGTGGTGGTAAGCTACCTCGGTAGACACAACTGCCCTGGGGCAGACTGACGGAGAGACAGGCTGCCGTACCACTGGCGCCAACAGCCTCCAACCACCACCAAACTTACCACCCCAATGACACTAACGTATTCATACACCAGTGCTGTGGCACTGGGGGCAAGGTGGGTGAAGTGTCTTGCCATAGGACACGTCGACTATATGAACTGGGTGGGGATCAAACTGGTTATTTGACACCCTGCTCCACCTCTGGAGACACTGCGTAAATCCTTTTGTAGCAGCGAGAGGCTGGAGGTACAGCTGCTCCAGTAAACATTAGACTGTTCTGTTTACTATCTTTCTGAACATTACATTCATAGAGTTGCAGCAATTTCCTATAATGTATCAACTCTGTATTTAAGGCATAGATTCTGCTTGTGTTTAATGCAGTGTAGACTATAAATACAATGTTTAAATTCATGAAGTGAGAGCCATATGACGCTGACTGTTCAAAACCAGAAACAGCTGTTGATAATAAACACTAGCTTTCTCTTATGGAAAAAAGTAAAATATTGATCAGGTTTTATGTTTGAATATGATGATTATCACAAAAACAAGGGATTTTTTTGAAAAACATTTATGTTCAATGTTTTTGCCTTGGCTTCTTGTTTTTGCTCGAGTTGGACTAACAGAGCAGTTAATCCAACTCCAGTAAAACTGAGCATGCAGTTGTAGCTCAACTAAGAATCATATTATTTTGGTCTGTTAGTGACCAAGAAGTCAAATAACTTATATTTAGGTCAGACTTGGGCAATAATTCAAACGTATGTAATGTACTGTTGGTGTTCATACACAGCTGAGTGGATCTGTGCAAAAATCACATTGGAACAAAGTTTCTGATTTGAGTACTGCCGTTGTCATGTAAAGGGCCCCTGTGGGGGAATGAGCTGCCCTGTTGAGTCTGTGGCCTGTTAAAGCCCGATTTAGTCAGGTTCTACCTTTTCATATGAAGTGCCTCCACTGGGTTTACTCTGGAGAAGTGTGTGAATGGCCGTTTGTGTGATGTGAAGCTTGGATAATGCACACTGGTGCATACGTGACTATGGGCACAACGTCAATCTGTCGGGGGACCAAGCTACTTAGTGGAACTACTGATACTGTGTCATGGACTGGAGTCCTGAAGTGTGCCACAACTGCTAGACACTGTTGGGATGTGTGAACTGTTGCTGCTGACTCACTGACCAAAGTGACCAAGCGCCCCCCTCCTCTCTGTACCCTCAGCCCCAAAGCAGAACAAGCTTGTGTTTATGTGATGATCTAGAACTACTGCCTACATCCAGACTAAGAGTCTGAGGTCAAAGTGTACTGATGGAAACAGAACGTCAAACTTCTACAGTGAAATGTGACACCAGTGCAGGCAAAGTTCTGTCTGTTGGGATTGGATAGAGGCCTACGCTTGGATGTCTTTAGCAGAAATAAACTGTCCCAGTTATTTCTTGAAGCCACTATGTGATGAAACGATGGTCTGTGTCTGATGTGAGTCTGCCACAGCCTCTCTGGATCTGTTTTCTCAGATGAATCCTTGACTCAGATGTCTTGTGATGGAAGGTAGGGGAGGGGGCTTTCTTTCTCTATTTTGTTGAAATGTGATATTCCATTTTTGCCTAACCTTCAGGAATAAAATGTCTTGCACAAACATTCCCCCTAACCAATAAAGTTTGCGAATGCAAAGAATTTGAGTTGTGTTGTCTTTGTATGTACATACTGGACACCCGCTGTTAAAAGGTGACACATTTTATGATATGTTACTGTCCTTGAGTTCTCTGCAGACCTGAAATTTACAGTAACAACCCAGTTGATTTGGGACAAGGACACAGTCTTACACGCTTTTCTGTTTTTTTTTCTTTTTTTTCTTCTTTAGGGGACCATCACACTCCCATGACTTTGAGCACCTCCATAGAGACTTTGTCTATACCCCAGGTGCACAAATGTCATCATAACTCAGAGGCCCCCTAGAAACCTAATGTCAATAAATAACACAATAACAACTATCTTAAATGTAGAGAAAGTAAAGTAGTCAAATGTGGATTACTAAATGTTAGCTCTATTTTGTCAAAATCACTATTAGTTAATGATTTAATTAGTGATTATAAAATAGATTTAATGTCCTTAACAGAAATGTGGCTACAACAGGAAGGATATGTTAGTCTAAATGAATGTACTCCTACTGTAGTCATCTAAACTATCATACACCTCGAAGCACAGGCCAAGGTGGAGGAGTGAGAATAATCTCACACTCCAGTTTACTAATCAGTCCGAGATCTGAACAGGCTTATTGTTCTTTTGAAAACCTTATGCTATCCATCTGCTATCCTAATTGAAAAAAACAAAAGATATTGTTATGAATTCTCATATTTTTTCCCGTTTAGTACTAGAAAATTGTTATAGTGGGGGGGACTTCACCATTCATGTAGATGCCAGCAGAAATAGTCTAGGCAGCCCCTACAGCCCCAGTCCCAACACAACAGAACAGTTTGTTGATACAGCCATGTGTTCAGTGCAGACAGCTCTTGATAGTGTGGCTCCACTAAAACAGAGGGTCATTAGAAATAGTAGAGAATCACCCTGGTTTAATACAGAAACTCATCTCCTCAAACAAGCGTAAAATTAGAAAGACAATGGCATCACTCCAGCTTTGAGAAGTCACTCAGGGCCTGGAAAAACAAACTGAAGTAAACAGGGTACATCGTAGTAATAACTTTTTCAGCAATGACTTTCAGAGTAACTGAGCCGTATATCTTTGACCAGAATCTGACTCTGAGTTCAAAGAACATGAGCAAACACAAAAACCTCGAAGGCTTCTACAAGACGTTTCTGCTTGGTAAATGAGAAACTATTTATTGTGTATGTTTCTATGGTGTAGCCCGTAGCATAGCACCTGTTAACTGCTTCTGTTTATCGGTGCACATGTGGAAATGACCGTACAATGTCTGCTGAAGTTGAGAATGTATGCTGCCTGGAGACTCCTAAGGTAGCTGTTGTGCAGTGTATTGAAAGAACTATAATAAAGTAGCCTAGCAATATGTAGAGCTATGCAGTAATACTTGTTAGTAATACATGTTGCTGACGGTTAGTAAGCTAATACAGTAGCAGTGATGCTTCTCTGTGTCTGAGCTGCAGAGCACGGCACTTGTTGACAGTGCAGGAGAGAGGGGCAGGAGGAGTGTGGAGGAGCACTTCCTGGAGAGGAGTGGTTTATTTCACTTATTGACGTCATTGTGTGAAACAGCTCGTTGAAAGGACTGTAGCTCAAACTAAATAAATTACTCAAACATGCGCGAATGAAACAAAACACAACTTTGGGTATGTGTTTGAGGTAGAAACAACGTTATAACATGGTTAAAAGCTCAGAAAAGTCGTTTTAGCATAATATGGGACCTTTAAGATCTCAGTTACCACAATCCCGTCAGCTGCCGTCAGTCCAGCCCAAAGGGGGCTGCCCTGTGCCCCAGGGGCCAATCAGGGGCATGGTCGACTCTGTGACAGGTAATCTGCCCCTTCCGCTGGAAGAGCGGATTGATCGTGTAAACATTAGCAAGAGCAGACACCGTAATAGAGAGTGAATTAAAGTCAGGACTAAACGAAAGTTAACGATGGACCCGCGGTTTTCTCTGGAGGAAACCTCAGGACCGAGAAAAGACACGGAATTCTCTTCCTTTTTATCTCACACAGGTAAGTGCTGAAGTCTCTTTGATTTTTTATTCAGTGTATCTCATCTGTGCTTCTGTGCTAATGTTACATACAAACTGTTTGTTTTTGTAGTTCGCTGCCATAATACTTATTTTGTCACATGTTGCGCCAAACGCCGCTTGTAGTTTTTACACCCGAGTTTTATCTTGTAAAATGTCATAATGTCTCATGTCTCAACATGGATTGACAAAAGAAATAATTGATCTAATAATTATGGTGTGTGTCTTGTTTATATTAGAACCTGATGCCTTCAGCCTGCTCCAGCGACAAGAGGACTGTAGGTAGATTCTCTTGTTGGATCCACTGATGGACTACTGACAGTGAAACACATGTTTTCACCCTTTATCAGTCATTCCTCTGTGCTCCACCTTCCCACCTAATTTGAACAGAGTATTCAAACAAGTCATGAGTCACATATTTATGCAAAGCGTGACTTGGTAATAATATTAGTAAAATTGAGGACTGCATCAGAGGGGAGAGATTTTCTGAAAACAGTGAGGGAAATGGAGTTAAGTGTTAAGTCAGCCAACAAGACTGGGTAAGACATATCTTTGAACCCACTAATGATAGCAGCCCTGTTTCTTACGCAGCATAGCAGCTCTTTGAACGTCCTATAACTTTTACAACAGCACTCATCTGTAAAAAGCTCTGAGCAGAGAGGCATCAGGAGAGACAGGAGTAGAGTCAGGGCAGAGATGAGTAGAGAGAGGAGAGGACTGACTTGAATTGATACATTTGTTCCTAAGACCTGTGGTCTGAGGCCAGTAAAATTACAAATTGTACCCACAATTCACCATACTGTAGCCAGCTCAATGTCCATATTGTAATGTATATAATTACAAATTAAGTTGTTTATTTGGTTGTATTACTTTTCATTCATTCCTGACATCTAGATTCCAAGTGGGGGGTAATTTCAGTTGGATCCAGCCGGATCAGGATCCAGGAACTGATATTATTTTGAAATGGTGTAATCCAATAACTACATACATGGATCTGAGCACACAGAATATATTAAACCCAGCTCCCCCAACTATCCAAAGGAAAAAGTAAAAGTAATTTACAATTCCTAAGTTGTTTCACTGTGTTTTCCTGCCTTTATTTCATCTACAGGTGTATACAAGTGTTTAGACAGGTGACTAGTAAATCTATATAAATGCAGATTAAAACCAAAAAGTCTCTCTGTAGAAAAACGTGGCCCCTTCATGGCCCCCCCATTAAAAAAAATCGTAGATCTGCCTCTCTCCAGCCGATATAATCATGGACTATATTCATATTCATTCATTTGTTCATATAATGGACTATTTGTCAGTGACTGTCGTAGACATATTTATTGCACAGCCTGTCAGTCCTGGGAGTGGATCCCTCCTTCTGTGGATCTCCCTGAGGTTTCTCTTTTTCTCCAGCTTAGTTTTTGACTTTTTCCTCACTCTGATGGAGGGTCTAAGCACAGCAGATGTTGTCTAGCACTTGCTAATTTCTGTTTTTGTGAAGTCCTTTGAGGCAAATGTTACTGTGATACTGCGATATAAATAAATATAAATAGTCCACTACAATAAATATTGGAAATGAATAATTTTGAAGGGACAAGCTCATTGACCCAAAACCACACCAATACTTTCGCATTTTTGATGCCCAAAGAAACTTAAAACTCCTCACTTGCCATAGAAGTTTTTCTATGTGTGTCATGTTACCCAATGCCCCAAAGCCCTTAATGCTGCTCTGAGGAGTCTGTAAGACATGAGTGAGGATACATCTAAGCTTCCTACAGGAGTCATGACAGAAGAGAAAACCCCGCCCACTCCACGTGCTGACAACATCTCCCATGTTTCATTTATGAAGAACTTCAGCAGAGACTAGATAAGTTTCTCTTTGTGGCAATGGTTCATCTGTGAATGTTATAATAAGTCATGATGTTTGTGAACCTTATTTTTATTTAAATAAAGAGAAAGAACCTCATATGTAAATATATGTTGATTTAATATGTAACAAATATTCTTGTCAAACCTTTAGATCACACTAAATTCAAATTCTGAAGATAATGTGAGACTTTGCTGCAGATCCAGTTGTGGAAATGTCAACATAAACAGACGTCGCTGCAGGTGACACTCCTGAGGAGAGGAGACCCCATCACCTTCACTCATTTGTCCTCCTTTTTCTCTCCTCTCTCCTTTTCTCTCTCTATCTCCTCTGTCCTGTTTCCTCTCTCCTCTCTTGTCTCCTCTCTCCTCTCCTGTCTCATCTGTCCTCTCCTCTCTGTGTCTCCTCTCTCCTTTCCATTCTCCTCTCCTGTTTCCACTCTCCTCTCCTGTCGTGTCTGTGCCCTGTCTCATTTCTGAAAACATGCATCTTCGATGCCTCCACTCCCCTCCTCTCCTTGTGTCTTAATCCCACCCACAAAGAAGTCGAAATTTCATTTACAGACACCAATTATTACTAATATTATAGCAATCTTGCTGCATATGCATAAAAGCATTTTTTAATAGGCCAATTAAAGAAAAAAACAACAACAGCATCCTACATCTTCTCCTTGTCATCCATATCAGATGATAACAATCCTAGTCTGGTTCATAGTCTAGGGTTCTAACACCAAAGCCTGATAATTCCTGAAAAACTTCAAGCCTTACCTTAATTGCTTTTACTATGGTGTTGTACTGAGAAATTATAATGATTTCTCTATATGTGCTTAGCCAGACTTGAACTCCCATTGTCATGAGGTCTTGTATTGGTAAATAAACTTCTAGTACGATACAGGTCAGGTTATTACGTCCTGAACCACTTTGGTGACCAACCTCTCAGCTCTACCTCAGAGTATGATACAGTTAATAAAAGGTGGAACACTGCAGTCTGCTGATGGGTGAGAGAGAGTCAAAAGAATGAACAAATTAGTTCATTTCAGTTAAATGAAATGCAATCATATGTTTGTACATACATACAACCAAATATTCAAATTTAGGCAATCTACCATTCAATCATTTGAAGATAGCAGTTTGTCAAAGAAAGAAAAAGAGGAGACAGAGTAAAAAACCCATTATAACTAAAAGATACTCTTTCAGTCACATGTTTGTTAATAACACGCTCTGAAAGTGTCTTTAAAAGTGAAAAACAGAACTACTCCTCATGAGTTCTGCTGTTAAACTATTCCACAAGTTTAGCCCATTAACAGAAATGCATTTTCCCTTCTCATTCTAACCCCCCTCCTCTGATTTCAAACATTATTGGACAGTAGCAAATTTTTACTGTATACATGACCTGTGCAGTGTTGAAATTGACAAAATCATAAAACTTTAAATTTTAGTATTTGATGACAATTGAAAAATAAAAAAAAGTGTAAAAAATTGTTGTGTATTAATTTTGTGAGTGTTACATTACATTTGGTAAAACAATGGAACTGTATAGAACATTTTTAATGAATTTTTACTTACAACATGCTATTTTTGTTTTTACATGGTTTATGTGATTTCCAAGTTAAATTATGATAAATAATTATTCCACACTTTCTCTCAAATTACTTCATCTATCATTGATATAACTTCATCTGTAAATTCTCTATTAATGAATATAATATATTTGGTTTTAATTTAATTTAAGATAATTTATTAATCTCAAACAATGTGATTAATCTGTCCTGTTCTCCTTCACATCAGTCATAAGCTTGTGAAAGTTTTTACCAGAGCAATACATAGTTGTGTCATCAGCAAATAAAACACAGTTTTACACAAATCAGATACAATTTATGCACAAAAGAAATGACTTAGGACCCAGCACTATGGAGCTAAAATAAGCTCATAATTATCGTAACTGAAAAACAAAAATGTGAAACCAAAAGTTCACGTTTTAATGTTGATCTTTGAAAAATAAAAGTTTCAGATTTATTATTTTCATGTTCAAAATTAAAAAAAAACATCCTTGGCTGATAAAGTGGCTGACTCAAACATCCTCAGCTAACTCTGGTCTTTCTGTTGGGAGTCTGCATGTCCTCCCCGTGTCACCGTGGGTTCTCTCTGGGTTCTCCGGCTTCCTCCCCCCGACCAAAGTCATGCATGTATAGGTTAATTGGCAACTCTAAAGTATCTCTAGTGAATGAATGTGAGAGTGAATGGTTGTCTGTCAACATTCGTCTCTAAGTGTCTGCCCCATGACAAACTGGCCATTGTCCAGGGTGTACACCGCCTAAGGCCCAAAGCGGCTTGGATAGGCTCCACCCAACTAAGCGGTAGAAAATGAATATATGAATGTTCAAAATGATTTTTTTTCAGTTTCAAATATTTTTCAGATTTTTTTTCGCTCATTTTCGCACCACCTTTTTTCAGGCTCAGATCTTTTTTCAGTTTCAAGTTTTTGACCCTATTTTGGCGTGGGCGGCGTGGCCACAGCAGAGGGTCATGCCGAAGCATAAGTAACAGCTTGGGAATGAAGGCAATGGTTCTGTCTCCTTCACGGTGCCTTCAGGGAACATGGGTCACTCCACACGATTTAAAACAACATGCTACACTGTTTATTTTAAAGTGGCCACATTATGCAAATGCTAACTTTTATGTATTTTGGTACATGTGTTTCTGTATTTGGGGTGTCTACTGCCTCACAAAATTTGAGCTTGAGTTGCAGCAAATCTAATCAGTAAAGTAAATCTTTCCTCTGACGCTGGAGGCTGTTGTAGACATTCCTGTTGCTCTGTGCTGCAGACATGGCATGTCTTTATTGTGACGCAACAGATTCACAGAACTCGAAAACGGAGTGTTTGAATAGTATCAATATTGCTAAAAGATTTCTCAGCAGTCCCTGAATGGACCAATCTCAAATTCTGGGAGGCAGTCATAATAGGCAGTCATAATATGTATGTAATGTAGCGTGTTGTTTAAAACGTCTGGAGTGACCCATGTTCCCTGAAGGCCTTGCAAAGGAGGCAGAACCATCATCTTCATTCCCAGGCTGTCACTTATGCTTCAGAACGCCTCTCGGCTGTGGCCACGCCCCCTACGCCAGAACGTGGTCAAAAACTTGAAACCTAAAAAAGATCTGAACCTGAAAAAAGGTGATCTGAAAGTGAAAAAAAATTCTGAAAGCAGAAAATAAATATGAAACCCCCAAAATAATATTTGAAACTGAAAAAAATAATTTTGAACATGAAAATAATAAATCTGCTACTTTTATTTTAAACAAATCAACTTTTGAATCACAATTCTGTATTTTTCAAAGTTCTACATTAAAAGGTGAACTTTTAGTTTCACATTTTTGCTTTTCAGTTACAAATATTATAAGCTTATTTTAGCTCCATACACTGTCACATATCCTGAGGTTACAGCAAACATTAACAAATAATAATTGAATCCATTAGCAATGTCTTTTGCAGCATTAACCTCACCACTTTCATTCCTAAAACGATTTGGGTAAGTAAGTAAGTCCACAAAATGCCCCATCATCTTCTCTACCTATTTCCTCCAAAAATAAACCATATGTGCACGTCTCATTTTCAACCATCAAAACACACTCCTATGTAGTATATTATGGCATCTTATCCATAATATACTGCAGGCCTACTGTACAGACAGCAACAGAAGACAATAAAACAGTACGAGCTTCAATAAGCCAGACATCACAGCTCCATTACTCAGTTTCTGAACATAAAATTATATATCCCACATAGCCTTATGTTTCAGGTATTTAACTTTTAAACACACTAACAAAGTTGGTTAAGGTTTGCTTGTTGTTTTACAACTTTGCTGAGGTTTTTCAATCTCTTCCAATTCTTCTGCAGGATTTTTAATTGCTATTGCTTTATTTTACACTACTATAGTCACAATACAGAATGTGTCCAGGTAGATTTGATGGACTGCAGAGTCATTGGTCACCATGTGCTCAGTGGGCCTAGATACGCCTTAGGTGGTCTTGAAATAAATCCCAACATGCAAATCTGGTGTAATAATCCAAAATCAAGTTCATTAATCATTACTGTACCAACAGCAATGTACTTTTTCAGATGGATGGTGTTAAATCTTTATTGGATCTCTCAGCACAAACACAAAACAGCAACGTGTTAAATTAAGCTTTGTCGATTATGAATTAAAATATTAAACACCCATGCTCTGTAAACATGAGTTTGTAATTTAATGGAAATTTTAAAAAAAAATGTGAGTGTAGCTGTTCACATTGAAATAATGAAACTATGGGATATTGGAGTCCTGTGGTTGGCGATATCTGGTCCGAAATCTCTCAAAGAAGGGATTTAGGTTCCAGCGGTTCCCTGAGAAGAGAAGGTCCACACTTATTAGATACTATTCTATTATCTCAATGACAGGAGGTGCTCGTCTGGTTTACTGACTTGTGGTCTGCTCCTGAGGTTCAGACATCATCATGTGGTTCCCAGGGTCTTCTCGCTGAAACACATAGAGGTCAGACCGCCATTTTGTCCAGTTCATCTCCTCCACCCTGAAGACAAATACCAGGGCAGTCTTCTGTCAGAGGCAGGCAAATGGACACTGCTCCAGGTAATGACTGAATTTGTGGGTTTGGAAGTGATTAGCAAAGTAAGTCACACTTTTCAATAAATGATCATATCTTTAGCATAATCTTTACCTCAAATATCAATCATAACATTCATCATTTTTGTTAACAGATGTGTAATACAATAGTCATTATTCACTACTGTCTAGTGTTGTAGGCAAGACCACACAAACCCAGACCAAAAAACCAAGACAAGACCAGCATGTGATTCATGTGAGGGAACAGCTGTAAAGTTCAGTCCAGATTAGTGCTTGAGAAAGAGGCAGAGTTAAAGGGCAGATTTTCAAAAGATGTAATCCAATTGCAGATAAAAAAAACAACAACAAATAACCCAGCTCTTGTTGTTGTCTGGTCTTGATTAAAAGCATTAAGACCTGTCAGAGGTCAAGACAAATGAGTTTCAAAGAGGTTTTAAAACTCAAGGGCATATCCAGTCATGGGATCTACAACACTACCATTGTCTTACTGGCTGCTTGTGGTTCCTCCACATTAGTTGTTTGTCATGAGACTTGAAGATTAAAGAGATGGGAGAGGGGAGTTTTTCCAGGCAGTAAACTGTTTTGGTGTCTCACTTTTGAACCTAACCCACAGCCTAACTCTAGAACAGAAGGCTGACTCAATCAAACATGTCAGACACGTATGGTTATTTAATGGCCCCTTTTGTTTTTGATGATTAACAGAACTATTTGTTGTTAATGCAATGCAGTATTTACTTCTATTGATAAATCCATGTAACAGCATGCTGCAAATGGATTTGATCTTTATTCACATTTCAGACAGTACCGTAACAATCTGTGTTGCCTGTGCTGTCTCCTGTCTTGTTTGAAAGAGACGATCTTGGACTGTCCAGACTGTATCCTGCCCTTCAGCCACCGTGGCAACGTACTCTCCAGGTCCAGAATGGTCAGGGATCTCTGATGTTGAAAAACAATTTCAACAAAACAATTCTATACTGTGGCAAGGACCATATTTACAACACTGAATTGAAATTGAGCAAATTAAATCAAATTAGAATTCATCAGAATGAAAAACAGCAACAATGTATTGCATCAAACATTTGAATTGTGTTTTACTGGAAAATAATTTTTCACTTCGATCATTCTGAGAGGTTAGAGCCATGAATTACACAAGGATTTCCATTTGTTATCTCCATACAAACTAATTACAATGGAGGTCTATGGAATCTCGTAAATAACAGTCCCAATTTAACAAAAGAATTTCACATATTTAAAAAATAGTGGATATGGATTAAACTCAAAAAATCCAAAATTCATTGAATAAGACACGTCCCTACCTATTTTCATGGCTAGAGAACAACCACAGCCAAAGTTATCTCAAAAATAAGGGTTAAATGAGGAAGTGTGGTCCAAAAAACATGCACCAGTTCACAGAACAGCATCACCACAGACACTTGACTCATGCGTGGAATGCGGACGACACACCAAGATTTATAGACTTTGTTGGTGCCACCCACCAACTATCCTGCAGGTAAGCATCAACACTCCACAATACCTTTGCCAACATTGTTTTTTTGGAGGTTGTGATGCCTTGAGCCTTGGGTTCTGTCAACAGATAGACTCAGACACCTGTAGAATAACATGTCTCCAACCTTGAGCCTAATCAGCTGAATAACAACTGAATAACATATTTTTTGTTATTGCATTGTTTGCGCACTGACTTCTATTAAGCTTTATAGTCAGACTTGAATGTTCAATACTACTCTGTGTTGACTGTTCAACTGTCTCCAGGCCTGTATTTGATGGTAATAAACTTCTCCTGCTTAAGTCATCCAGAGTCTCTGCAGTTTATCTATGTGTTCCAATACTTCTCAGCTCTAAGGCAGTATACCAATTCTCTTACAAGCATAATATTTGATAAATTTAACTTAGAGTGCCAGGTTATCATAAAAGGCAGAGCTTTGTAGCCTGACTCTGAAAGATAGAGCTGCTCCACAGTACCATCTTGAAGGGCTCCCATTGAAAACATTTGCAAAAGGGCAGGTATTTTCAATGAATAACTGGTCACAGACCAAACGATCACTACATCTTCAAACCTAAAACACACCCATACCTGTCAGCGCCGCCTGTCATTGAACACCAGCCAAGTTCGGCCAGGGTTTAGACCATGAATAAAGTTGCTTGGAGGAGTTCAAGATTAATTTTTGTGAGTTTGTAAACTCTAAAATCTCTTATGAGAATCCAGCTGCAGCACATGGTAAAGAGCTTTGGGAACTACCCGTGGATGTATTATTAGAACAAGCTGATGGATAAGTAAAAAAAACAAACATTATTTTCAACAGACATTGCTCAGCACACCAAAAACGTTTTTGGCTTCTGTGTTATTTCTGCATTAGGCGGTCCATAGAGCAGGTGCACTCGTGCATGCGGTCTTGTGTTTCACTCACCACTTGAGCCCTTCTGACCAATGGGTGCGAAGGCACGTTAGAGCGGTGACGTCATAAACAATAAAAGTTAATTTTAGCGAATTTAATGATTTTTCACAGAGAAAAAATCCAGGATATGGAAACAGACAATAAACTACAAAATTCAACCATTTTGGCGATTGTAGGTGCCCTGTCAGCCCAATACCAGGCATTTGTTTTTACATTGTGGTCTATGGGGAAAATACTTTTTGGGCTGTAGAGGATTTTTTCGTTGCAATATCTCGAGTGGCCACTAATCAAATTGGCGGTAGGGAAATAGGGATGGTGCCTTTTCAAGCTCTTATTATACATCCATGGAATTACCTGAGCAATATTCTCCGTGAGGAAGCAACATTTAGGGAGGTCCTGCACACTGCAGTGCAGCAAAGGTCAGAACAGATTTGGAGGTAATGATCCAAAATGTGGCTTCCTCTTTTAACAACAGCTCTTTTCTTACTGTGAGTCAGGCTACTGTAGGTAACAAAAGTAAAAAAAAAATCGTTGGTGCTCAATAACTAAAGGGAATCCAAAAAGCAAAATGCCATATCTTTGAAAAACAACCCAATGTTTTCAACCCTCTGTTACTGACACACATTATATCACATAAAAAAGTCAGAAACTAGGTTTCGGACAGCACATGGATGAGGCATATGTCAGAGAGTAGCCTCTAACCTGCAGGTTCCAGATGTTCTCACTCTCCATGGAGATTCTCTCCACTGTGTTGCCCATTAAGGCTATGAGCATGTTGAGCAGCAGGATGTATGTGAGCACAATGTAGAGGATGAGCAGGATGTAGAAGACCTCTTTGTATTGCACATGGTCAGTGAACTGCAGGTCTCCCATTCCTATAGTGAACTTGAAAAGCTCCAGTGTAGTAAAACCAAAGTCGTTGTAGGATGGTTTTTCACAATCAAAAGTCTCAAGACTGAAGCCCCTGCTGAGAGCCTTTGATTTGTTGGTTTGTAGTTTATGAGACGGAGGTGTGTCTTCAATCAGGGAAACTATGGCTGTAAGGAAAAACAGTTCAGACATTCTTACAGAGATTTTTTTTTTTAAACAAACAGTTTTCAAAAGGACTTCAAAGGACTACACACATTAGTCTTCATTGTCAAAGGAAGGGTAAGAGATTAAACCTTGAAAGTTTTCTAATGATATAAATCTTACCTGCAGAAAATCCAAAGAGAAAGACACCATAAACAAAAAGAAAGTGCAGGATATCTCCCAATATCATCTAGAAAGAAAAATTATTTTAAACCAATTATAAAAACAGATGAAAGTTGAAGAAGTGGTTCTCACTCTCTGCATCATGACGTTGTAAATGCCCAGTTGTTTGGTCCCTCTGGCATAGTACAGAATGTTAATCCAGGCCAGAGCCAGGGAGATGACCAGCGGTCCCACGTACTCTCTGCATCCACACAAATACAGAACTGTGCAGAGGAGAAGAAGTGTGGCCTGAAGGAAGCTGTGGAGCAGAAACAGCCCACTGTCAGTGAATACAGGCTGTAAATCTGACAACCAGAGACCATGCTAAGAATGGTACTTACAATAAAATGTCACAGAATCCATCTGTGTAGAGACTGCTGAACTTTGGAGGATTCTTTTTAAAAAGGATTATCTAAAAAAAAAATGATAATAATAAAAATTAGAAAAAATACACTTTTTAAAACTTTTGGACCAGATACTAAGTTCTTACTGCTTTGTAGAAAAACCAAGTGGCCCCAAGCACACTGATGACCTCTCCAGTGCAGCGCAGGTAGTCACTGATATCTTTGAGTGGAAATGGTGGCTGCAAGTCAAAGGGAAATGAAGACTGAAGATTTTCCTAAAATGTGTCAATAGTTTGGTTCTTACCTTTCCTTCCTTCCTGTTGATGGCCACAGTGGTGAAGATGACCAGGTAAATCATGTAAACCAGGAAGTTTATAAAGAATAGTCTGGAAGCAAACCGCTCCCACTTATCCTTCAGAAGACTCCGCAGAGGCTCCATCTGGAGCATCTCAGTGCGATTCTGCAGGTACAACATTTGACACATGGTTAACCTGCGACCACAACCACAAGGCCTCATAAGTTGATGGACTAAACTGTTGAATGGCCAAGAAAGGGACTTTTTTATTTGTTATGAATTAAATGGTTTTGAAGATGTTATCATTGACACCTTCTGAAGACCCACTATTTTTATGGTTATTTTTATGGCTAGCTAATTGGATAGTTTGGCAAAGTTCACTGCCACTGCCACAACATATTCCTGAGAATTCCAGCCAAAACTACTAAAGTTGGTAATTATTTCAAATGTCTAAGAATAACTCAAATTCATGTGTTTGTGTAGATGTTAATGGCCATCTAAACCAGCTTATTCTGCAGTTGCAGTTGTGACAAAAATAACTAGGGACATGTTTCAAAAGTTGGAATTAGTTATTTGAAAATTATCTTTGTCAGACAAAAATAGGCTTCTCTCAACAAACTTCATATTCTCTACATTCAATACATGCTTTGCTTTGTTTGAATTACTGATTCACATTGGCGCTTTTTGGCCTTTTTCACAAAGATGGAATAGTAAGTGGTAAATTGTGTTCTAAAACGCACAGCTGTCTTTTCTTCTATTAAACGGTTAGACGTTAAACTCTCCCACAAGAAGCACAATGTCAGGCTGTGTCCTGAAGTGGAGATCTGTGGAGGATGTGGACAGACACAGCTGAACCACGCGTTATTATGCACCGCATCAGAAAGGTTCAGACTGAGATGAGCTGAGTGCCACTGAATTGTTTGTGCGTGAGGCCTGAGAGGAGTCACATAAAGACTGCGGCTCCTTGTACAGGTGAGGGCTTCTACTATTTTCACAGGACTCAGGAGACTAGTACACAGGGTGAACTCATTCCCACATGCCAAGATTTTAATTGAACTGTCCTGCCTCTGACCTCTCTTTATGTGTCTACACAGCTATTTGCAGCCTCAGACCCACACCACCTTAACCAGGCACTCCCGTCCATAGTGCCATCTGCGTGCTTGAACAATGTCCCTCTCAAGTTCAGCAGCTCGCCACCGAATAGTTTGTCAGAATGTCTTTGAGGCTAACCAATGTCCTCTTCCATGGCTTCTACAAAAACCTGAGTTTTTGCCTTCACTGTTCAGGCTGCATCTTTCAGCATCCCTCTCAGGAACTCCAAAAAGGATGGGTACTCAGCACTGCCACTGGTGATGTTTTTTTTTTTCTATCAGTCTGGCAAAAAGGCAGTTTAAAGTCTGATATTTACTTTAAACCCCTTTAGTACATCTGAACCATCCTGTAATCAAAATCTCTCGGAACTTTGTGAACTGCATAGTGCTTTGGCCGTGATAAATGCACAGACCAGCAGCTACTCCAGAGCATCCAGCCATTAGGACATCTTGGACCACAACAGCTCTCTCTTGAACCAGTCACTTCCATCCTCCCTTGTCCAGGCTCACAGTAAGAGCACTGGTGTCCAGGTTAAATAGGTCGTCCCTGTATGACCGGAGCAGGAGCTTGGTTCGCATTGCCGGCAGTAAGTCAGACCTGTTCCCGGTGCATGTTGGACTCCTGCAGGGCTGCCCTTTGTCATCGGTCCTGTTCATAATTTTTATGGACAGGATTTCTAGGCGCAGTCAGGGGCCGGATGGGGTCTGGTTTGGGGACCACAGGATGTCATCTCTGCTTTTTGCAGATGATGTGGTCCTGTTGGCTCCATCAGACCAGGACCTTCAGCGTGCACTGGGACAGTTTGCAGCTGAGTGTGAAGCAGCTGGGATGAGAATCAGCACCTCCAAGTCCGAGGCCATGGTTCTCACCTGGAAAAGGGTGGCTTGCCCCCTTCAGGTTTGTGAAGAGTTCCTGCCTCAAGTGGAGGAGTTCAAGTATCTGGGGTCTTGTTCACGAGTGAGGGAAGGATGGAACATGAGATTGACAGACGGATTGGTGCAGCCTCTGCAGTCATGAGGTTGATGTAACAGTCTGTCGTGGTGAAGAAGGAGTTGAGCTGTAAGGCAAGGCTCTCGATTTACCGATCAATCTTCATTCCTACTCTCACCTATGGTCATTAGCTTTGGGTCATGACCAAAATGACATGATACAAGCGGCCGAAATGAGTTTCCTCCACAGGTGCTCCCTTAGAGATAAGGTGAGGAGTTCAGTCACTCGGGAGGAGCTCAGAGTAGAGCCGCTGCTCCTCCACATCGAGAGGAGCCAGCTGAGGTGGCTCGGGCATCTGTTCTGGATGCCACCTGGACGCCTTCCTAGCGAGGTGTTCCAGGCATGTCCCACTGGGAGGAGCCCCGGGGGAAGACCTAGGACTATGTCTCTCAGCTGGCCTGGGAACGCCTCGGTATTCCCCCAGAGGAGCTGGAGGAAGTGTCTGGGGAGGGGGAAGTCTGGGTGTCTCTGCTTAGACTGCTGCCCCTGCGACCCAGCCCCGGATAAGCGGAAGAAGATGGATGAATGAATAAAATCACAACAGCATTGTAATTAGTTTGTTTAGTCTAGTTAAAATAATATTCCACTTTTCAAATACCAAACTACTTTAAGGCTTGGATGCTAGGACAGAGGATGTGACTCTTTAATAACAATTATAAAAATTACTTTTATTTAATTACAATAGTTTAAAATGCAATAGCCTATGGATGAATGGATGAACAATTAGCATAAAAACAACAAATCAGTGCAAAGTAACCTTGCAAAGGAATAAACAAACAGCAAATCAAACATACTATGCAAAATAATCAAAAGAAGCACACACACAAAACAAAGACAGAAAATAAGCTTATCTGAAAGAAGCGTAACAATGACAGGTGTGGGCTATGGTTAAAAAAATGCCTGGATTTTAGTCAACTGTGAAAGTACCGAAACTGACCGGCACGAAGATCAGCAGACAAAACTCAGACAAACAACTGGACAAAGCCAAGACAAAACAACGGTGTCTTGCTGGCTGGATTAATGCTCATGGGAGGGGGAGAAGCCACAAGGGGACCGTGACAGCAACAGCCCAGGATCCCAGGTGGTAAGGCCCAGGCCCAGAACACACACCCAAAACAGAGCACCTGAGTGACTGAAATGTAAAAGCGAGGTCCAAACTATTCAGCCATGAGCCAGTCCATGGTATTCTGCCAGCACACGTCAACACTCACTCAAGATATTATGTACGCGGACTCTCTCTCTCACAACAGCCCAGATCAAAGTATAAGCTTAAATTTTAATCATGAACTTTGATAAATAGATTGATTTGATGAACTTGATTTGATGATTGCTAAAATTTTCCCTACACCACACATGTTAAAGTCCTATTGGACACAGGACTGGATGTAGGATCTGCAGATAACAACCCACCTCCTCTATGTTATATATTTACTGGACCCTGTTTACTGTTCAATTTTGTGTGCAATCCTTCACTGTGGATGTGGGATTAAGTGTCTTCATTTATAGTCTCCTGTAGGTAAAACCTGATTTCTCACTGGAATGTCACTGCCAAAGACGATGATTTCCAGCATAGAGTTGTCTTCATCAGTGTCGATGGAGCTGGTATCATAAAGCGAGGAGTGGACCGGCCCGTACACCCACTCTGTGAACTTCCTGGACAATGGCCGTGCCTCTTTGTCCACAAACTCTCGATGCAGCATGTGCCTCAGCAGCTGACAGTCACACAGCAGACATTAGAAAGTAGACAAAGTCAAAAAACATAACAGGCCACAAATTATGAAGCCTATTACAGAAGTAACAAAGTGGTCCTACCCCGATCTTGCCCAGTTTGGCGGCTAACTTGAGAGGGGTCAGTCCCTGGTTGTTCCTGATCTCCTCCAGCTGGATGTTGCTGTTTTTCTGAAGTGTGTGGTGCTCTATGAGAATCTTGTTGTACATTTGCGTGATCATGTCTGTGTTTTCTGTCGTGTTGTCAGCAATAACCACCAATGTGTGCAGGACGGTGTTGCCCTGGCTGTCTTTGTCTGTGACGTCGGCTCTTCTGTATGGGTTGTCCATGAGGAAAGACACCACATCAGGCTGATTGGTGCAGGCTGCCAAAGACAGAGGCAGCTCCCCTGTTACAAACGTACAGGGTAAGTTTACTGAGGGATCTCAGCATCAACAGCTGACAGATAAAGTCTAGGATCTTACCAAAATAAAAGCCCAGGCCTTCATTTAGCTGGAAGAACTTCCCATTAGCTTTGACTTGTACATCTGCTCCTTTCTGGACCAGCAGCTTTACATGTTCGAAACTTCTTCTTTCAATGGCCACATGCAAAGCTGTCTGCCCTGTGTGGAGGTGGTAAGATAAAAGTCAAACAAGTACAGATAATACCTATAGTTTTCAAGGGATGCATCAGTATTTTGTAAATGGGTGAGCGATATAAATGTGCTAGTGCCAGTATTACTGTAAATGACACCAGTCACACACACATTAACGCGCAATAATCGCACTAAAGTCCTTTTTTTTGTCTGTTTGATTTTATTAGATAAATACAGTGTGTACAGGATGAAGCCTTAAGGCAGGGGTGTCCAAACTTTTTTCACTAAGGGCCACATAATGATCAAAAATGAATACCGAGGGCCACTCGCTGAGGTGACCGATTTGGCTTCACCAAAGTCCCCTTCGGTTGTATCTATTTTCTGGACACTTCTGGACGTTCTAGCAGGTTTTTTAGTGTCCCTCTATATTATAACCACAGAGAAAAGTGGAATTATATCTTGTTACACAATGTATGCTTTCTTTTAGTTGGATTATGTAGAGTCACATGCAGAAAAATGAAAATTTGAGCCTGAGGGCCACAAAAAATTGCTCTGCGGGCCGCATTTGGCCCCCGGGCCATAGTTTGGACATCCCTGCCTTAAGGTATAAAGGCTGGCCTCCCACTTTAGAAATGAGTAATTCCATAAATATCTGCATAAATTACAGTTTTTAAAAGACACTGTTCTAAAGCCACAGCATCTCAGATCTGACTTTTTATTTGTCACAGTAGTTCACTGCAGAAAAACACTGCTTTGCGCACATTTGTTTACATTTTTAAGAGACGGAACATACAGCCACGTGGCTAATTTACATAAATCCACAACAGCCTTCGCTTAAAGAACAGGTCTATGTTATTAATGCTAACTAACTAACTATGCTAAAAGTATGTGGCTTTGGTGGATTATTTGGCCAGACCAGAACCAGATCAGGACTAGCCCAGGGCCATGGGTGGATTACAGCTGTTTTATGTAGCTGTATTCAGGTCATACTGCCACATATTGAATACATGCACATTCTGTGCTGTTGTGTTCACTGTGGGCTCTTGTTTCTGAACGATGACGTTTAGTGTCATACAGAGGTCTTTATTCAAAACAGACAAACATTACTGATGTGGAGTCGCTTGGATTATTTTTGTAAACTGTTCTGTTTGTGAGCCATGTTAAACTCAGCATGGTGAAGGATAAGGTGCGCTTGTTGTAGTCCATTGTTAGCATGTGTCGTTTTTATTAAGCCAATGTGCATCATCGTAACTTCCCCCGTTGTTTCCTGCTGAGGTTTATTATGATCAATAATCTGATTGACTAGTTTATCAGTGCAAATTCTGTTCCGTTTGGTTCGGTATTTGTCACTGTCAGCTATAAGGTTTTGATTTATTGTCATATGTAAGTGTGCAGTGCACATGTTCATATTAGCAAAATTTTATAGATGCATTTGTACATTTTAATGCTTCTGTGATCCCTGCTAATTAACTCACTTTATACTCCTTGTAAGTGGTAGGCCTAACCCTCCTCTTTGGGAGTAGTGTTATTAGATCAGTTAGTGAATTGATGGACTGGTGTTTGTGGCATTAATATGTCGTTGTCTCTGTTTTAAGAAGTCAACCATAACTTTGAGAAGTCAATCAGTGCTCTTTGTTTGCGTGCACTGTGGCAAATAAATCCACTGAGGTCAACATCCCCTCTCCCCAATCATTCTTACTAATGCACCCACAGTGATGTTAAATCTTTAGTCAATCCTGCTTTAACTACAAAAAAGGGAACCACACAACTACAGCACATTTTACAGCAATACATCTGGTCAGGAGTATAGCATCAGGAGCACACAGTTCCTACAATACCTCCAAAATCTGCAATCCAAACAGTATATAACACCCTAAATACAAATCTTGATTTCTCTCTTTTAATTTTAACAACAAAAAGCTCACAGCCCAAACGTATACAATAATTACACAGTCTGATAAAACAATCTCCAAACCTTACCACAAATGGGAAAATTATTTATCAGTGGCTTCTGATAACAACTTCTGGAACCAAATCTGCAACATGTCTAAAAAAAATACAGCATATGTCATATAAAATACAACACAGAACCCACCTCACTGACAGAAAATGGCTAAAATTTTATTCACTTCTGACATGTACTGCTACATCCACTTCATAGTCAGACAGTTCTGAAAACATAACACAATCACTCTCTGCCCACACTGCCTGCTAGGAGATCTAGAAGTCTTAACCATGAACACATCTGATGGTAATTATTTCTGGTAGCCCTAACTTGTTGAGATAACTTTGCACGTCTCTGCTTTCACACACACACACACACACACACACACACACACACACACACACACACACACACACACACACACACACACACACACAGGCAGTCATTACCTTCATAATGTATTATTTTGTAATGCCTTGTCATGGTGTCCTCTATTGAGTGCCTGCCTTCCCTAATTCAGTTGTTGTCAATGTCCTGCTGAATTGTTTTGTTTGTACAGCACGAAAAAAAAATAAAAAAATTAATAAACCTTTGATAATAATGACTAGATGACGTCTAACTTTTGTCAACGAGTGTGTTAAAGCTTAGAGACTGTGTTAAATGTTAGATTTTTGTAGCCTATGACCATGATGTTTTGGCATTGTGGGGATTTCAAAATGCTCATAAAAATGTTTTTTACTCACCATTGTAGCAGCTGTCTTTGTAGGATGCATTGATAAAGTTTTTCAAATCCCCAGTTTTCTCCGCTGTATCCAGAAGAACTTCAATTGTGTCATTCCTGTCATCTTTGAGGTTCAGTAAAGCCTTCAGCAGCACAGTTTTCCCATTGGACTCTGGTGGGGGCAAAAATTTGCTTATAATTACATGAGAAAACCTTTATTAGTCCCACAGTGGAGAAACTGCATAACATACAACATGTTTATGTTATGTTAACCTCTCCATTTAATAGAAAATAATTATTAGATTATTATTATTAGACTTTGATTCTACTGACTTTGTTTTTGGATTTTTTATTACTACCGACTAAACATTAATCAGGTGTGGTTATTGCCTAACCATAATGATCACTAACTGCTACTGTTGAACATTATCAGACTTGTTCAATATTATTGTGGTTTCAATTCTCTCCTACGACACATACAATGGTATTTGAGGCACATCAAACAATGGTATGTTAATATATCTGGATTGTGAATATAATAATATAATGTTCAGTATTCATTCATTCATTTTCTACCGCTTAGTCCCAGCAACTTTGGGCCTTAGGCAGGGTACACCCTGGACAATGGTCAGGGCTGTTCAGTATTCCATTCATTCATTATCACTTGCTTAATCAGCGCTAACACTTAGATCCTACTTAGATCCTAGGCCCTAACTAATAGATAGCCAATCCATTCCAAAAATATTTTGTCAATACAACATGGAGATTAACCTTATTTCACCCACTTAGCACTCTCAGAGTCTCCTCTTATTATTGTTTTCCTGTGGGCAGTGGTGCGTTCACTCATAGATCTGGGATCGCCATCTGCTGATGCGACACTGGCCTTGTCCTGTCACAGACATAACTGTCACGTTATAGTGTATATACTGTGTCCGCTCAGTCTGGAGAGAGTTGTGGTAAAGCAGCCACCGATGCTTTTTCAAGGTGCACCCCAGTGTAAACTTTGTACAGAGAAGTTCAGTCAGGCAGTCCTGAGCTTTAACCGCACACAGCAACATATAACAGCGCGTTGACTTGAGCGAAGTAACTGTAAATGTCCCATTACCTCCGCACTGAATCTTAGTGGATGGTGGCTGTCTAGTGGTGTCTGGTATTTACCAGTAAATATAAACAAGGTAAACCATGATAAATCACAAGTGGGATGCACCTTTGGAGTTTTTAGCTTAATACAGATTATTAAAAAAATAAAAAAAAATCTCCAGTGAAGGATTGAATGAGGCCTAGTCTAAGAAATTAAATGGGCCAAAAATGAGTCTCGCTCCAGACCATGTGCGAATGTGTATTTTAGAGAAGAAAGCATTAAGGAAGGAATTTTCATATTCACCTTTTCTTTTCTTTCTTTTTCAAATTACACAGTAAATTAGGCTTGCTGTTGAATGTATTTGCTCATTTTAAATCCTATTTTGTCATATTTTTTTCAACCTCACACATAAACCAATAAATATGATATAGTTATAACACTAAGTTGAGACTGAATGGACAGGAATCTTAAAGTGTAAGTGTGATTTTTCTGAGAGGAGACTGCCAGATGCCTTACCAAAGTAAAAGAGTATATATTGTTTTCCAGATGCAACAACACTGACCACAGCAAACTCTTCTTTTCTTTTCTTTTACCTTCATTTTATTGGCGAACAGGTCAAGTTTTATGTATACATACACTGTTTTGAAATTTGATCCCGTGCCCCTCTGTAGCTCTCTGCACAGCCCTGGGCCCATCTATTGTCTATCAGGTACGTGTCTATCACAAACTTTCAGAGTTTACAAGTACAATTGTAAATCACAAGGTTTAAAGCATTCACTGAAAATCTCAGTCTCAGTAATCTAAAAGTTATTTTGGGCTTTTTTTTAACCAATCATAGGCAGTGTTCGATAATTTTGCAGAAAAAAATAGGAAATGAGAACAGATTCCATATGGACTCCAGAGGAAGGAGAAAGATGGAGGAGACCTGAAAGGGTCACATACTGGCAATGAAAAAAAAAAACACTGACCAAAACATTTTTAACGATAAATTAATCCTATAAATAACATGTAAATTAATAAACTATTATTCCAAATAATTATAAGTTGCTGATTATTTCATAAAGCTGTGGTTAATGTGCTGAGGGGTCTTATGTACTCGCCTGTGAACTCTGGGCTTGTCAGACGTTTATTGTTGACAGTCAGATACTCCAGCAGTTCACTGAGTTGCGTGGCATCTCCACAAGTAGCAGCTTCAAACAGCCTCTTTCTGGTGAATGCTGCACTGCCAAACCTCTGGGCGCCCACACCTTCTTGGCTGAAATTAAAACATGCTGTTCATGAAAAATTAAAGGGTTTCTACTCCCCTTTCAGGAGAACATTTTCCTGGACAATAGTGTTAAAAACATAATACTGTCAAGAGTCAAGATTAGCAGTTCTCATCTCAGCTGAGGCTTTAATTCCCAGCCCTTTTGTCTGTCAGTCCTCTATAAACACAAAGGGACATTCATTCAGTGTGAGTGTAAACATGCAGAGAGAGAGCCCAACCTGGTCACTGTGATGTTTGTGTCCATGGGTAGAGCAGAGGAGTTGTCTCGTCTCAGCAGCCAGTCCAGAGTGTTGCCCTCTTCTTCCTGCTCTCTATTCAACTCCATTCGCTCTTTATTGTCCATTTCAATAATCCAGATGTTACTGTATAAAGTAAAAAGTGACCTGTGTTTTTCTAGGTCACAGGTCTAGTGTGTTTATAGGCTATACCTGCTCAGGTGTAGTGTTACAAGGTGGTGGTTGCCGTGGTGATGCTCCTCCTATCTCCCCAGAGTGACCTGTTGTTTGCAAGCAGTTTTCATGTCCCATTTGCCTTGTATACAGACCTTTTTAATGATCTTTCTTTTTCTAGAATTCATTTGTCACTATTTTCCTGACAAGAGAGTTGCAAAATACCAGAAGATGTGGTAGTCTTTAGCCTTTCTATCATTTCTAAATATTCAAGTGGACGAAGAACATCAGTTTACTTCAGACTAGATTCCTATGGCGTAGCTATAGTGTAATGCAGCCAGACTAAGAATTACACCATGGAATTTGAACTTGTATAATCTTTCTATGTTTACGTGCTCAATTTTAATTTCTACCTGTGTATCACTTTTACGTTTACCAAATATCATATTATTAGGTCTATTAAGGCCAATGTAGTTTGTGGGGTTTTTTTTCCCCCAAAACCCATATTGGCTGTTATTTAGCAAGTTGTGTTTTTCAATTAAGCTTTCATGTTTTTTTTTAACTGAGGTAAGATTGAAATATGTCTATTATTCATAAGCTGTTGACTATCTCCATTATTGTATACAGGTATAACTTTGGCAACTTTCATTTGGTTAGGAAATGTACCAGTTTGAGTGAGAACTTTGATAACTGACTATTGTTTTATAATAAACATCACCATTCTTCATAGTTATTAGTTAGTAATTAGTATGCTTAAGTGTGGTTTGTTGTACTTTATTGTGGATCACTGACTGCCTACAAACGCTAACTCAAAATGAGTTGAAATTAAAATTTCAAATTAAAATTTCAAATGTATTTTTTTTAATTTTCTTTTTCTCTTATTAAATTGTGCCTTGAAACAGATGAATCTCTTAGCCTAATACTCTCTCCCCTCAAAGACTTAATGTCTTTAATTTGTTTGATTATTTTCCTTTTCCTTTTGGCTGTTCCATTCAGGGGTCGCCACAGCAACTCATTTGCCCCCATCTGTCCCTATCCACCGCATTCTCTTCTCTTACACCTCACTCACTACCTTCATGTCTCCTTCACTACATCCATAAACGTCCTCTTTGGTCTTCCTCTCGGCCTCTTACCTCCCTCTCATTTATTATTAAAATAGCACCAGAGTACTTCCTCCATTCCTCAGGCTTTCTTAGAGCACTGCATAAGTGTGCCCACAATACGTTACTGGTTTAAACACTTCCTCGTCACATTTTGGTGTCAACAAGCAGCACTGGACATTAACTTTAATGAGCAAAGCAAAACAGTCCATCTAAATAGTCCACCAGAGGAAAATTGTTGCTATGTGTCCACTTAAACAGTCAGAAGAGAAGTGAAAACAATAGATCTTCTAAAGCTGAAGCAGTAACATACCAAAATCCATACGGAACGCTCATGTTTTTCTGTTGAACTTTTCTTACTTCTCTCTGCACTTATAGTTAAGTCGTTCTTTATTCATCCATCATCCAGAGGCGCTGGTGAAACCTGTTAGGAGGCCTTCTCACCTGAGCTCTTCTCCACAGATTCTCAGACAGCAATTTGAAAAGGCTGGTCTTATTCATTATTTTTTCATTCTTTTTCAACTGATTATTCCATGAGGAGTCACACAAACAACACTACTGATCCTAAAGTCTGACTGCACAGGTTTCACGTGATGCAGCAGTTAGCATAACTGTGGTGTTGTGAAGATAAAAAGTTAGGGATGAAAAAAAAATCACTCACTCTCAGTGACAACAGTTGTTTTATTTGTAAAGTGCTTTGTATATTAGGATATGACATCTTTACGGGTTGAGGGTCTGTGGTTCATGGTGTCTTCTGGCTTGGATTCTTTCCATCAGTTGATTGAAATGCCATCTACTTCCTAAAAAACAAAGCAGCAGATCAGTGAGTCTCAAAACTTCCGTCCGTCTGAGAACTGTCTATGTGTGGATTTCCTACTGTGTGCTATTTTCTTAGACTGCGTGCTCAGGATCTCACTGCCAGGATCTTCCTCTCGATAAACACAGAGGTCCGACCGCCACTGAGTCCAGTCCATCTCCTCGACCCTGAGACCAGCCCACAAAAAGACTTCTCAATACAAAGACAAAGACTATATGGTTAAAGGGTTAAGACATTAAAGGGCCAGTATTTTATTACTCATGATTCAAGTTTTCAAACGACTTTATGTAAACATATACTGTTTCATCTTCATCTCATAAATTGGAATCTTAATCTAATCTTAATCTAAGATGTTTATACTGATAAAAAGTAATGCTTAACATTAGCTTTCTTTTCAGTCAATTCTGAATTATCTTAAATATTATTGATATGAAAGTCTTAGCCTTGATTAACCAAAGCCAGAATCAAAAAAATATTTTAAAAAAATTTAAGACTTAAATTATTATTAATTATATAAAATTATAGACTTAACCATAAATGTAAGGACATTGTGTAAATGGAGTCAAGATTAGGCTCAGGCTGTTCTCCCAGAACCAAAGAGGTCTACATGTCATTTTCAGTGAGCCTTAGAAAAGCAGAAAGGATGTTGATGATGTCCACTTTTAACAGAAGCCCTTCCTGTAAACTCCTCTCCTGTCTCCCTCTACAAACCCAATTCCAAAACAGTTTGGCCAAATAAAAACAAAATCACAATATAGCCGCAAGCGGCGATGATCGGCCCTCGCCGTCGCGACCCCACGACCCCACGACCCCCACGACCCCCGCGACCCGACGACCCCGCGACCCGGCGCTGGTGCCGAGGTCGAGCCGTGTTGCCGTCTCGTTCTTGAAGAATGCTGCAAAATGTGTGGAAAATACACTGTGTATCTGACATGGCTATGTATCGGTCATCGCCACGGCAACACCGTAGAAATTTGGGCATGGGTCCAATATAATTTTTTGACCCACAAATTTGATGGCAGCAAAAAAATTGAAAAAAGGGGACAACAAAAGCCTGGAAAGTGATAGGACAGTTGGAGGAGAATTTGGAACTAATAAGGTTCACTGGCAACAGGTCAGGTTTTATGAGATCTGAAAATCATTGCATATTGTTATTTACATCTTTTGTATTGTCCCAACTTTTTCAGGATTTGGTGTTGTACTCTACACATCTCTGAATGAGTGGAGTGTGTAAACAGTCCTGTCAGAATCCATGTGACCTCCAACAACTGTCCTGCACAGACTTCATCACAACTGTATGACACAAAGGCTGAAATAGTTTACCTTAAAAACTTGCGCCTTTTGTCCTGCTGGCGTGTGAAGCAGATGGTCTTTGACACTCGAGAGAGCAGTTTGTTCAGGAGACACTTAGGCAGAGTCCTCTCCATGTCCAGGATAGTTTGGGACCTCTTAAAAATAAGCACAAGCATGTTATTCTGTACATTCTGGGACAATATAAGAACTTTGACATCAGCATCAGCAAATGTTTTGGTTGTTATAAAAGTTAAATAAAACGAGTAAGACAGAGACACTTCAAATGCACAGCAGCAGCACTCGATTCCTCTGTTTTGAATCTACAGCCTCTTTTCCCATGCTTCACTGCAGAGGAACGCCCTCAGCTATATTTCTTAAGACCAATTCAGAGCCTTGCAAATCTGAGCGGAATTGAATACGATGTATTTCAACTCAGTGACTTGAGTACTAGATGAGACAAGAGGCAATTATCTAATATTTAGAAATATAAGATCATAATCTAATTGATATAAATATTAAAACAAACTGACATTAGAGGAACAGATATAAAATGAGTGCTTTTACACTTACTATGTGATCAAATTGTCAGATTCAGCAATGTCCATAGTGACTCATAATGAGCCTGTTTTATGGAACAGAAATAACAACAAAATGAGCCAGACTTATCCAAATAATCCTAGCTAATTGGGTTAGCTCGTTTTATGGAACAGCCCTAGTCTGGTCTAATGTCTGACTTGACCAAACATTTAGTGAACTAAAACACTTTTATCACAAATGAAGTCTAAAAGCACTCATTTGACATCTGTCCCTCTAATGTTTTATCATATTAATTAGCTTTACTAAACATTAGAACTATAAAATATTTAGCCAAATTAAAAATTCTGAGATAGATTATAATCTACATGACTGGCAGTTTGTTTGAGTATTTAACAATGATATTTGCCATATTTGGAGATTAAAACTAATACTGGAAATTGGACCGTGACACTGGAGAGTGAGGCTTAATAAAGCAGCAATTGGATCATATTAAGACGTGGGTTAATACAGTACCACAGGAGTACAGCCCACACAAATGATGTCCATGTGGGTCCTTCTTCCTGATGTTATCCTGAGATTTGGGCCGAAAAGCAAAGTGGGGATCATAGTTATGGTGGGTTAAAGATTATACACAAGTATGAGCAGCCCCAAGACAGTCTCCAATGCAAAAGACACAATAATATGATACAATATCATCATCATAGTCTATTACGGCCAAAATCCGACAATGAGTTGTGCCTGGTCTAATGAAGAGACGGAACAAGCTAGTTTACTGGGGGTTGATTGATGTCGAGGCAAAGACTACACAAAAGCAAGACCCATGAGTAATGGTGTATGGCCTTGAAGGAGTAACTCTGACATACAGTGGATAAAAAAACACAGTTTTTAAAGAACTGTGAAAATTATTCCTTGTCGGCCCCAGAGCAAGAGAATTTGACTGATAAGGTTCAGACTCGGATTGGGAGTTTGAAAGAGGGAGTGAAGATGGGAAGACGCCCATCCTGCTCCATACACTTTCACTAAAAATAGAACTTCAGACAGTTGATTCGCACCTTTAACTGAGAGCTCTAGTTTTGAGAGGGGATCCAAAATGTTGTGCCCCTCAAAGGAGCCTGTAAAAGGAAGCCTAAGACATTTGCAACTTCAAGTGAAAAAGGGAAGAAATTCTGGAATGAGTAATGGACTTTGAGCTGCTAAGTCTCCAAGAGTCCACCTGTATATGGCACTGTGACAAATAACTTGTAGCCCAGGGTGGACTAAAGCAGGTGTTATTGTTTGTTTTTTGGTGACAACAACTGGGTGACATGCAGACCCTGCACTCTGAGATGTCCAATGCTCAGTCCCACTGTGGTGAGATGTGGTGAAAATAAGAAAAGCACAGAGGTGTATCCTTTCTGTGGAGAGCAGATGCTCAAGGAGACACACGCTTACAGATTGCACCAGAGCAACTTGTTGTTGATGTCCAAGCTGAAATGGGCCTGGTGTGGTGTTACACTTCTGAGATGGTAATTGCCAAATTTGGGTGATGACCAGTTGTCCCCTTCAGTTATTCATCTGATTTCTGTCTCAGTGGAAATTTAGTAGTGGGTGACAGCCACTTGTCAATGCGGGTAAATTTGCCTTAAAAGGCCTGGAAAAAGCATACCCAAATTAAAATTAAAGCTGTTCTTGAACCCTTTGGAGTTCATTTTAAAGTTTAGACTCAATGTAAAGGTAACATTGCACATGTAACTGGTAAATACTTAAGCGCTAATTATTTTACTGGATTAATACTGGATCAATGTGTGAACTGCGGATAAGCTTCAAAGTTAAGTAATTACTTTTTCGCGAAAGAAGCCTTTGTTGTACGGATTGCTATTGTGGTGCTTCGAAATGGTTTAGATCACCAAATAGACGAGAAACTAAGCTTTGTCCACATGCTCAAACAAGGAACTGTATTGAAAAAAAGTCACAATGTCCCTGTACCGGGAAATTGGATTGAGTAGGTGACCGATGGATTTCCAGGAGGGGGTGGTGAGAGCCCCATGGCGAGTGGAAATCCATAGGTCACCTAAGGTGTATTCAACTGGATCATGCCACCTCTGCAACAGTGTTGTTGCCAGCTGGTCCCAGCAACATGAAGCCAGACGGGGTTCCTGGTGCCTTACTATGGCCGAGGGCAGGTAAGGAGCCTGGTAGAGATAGGACTCACTAAGCGTTTTGAGAAGTCACCCTGAGTATCTACAGTGCCATAAAAAAAAGTTTTTGCCCTGATTTCTTTTTTTTTTTTTTTTTGCACATTTGTCACCATTACATGTTTCAGATAATCAAAATAATTTAAATATTGGACAAAGATAACTCAAGTAAACACAAAATGCAGTTTTGAAGTAATATACAAACCTTCCTAGCCCTATGTGACAAGCTAATTGCCCCCCTTGTTAAATCATGAATTATTACAAAGTAACTGACATCTATCAGTCTGGAGAGGGTTACTAAAGCTTTGGGAGAGAACCATTATCCACAAATGGAGAAAATGGTGAAACATAACAGAAGTGGCCAGATCATCAAAGAATAGAATAATAGAATAGAATAACTTTATTTGTCATTCTACATTGTACAACAAAATTAAAAGTGCAAACCATCGGTGCAGATAAAAACTACATAAATAAATGAATAAATTTAAAATGCAGTTAAAACACACACACATCCATCACCTTCCACTATTGCACGGCTCCCTAAAATTGAAGAAATAAAGATATTGCACTTAAAAAGTCAAATCCGCATTTAATGTGATAATGGCTCTTGGGTAAAAACTGTTTCTTAATCTGTTTGTCCTTGTTTTGATTGTCCTGTATCTTCTTCCCGAAGGCAGCAGTTCAAACAGAGAATGTCCGGGGTGGGATGAGTCCTGTATAATATTTCTTGCTTTGTTTAGGCAGCGGGAACTGTATAGTTCTTCTAGGGATGGGAGAGGGCAGCCGATGATCTTCTGGGCTGTGGTGGTGACCCTCTGGAGCGCTTTTCTGTCTGCTGCTGTACAGCTGGCAAACCAAACACAGACACAGTACGTTAAGATGCTCTCTATGGAGCAGCGGTAGAAGGACACCAGCAGTTTCTCCCTCAGGTTGTTCTTCTTGAGAAGTCTGAGGAAGTACAGTCTCTGCTGGGCCTTCTTCACCAGAGCAGTGGTGTTGGCGCTCCAGGTCAGGTCCTCCTCGATGGTAACGCCCAGGAACTTGAAGGCAGCCACCCTCTTCACACAGTCCCCGCCGATGTACAGGGGCTGAATGTCCGTTTTTTTTCCTCCTGTAGTCTACGACCAGCTCCTTGGTCTTGGAGGTGTTGAGGACCAGGTTGTTGTCCCCGCACCAGACACAGAGCCGCTCCACCTCGTCCCGGTAGGCAGACTCATCCCCCCCGGAGATGAGCCCCACCACAGTGGTGTCATCAGCGAACTTGATGATGGTGTTGCTGGAGTGGGTGGGGCTGCAGTCATGGGTGTAGAGGGTGTAGAGTAGGGGGCTCAGCACACAGCCCTGTGGGGAGCCGGTGTTGAGGCTGAGGGCTGTTGACGAATGGGACCCTACTCTGACCCTCTGGGAGCGGTCTGTTAGGAAGTCCAAGATCCAGAGGCACATGGAGTTGGAGAGTCCGAGGGCCTCTAGTTTGGACACCAGTCTGTGAGGGAGGATTGTGTTAAAGGCAGAGCTGAAGTCCTGAGGTCAGCTACGTGAGGCTGACCTCAGGAGCTACGTGAGGTCAGCCTCACGTAGCTCCTGGACTGCTCCAGGTGGGACAGAGCAGAGTGGAGAGTGGTGGTGATGGCGTCCTCTGTGGACCTGTTTGTCCTGTAGGCAAACTGGTAGCTGTCGAATGTAGATGGGAGGCAGGAAGTGATGTGACCACGGACCAGTTTTTCAAAGCATTTCATGATGACCGGGGTGAGTGCTACTGGTCTGTAGTCGTTGAGGCTGCTGATTGTAGACTTTTTGGGCAGGGGGACAATGGTTGAGGACTTGAGGCAGGGTGGGACCGTGGACTGGTGTAAGGACCTGTTGAAGATCTTGGTGAAGACCCCCGCCAGCTGGTCTGCGCAGTCCTTCAACACCCGTCCAGTGATGCCGTCAGGTCCAGCAGCCTTCCTCGGGTTCACAGCCCTAAGCGTGAGCCTCACCTCATGCTCGTCCACAGTGAGGGAGGGGCTGCTGTGGGCTGGTGGCTGTAGTGCAGCTGTCTCCGGTGGCTCCACCTCAAAGCAGGCAAAGAAGAGGTTAAGCTCCTCTGCCAGCGAAGGGTCCCCGTTTGCAGCAGCGAGGTTTGGTCCATAGTTGGTTATATGCCGGATCCCCTGCCACACCTGCCTCCTCTGCCTGTAGTCCAACTTAGCCCGTCAGATGCCTCTCTTCAGGTTGGCTCTCGCAGCACTGTATAGCTCCACATCGCCAGACCTAAAAGCCGTGTTTCTCTCCCGCAGCAGGTGCTGGACCTCTCTGGTCATCCAGGGCTTTCGATTTGGATAGATTCGGATGCGTTTATCCACAGCAACAGTGTCTGTGCAGTGTTTGATGTAGCCCAGGACTGCTGCTGTGTGCTCCTCTAGGTCTGGGTGGTCAAAGATATCCCAGTTGGTTCCCTCAAAGCAGTCCTGCAGCTGGTGAGAGGCACCTTCAGGCCAAGTTTTGACAGTCTTTGTGTTGGTAAGAGCCTGTTTCCTGAGGGGGGTGTATGCTGGTGCAAGGAGCAGGGACATGTGGTCTGACTGGCCCAGGTGTGGGAGCTGTATAGCCCTGTAGCCATGTAGCCAAAGAGGTCACAAAAGAACCCACAACATCTAAAGAACTGCAGGCCTCACTCAAGGTCAGAGTTAATCACTCAACCATAAGAAAGAGACAAGGCAAAAATGGAATCCATGGCAGAGTTCCAAGGCAATACCTACTGACCAAAAAGATCATAAAGACTCGTCTTACTTTTGCCAAAAAACATCTTTATAATCGCCAAGACTTTTGGGCAAAGATTCTGTGGACTGACGGGAACATAAGTTGAACTTTTTGAAACGTACGTGTCTCGTAAGGTCTGGTGTAAATGTAACGCAGTATTTCAGAAAAAGAACATCAAGATAACACTCAAACATGATGGTGGTAGTGAGATCGCCTGCTTTGGTGCTTCAGGACCTGATTGACTTGCTGTGATTGATCGAACCGTGAATTCTGCTCTTGACCAAAAAATCCTAAAGGAGAATGTCCATCCATCAGTTCGTGACCTCAAGCTAACAGGCACTTAGGTTCTGCAGCAGGACAATGATCCAAAACACAGCAGCAAGTCCACCTCTGAATAGCTTCAAAAAACAAAATGAAGGTTTTGGAGTGGCCTCGTCAAAGTTTGGACTAGAATCCAATTGAGATGCTGTGGCCTGACCTTAAAAAGTCCAGTATGGCTGAATTAAAACAATTCTGCAAAGTGGGCCAAAATTTCTTCACAGCAATGTGAAAGACTCATTGCCTGTTATCTCAAACGCGCTTAATTGCAGTTATTGCTGCTGAAGGTGGCACAACCAGTTATTAGGTTAATATACTATTACATGAAGGTTCCTGCCTTAGGCTCTGGGATCGAGGCTGATCTGACAGCGCGAGCCAGGGCAAAGGGCCCTAGACCAGCTGTTAAACTGTGTAGGATCCGCCTTGAAGCCTAGCGGATGGAAGACCGCCTCTCAGGACAGTTCCAAGACACACCACTTATTCCTTGTTCCACACTTCAGTAAGGTCAGACTGAAACATGCCTTTGTTTATCAGTCCATCCAACCATTCATAAGGAGCTTAATCTGTAATCAATGGTGTTAAAATATGTAACAACATGCTGCATGTAATGTCTCTGTCTCTGACCCCATGACCCACAACAGGGTGAATAGTAGAAAATGCATTAATAAAAATGGTTCACTACATAATTTCTTTTATCTGAAATAAAAGACAGTGAAGTGAGTAGTGCTTGAGTGTAGCTTTTCAGCCTCTAACCTGCAGGTTCCAGATGTTCTCACTCTCCATGGAGATCGTCTCCACTGTGTTGCCCATTAAGGCTATGAGCATGTTGAGCAGCAGGATGTATGTGAGCACAATGTAGAGGATGAGCAGGATGTAGAAGACCTCTTTGTATTGCACATGGTCAGTGAACTGCAGGTCTCCCATTCCTATAGTGAACTTGAAAAGCTCCAGGATGGTGAAGCGCACATCATGGTAGAAGGGTTTGCCACAGTTTGTCACTGGACTGTCACTCCTTATCTGTGCCACTGTACTGTCAGTCTTGTTCTTAGGATCTGGAGGGAAGTCTTTTATAAGAGACATAATAGCTAGAGAGACAAAATAAAAAATAAAAAGGAAAGAGATGGAAAAGAAAAAGGTTAAAGCCAGCCATGTTATTTTTAAATTATGCAAAACAATATAAAAATAATATAGTGTCATTTGAGAAGGCTTTTCCAAATTATAGTCATGCACAGTTTTTCAGAGGAAAACGAATTGAAACCACTTTAAACACCCACAGACTTTAAAATGTGCTGAGGTAACATTAGAGTTATGGAAAACAGTGGAGGAAGACTACACCAATAGCTTGGCCAGCCAGACCCTGCCTTTACACAATTTTGCACTCAGTATAGATTCTGTCAGTTTTTATCTAAAATTGGGAAGGTTCAATGGTTTCCTTAGATTGGTTTTACTATGTCTTTATAGTTGAATCCAGCGGCAGTTTATTCTGCTTCTGTTGTTACTGTCTGCTAAAAATCCATCTTAAAACCACAGAGTTCTCAACAACAGTTCTCAGAATAGAAAAATAATACATTAAAAGTGAAGCAAGAAAAAATAAGTTCCACACCAAACCAAAGCTCCCCTCTCTCTTCCACCCTCTCTCCTCACACAATGTTGTGTAGAATTTATTCACAATCTTACCAGCGGAAAAGCCAAAGAGAAAGACACCGTAAACAAATAAAAAGTGCAATATATCTCTCAGGATCATCTACAAACAAAACAAATATTTAACCAATTAATACATTTTATGATTGAAAGCTGTTCTAAAGACAGGTGAAAGTTGAAGTGGTTCTCACTCTCTGCATCATGACGTTGTAAATGCCCAGTTGTTTGGTCCCTCTGGCATAGTACAGAATGTTAATCCAGGCCAGAGCCAGGGAGATGACCAGCGGTCCCACGTACTCTCTGCATCCACACAAATACAGAACTGTGCAGAGGAGAAGAAGTGTGGCCTGAAGGAAGCTGTGGAGCAGAAACAGCCCACTGTCAGTGAATACAGTCTGTAAATCTGACAACCAGAGACCATGCTAAGAATGGTACTTACAATAAAATGTCACAGAATCCATCTGTGTAGAGACTTCTGAACTTTGGAGGGTTTCTCCAAAAAATGATCACCTGTGAATTTAGAGGTCAAAAGTTATCACACACCAGTGTAACTAGCTCAGCCAGTATAGTGGGGTAGGGAAGGGGGATTGACCATAATGTTTTCAACAGTTTTAACACATTGCTCTGTAGAGTTGCTGAGTGAAAATATTTGAGCCACATTGCTAATACCTAATATAAAATACAATGTTTTTGGGACTGCCCTTAAATTTTCTGAGGCTTTTTGGCTTTTATGAGATTCAGTGTAGACAGACAGGAAATTGGAGAGTGAAAAAGGGGAATTACATTATCATTATAATTACAAATTATCTCAGGTCTCCCGAGTATGTGGTAGGCTCTCTACCAGGTGAGCCACCGAGGCACCCCTAAAATTTAAACTTTTAAACAAATTTTTTATTGATTTGAAGCTTAAAAAAGAGATGCTCACCGATTTGTAGAAAAACCAAGCAGCTCCGAGGACACTGATGAGCTCTCCGGTGCAGCGCAGGTGGTCACGGGGGACATCTTCAATGGGAAATGGTGGCTGCAGGTCAAAGTAGACATTAGTTCTTTAAAGTGTATGTGGAGGTAGTGACGTAAGACACAATCTTCCTTCCTGTTATTTTCCTGTTATTTGGTGTTGCCTTGCTGAACATGGTGACGTCTGAGGTATTAGCGTTAGCGTCCTAATGTGGGAGTTTATAGGTCTGCAAAAAAGGCTACAGTGCTGCAATCCTTTGTTTATGCAACAATATATATTTATTTTTGTGTTTTGTTCTCTGCTAAAAAAAGTCACTTCCGTTTCCTGCCATTTCTTTTTTTTTTCCATGCGCAGATCTAAAAGAACAATAAATCAAATTAGCATATACATGCAGTATACATGCACGAAGGTATCGGACTATTGGGAAGAAATCTAGGTGTGTTAATCCAATTTCTCATAATCAGATAACTGCTGTTATCAGATAAAGGAAATCAGATTATGCTTTTTACATGATCACTTCAATAATCTGATAACTCCAGAAATCTGATAATGATCTTATTTTTAGTGTGGATGTAAACGGATGTTATGGTTTTGTGTTCTTGTTGTTTCTCCTCCCCTTGTCTGATTCAGCTGAACTGAAGCAGGGGGTGTGTCTGGCTTTCCCCATTGATGCAGATGAGGCACACCTGCAGCCAATTCAGCTCATTAGTGGTAAAAAGACCAGGTCAACTCACCTCAACTCTGCCAGATAATTCCCTCCTATTCAGCGGTGCTACGCTATGGCTTTTTGTTAAAAATTAATTTACCTTTTGAGAGAATTTAATTTTGCTTATCTGCTCTGTGTTACCTTCTGAGCTTCTATTTTTATTTAATTTAAACTGGGATTTTTGATTCAGTCTCTGCTTTGGGATCCACTGGACAAAAACCTTCACAGAATTATCTGTGGACCCCGCAGAGGCTGGAAAATTCAACAGGCCCTTTCTTCTCAAAGTGCATGTGTTGGGCAACATAAGAAGGCCCTACAGGAGATAATGGCCTGTCTTCAGAACCTTTCTACCAGTGTTAACCAGCTCAGCAGTCGTTTGGATCAATTTGCCTCCTCTCACTACACTGACTCCCCCTGACCACGCTCCTGCCTCAGCTCAAGCTTCAGGCCCATGCCCTCCAGTTCCAGCTCCTTTAGACCTGCAGACATCTCAGCCTCATAAACTTTTCAATTCCACACCTGCCAGGTATTCAAGAGGTTCAAGGGTCATGGAAAAATTTACTTCCTCTTCTGATCGGGCCAAAGATAGCTCTTATCATGAGTTTACTTTCTGAGAAGGCTTCAACTTGGATGATGGAAATAGTAAACAGTATATGCAATATAACACAATAGCCTCACTCATTTACTAGAGAGATGCAAAGAGTTTTTGACCACATTCTACAGGGCAAGAAGGCCAGTAGTCGGTTACTCTCCTTAAAACAAGTTTCTGGATCAGTTTCGTCTTACTCTATTGACTCTGACATACAAACTGCCATGTCTCCATCAGTCTGCCTGCCTGAATAATTCACCCTTGACGGTTTAGTGCCAGGCCTTGTCACTCTGAATTGTTTCAGTTTCCTTGCTGGTTTCCGGTAATCATCAAGAGTCAAATTCCTTCCACATAGTCTCTTCATCCTCTAACTCACTAGTTCTAGGTCTTCCATTGTTCAAACTTCACAACCCATATGGTGCTCTATCTATTGTCAATTGGAACCTTTTCTGCCACACTCATTGTTTACATTCCGCTATTCCAACTTCTGACACCGCCACACTAGTGCCCCCAAGACCAATGGATCTTACCTTAGTTCTTTCCGAATACCAAGATCTTCAGAAGAATTTTTTTCAAAGGACCATGCCGCTACCACTTGGTGAGAATAAAGGAAGGTGATGAGGGGAAGACAGTGTTCAACACCCCATACTTTGAGCACATGGTAATCCTTTTAAGGGTTAACCAATGCCCCTGCTGTCTTCCAAGCACTCATTACTGATCTTCATGACATGTTAAACAGGTTTCTTTTTGTATACCTGGATATTTGATATATGATTTTCTGGCACATTTGAAGAACATGTCCGGCAAGTGAGATTGCTCTTGCAAAGCCTCTTAGTAAACAGACTGACACTAAGGCAGGAAAATATGAGTTCCATGTGGCTACTGTTTTCTTCCAAGGCTTTGTGGTGGAGAAAGGGCAGATTAATACCAACCTAGCTAAAGTGCAAGTAGTGACCAGATAGCCCACTCAAACAAATAAAAAGTCGTGACTTAACCTACAGTAGGTTAAGTCAATAGTTGAGCAAATCCAAGGAACCTTTGGGGTTGCTTCTCCACCCGTTTCCCATACTACATCGCCTGTTGTCAGAAGGTAACACATCCATCTTGAATGTTGTTGATAGATTCTCCAAATCTGTACAATTTCATTCCTCTTCCAATGTTGCCTTCTGCTGTTGAGACTATGAATCTCCTTATCCAACATGTTTTCAGGCTACATGGATACACAAGATATCGTTTCAGATAGAGGTCCACTATTTTCCTCCCAGGTGTGGATGCCATGCTCTAGGGGTGTCCGCCTGCTTGTCTTGAGGATACCACCCACAAACCAATGGCCAGGCAGAGCAGCCTAACCAAGACCTGGTGTCCATCTTATGTTGTGTCACTGCCTGTCACCCAGCTTAATGGTGCACACATCTGCCTGCCGGGTCTGGCATGAAGGCTAGGGCACTCTTGCTTTGACTGCAATTTGCAACCAGAGATTGGCGCAACTATTGCACTCCCGCTCCTGACTAAAAACAAGGCTTTGGCAGTCCACTTGTGATTTACCCCTCCACACTGTATCCCATAACTGGCTTCCAGGTACATTGGACCTTATGAAATTGAAAATTGCTCTCTTAGCCCTCCTGCTGAACACCCCCAGTTATTGACAATCATCCTGCGTATGCTAGACCTGATCAGCAATCATTGATTTTTTTCGCTACCTCATTTTCTATGCTCGATACCCTTGCAAGCCTGGAAGGCAACCAGGTGACATCCCTTGAGGTGTTCTTGTTGTTTTTTTCTCCCTTTGTCTGTTTCAGCTGTGCTTTTGTGAAGCAGAGGGTGTAGCTGGCTTTCCTTATTGACCCATTGGATTACATTTTTGAGTGAAATGAACTTGTAAAATGCTTTTTTTGTTTAATAAACATTTTAAACTGGGACTTTGACTCAGTCTCTACTCTGGGGTCCACTAAAAACACAGCCCATTCAACTCCTGACAACACTGAAACCAGAGTCTTGCATTCATCAGCTTTTGTTCAGTCAAAGTGGTCCCAGGTTAAACCCCTTTAAGAGATATAAAACTCAGCTCTCTTACCAGTTGAACTTATAGTGCTTATATTGAACTCAAGTATTTCCACCCTTCCTGATTTCTTATTCCTTTTCATATTTCTCATACTTGTTGTGTTTCAGATCATCAAACAGACAACAAAAGTGGTGGTGAGTTTACCTTTACCTTACCTTTCCTTCCTTCCTGTTGATGGCCACAGTGGTGAAGATAACCAGGTAAATCATGTAAACCAGGAAGTTCAAGAGAAACACGACAGAAGCAAACCGCTCCCACTTTTCCTTGAGAAGACTCCGCAGAGGCTCGATCTGGAGCATCTCAGTGCGATTCTGAGAAATAATCACTTTTTAAAATATCATGACATATCATATAAATGTCTTTGTAGTAGTTACTAAACACACTTCTGTCCTACTTGTACAAACCAGACTGATAAAGGCATAACAAAGCACCACCCATGACATGGATCTTCTTAAAAAATACTATGCTGCTGTGTTATGCCTTATCATATTAAAATGTATTTTACCAGACTTACAAATACAAACAGGTACTATTAATTGTTGACAGCAGTTTTTTTTTTGGTTGTTTGCTTACTATTGATGGCATTGTTTGTGCACAGTCACAGTCTTTTACAAAGCAAATCGACCTGAGTGAATTCCCAAGAAGCCTATGTTTGTTTGTAGATTCTTAGCATATATTGACTAAAAAGGCGATATACTCCTACTTCTAAAATGCTCAAACGTATACTTTTTCGATATTACGATATTCAGTTGTTATAACTTCTGCATCTGTAAATTAATTTCTCACTGGAATTTCACTGTTGAAGACTATGATTTCCAGCACAGAGTTGTCTTCATCAGTGTCGATGGAGCTGGTATCATAAAGCGAGGAGTGGACTGGCCCATACACCCACTGTGTGAACTTCCTGGACAGTGGCCGCGCCTCTTTGTCCACAAACTCTCGATGCAGCATGTGCCTCAACAGCTGACAGTCACACAGCAGACATCAGAGAGGAGACAAAGTCAAAAAACATAACAGGCCACCAAATTATGAAGCCTATTACAGAAGTAACAAAGTGGTCCTACCCCGATCTTGCCCAGTTTGGCGGCTAACTTGAGAGGGGTCAGTCCCAGGTTGTTCCTGATCTCCTCCAGCTGGATGTTGCTGTTTTTCTGAAGTGTGTGGCGCTCTATGAGAATCTTGTTGTACATCTGCGTGATCATGTCTGTGTTTTCTGTCGTGTTGTCAGCAATAACCACTAATGTGTGCAGGACGGTGTTGCCCTGGCTGTCTTTGTCTGTGACGTCGGCTCTTCTGTATGGGTTGTCCATGAGGAAAGACACCACATCAGGCTGATTGGTGCAGGCTGCCAAAGACAGAGGCAGCTCCCCTGTTACAAATGTACAGGGTAAGTTTACTGAGGGATCTCAGCATCAACAGCTGACAGATAAAGTCTAGGATCTTACCAAAATAAAAGCCCAGGCCTTCATTTAGCTGGAAGAACTTCCCATTAGCTTTGGCTTGTACATCTGCTCCTTTCTGGACCAGCAGCTTCACATGTTCAAAACTTCTTCTCTCAATGGCCACATGCAAAGCTGTCTGCCCTGTGTGGGGGTTTACAATATGGCAGAAAAAAAATACAGCACTGTTGACATATATATTTTAGCTTTGGAAACAGCACCCACCATTGTAGCACCAGTCTTTGTAGGGTGCATTGATCAAGTTTTCCAGATCTGCAGTTTTCTCTGCTATATCCAGTAGGACTTCAATGGTGTCATTTCTTTCATCTTTGAGGTTCAGCAAAGCTTTCAGTAGTGCCGTTTTCCCATTAGACCCATCTGGAAAAATACTCAAGTTTAGTTAAAGCTTTTTTATCTCAACAGAATGCATTTAGTAACCAAAACCTATTAAAAAAAATAAAAATAGAGTACCATGAAAAAATAGTTGCCCCCTTCCTGATTTATTTTTTTATTTTTTGCACATTTGTCACACTTTTTGTTGTTGTTTTAGATCATCAAACAAATTTAAATATTACACAAAGACAACTCAAGTAAACACAAAATGCAGTTTTAGGTGATCATTATATTTATTAAGAGAAAAAAGCTATACAAACCTACCTAGACCTACGTTAAAGATGAGAAACAAAGTAATTGACATCAGTCTGGAAATGTTTACAGAGCCATTACTAAAGCTTTGGGACTTCATCCAACCACAATGAGAGCCATTATCCACAAATGGAGAAAATGGTGAACCTTCCCAGGAGTTGCCGGCCTATCAAAATGACCCCAAGAACACAGCGATGACTTCACAAGAGTCACAAAGAGCCCACAACAACATCTAAAGACCTGCAGGCCTCACTTATCTCGGTGTTCATGCCTCAATCATAAGAAACAGATGGACTGACGAGACAAAAGTTGAACTTTTTGGCAGGTGTGTATCCTGTTACAGCTGGTGTAAAAGTAGTACAGCATTTAAAAAAAAAAGAAAAAAAAAGGATAACATACCAAGAGTCAAATATGGTAAAGGTAGTGTGATGGTCTGGGGCTTCTTTGATGCTTCAGGACCTGGACGACTTGCTGTGATTGATGGAACCATAACTTCTGCTCTTTAACAAAAATCCTGAAGGAGAATGTCCATCCATCAGTTTGGGACCTAAAGCTGAAGCGCACTTGAGTTCTGCAGCAGGACAATGATCCAAAACACACCAGCAAATCCACCTCTGAATGGCTTAAAATGAACAAAATGAAGGTTTTGGAGTGGCCCAGTTACAGTCAGGACTTGAATCCGATTGAAATGCTATGATCTTAAAAAGGTGATTCATGCTAAAAAACCCTCCAATGTGGCTGAATTAAAACAATTCTGCAAAGAAGAGTGGACCCAAATTCCTCCACAGTAATGTGAAAGAATCATTGCCTGTTTTTTTTAAAACATTTGATTGCAGTTATTGCTGCTGAGGATGGCACAACCAGTATTTAGGTTTAGGGGGCAACTACTGTTTCACATAGGGCTAGGTTTGGATGGCTTTTTTCCCTTCATAAATAAATCACATAAAAACTGCATTTTGTGCTTACTTGAGTTGGCTTTGTCTAATATTTAAATTTGTTTGATGATCTGAAACAGTTAAGTGTGACAAATGTGCAAAACACTAAGAACTCAGGAAGGGGGCAACTATTTTTTCATGGCACTTTAGGATTGCTACAACAGCTTCAGCCTTATTCACTTTGATACCAGAAGCCACTAATAGGACAACAGTCTGTACTTGCCTGTGAAGTCTGGGCTTGTCAGACGTTTATTGTTGGCTTTCAGAAACTCCAACAGCCCACTGAGTTGTGTGGCATCTCCACAAGATGCTGCTTCAAAAAGCCTCTCTCTGGAAAATTCTTCACTGCATATGCCATCAACCGCAGTTGGATACTGGCTAAAAGCAGAAAATAAATCTTAAAAATAGTTAAAATAAGACCTCCCATTAAAATAGCCACTCTCCTGGCTGCTTCACAAGATGCAAAATCATATCCATGATTTGCATTGTAACATGCATATTGTTGCTCAAATTTCATTTGTTATTTTGAAGCCATTTTATAGTCTGTTTCATTTGTCCATCCCAACAGAAGGTACATCAACTCCCATCTTATTAATGACAATTATGTAAAGCTTTATTAAGCTTGTAACTAAGATGACGTCTGTATAGAAAATAACAGAATACACCCGTGTCCTTGTTTACTCAGTAAAACATA
>CM072160.1:22747774-22943654 GCA_036850595.1 Rhyacichthys aspro
GCATCAGTGGTACCCGTGGTCATCGGGGCACTCGGGGCAGTGACCCCCAAACTGGAGGAGTGGCTAAAGCAGATCCCAGGAAAAACATCAGACATCTCAGTCCAGAAAAGTGCAGTTCTAGGAACAGCTAAGATACTGCGCAGAACCCTCAAGCTCCCAGGCCTCTGGTAGAGGACCCGAGCTTGAAAGGATGAGACCACCCGAGGAGGGTGAGATGGGAATTTATATATATATATATATATATATATATATATATATATATATATATATATATATATATATATATATATACATGCATACATCTCTGGCCCCTTCCTGATTTCTTTTTTTTTTCTTCATATTTGTCATACTTAAACGTTTTCAGATTATCAAACAAATTTAAATATTGGACAAAGATAACTCAAGGTGAAAGATTTGTAATTGAGAAACTGAAACTGAGAAATCAGAGTGGGGGCAAATTCTTTTTTCACAGCACTGTATAATATCCACTATGGTTCACAGCGAGTGTTTTACCACCTGTAGTGCTTCTCTCATGCCTCGACCAATCACCAGTACATTTATTCCAGACCTCAAGACTTCCTCCAGGTCAGCTGGCTGCACTCCAGGGGCATGCTGAGAGGAACACGAATATATTAAAACAAGAAATCAAAATGTTACACAAAATGTTTTGAGAAAATCTATGTCCAGTGTTTCCCACAGAATTAAAAAAGACCCTGGGGGGACCCCCCTCCAGACCGAGCCCCCAACCCCCACCGACACCCCCTCTTATTTCGAATATTTATACGTTTATATACACGAGTAAGCATTAAATGCAGTAAAATCTGCAAAAACAAAGCTTTTTTGTACCCAGTTTAATGAGGAAAATCTCTGTGAAGTGAAAGTGAAAGTGATGGTAAACTAAACTTGTTTTCTGGTCCTCCTTCTTCTGGATAAACAGTTGTATGGGTCTTGCACACGTCTTTATCAATTGCTTTTATTGCGCCATCTGGTAGTTCTCGCGCATGCTCTTTCGAGCTGCTCGGGGCTCCGCTCCGCAGCGGATCTAATACGCGTCCAGTAGGCTCGGGTGTGCGACATCGGTCGGTGGCGTTCCACAGCGGAGCCGCAACGCAGTGGAACCACAGGGTCACGCTCCGCTCGGCGTCTGCGTAGTGCCTATGCAGTGTGGCGTCGATGGGGGAGGGGCACCCGACGGGTTTGATTTTACGACAAAGCACCTGGCGTTTATCCACCGGTGTAAAAAAAAAAAAAAGTTGGCAAAATGAAACTATGGCGGCCCAAAAAAGATTCTGGCGGCCCGCCATGAACTATTTAATTGATGGGAAACCCTGTATGTCAATACCTGAGTGCCCGTCTCTCTCCAGTCCCATGCTCGACTCCCTCCAGGCCATACTTTGCAGTCCTTATAGGAGGAGAAGCCCTTCACGGTCATGTGACCCCAGGAGATGGACTCTATCTCTGGTGAGGACATGACCAACCCACCTACTGGGCCAAAAAAATGCACTGATTTTTACACAGTCGGGACAAATCTAAATGAATAAATAAAAACACAGTCTTCTGTGTTCAAATCGCACATTAATTTCTCCAATAATCAATCAAAATCAAACTTTAGATTACATAAGCTCCAAAATGACAGTAAATCGTTTAAAATGAGCTTTACAGAACACTGTATTTGTTTTTGTCTGGCCATCACCAGAGTTGATATTAAACATAAAAACAATATTTTATGTATAAAAATGTGGCACACCGTTTGCCTGAAGACTTGAGAAAACAAAGAACTTTGACGGGTTTTTTTTAGGTGTAATTTGTATTGTTTATTCATTTTTGCATGCACGCAAGCTTGTTTACACATTTGGTTCCGTTAAGTTAGTTGGACGTGGGATATTTGGCTCTGTAGCCACAGCGACAAATCTGTTTCCAGCCTTCAGCAACAGGACAGTGGATGATTCATTAGGCAACTCCGCAACATCACTGATCAAAACTTCGGACTGTTGATAAATTGCCAGAATGGTGATTTTTTTTTTTAGCGCCACAGCTACGATTTTCTTCATTAGCGTCCAGGTCAAGTGATCTAGTAACCTCATATCAGTTATTGCAACCCCTAACAGTCCAACAATGTTAGTCATACCTCTTTTATTAGGATCAATCAGTTAATCATAATTTTATATAATTTCTTTTCATCAAATTAATAGCTTCTGGGTCAGATGACTGTCCTCAAATCAGTATGTATTTACCTCTTTTTTATTGGGTTTTATCATTTACTTTATTTTATATATCCAAAAATGACACTTTTTCTTCAGTATATTGACATCACTCACATCACTTAATTCAGTTTGATGGATTTCCTTCACTTATGGGCTAAATGTAAAGTATGTCAAGGCCAATGCTGCACAGATAACTTGGCTCCTAGTCTAGACTCTATCGGGTAAACATAATTTCTTTGATATGGCATTATATGTGCACTCTACATTAGTCTTTATAAGCACAGACAGACATGTATATTCAATACTACACTACACACCAGTGTTGATGGTCAATAAACCTCCTGACTAACACATCCAGTCTGTCTATCTCATGTGACTCCCCTCTGCTCCAAGGGCAGCTCAAATATTCTCTAACACAGTTCAGTTCCATTATTGTCATTGTACATGAAAATAAAATTCAAAGCACAAGATAAAAACACTACTCGTTATAAAAATCATAAATAAATAAACCTCACACTCACACGCGTTCCGTTTTTGGCTCACATTTGAACTTGTGGTCACCAGCCTTGAAAGTTTCGTGGGTGTATATCCTTGATAGCTCACTTGTTATTAAAGCACTTTATTTAATGTGAGCTTTAAAATCAATCTATCCTGACTAAACAATGGAAAGGTATTTTACCACTGCTCTGCAGCTGAAACGGGAACAAGTTCTTCTTTTTCTTTCTGGCGGACTACAAACCAATGCCGCCACCTACAGTATCGGAGTATAACATCATGCCCTTGTGGATAATGACAGGGCCTTTCCGAATCGGACCTTCTAGACCAGACCTGGGCATTTTAAGGCCCGGGGGCCACATCAGGTCCTTGACCCACCCCTGTCCAGTCCTCAGGAGGCTTGTGTCAGAAAAGGAATTAATGCAGGAGTGTTGACCATGTACAGAACATAATACAAACATGAAACTTTTATTTTGAAGGCACTGGAAGACTCTTTGCCAATTAGTGTCAACCAGTGGCGGCCGTGCATTTCACGCTTAGGCCTTCAGTGACGTACCACTCATAGTTGCTCGTCTGGAAATGACAGACAAACCCTTTTCCTTGCTGGAACAGGCTAGCTAGCTCAGGGGTTGGCCGACCTCTTCTCACAATATCCAGATTTTCGTGAAAGGCCCGTGTTGAAAATGGCGTGGAAAGTATATCTGCAACCAGATCAATCTCTTCTCCTCCTTCGGCCATTATGGATTAAAAATACAGCGATAGCTGTTGGATCTTCGGGTTTAGTTCGATATTCTTCAAATTGCCGCCTTTCAGGCTCTAGCAAGTGCTTATCCAATCACAGGACGTGTACATGTCCATTTCAACTTAAGAGCTTCTAGCTGGCCTTGGTCTGCAGAATCGAGATCTGATTGGCTATTGCAACTGACTGTGTCTGTTCACTTACAGTGCACAGGGGCCTGCTCTGTTGGTTCTGAAGGTCTCAGGCAAATTAAATTTGATAACACAAGCTAGCTGAAATATAATTGGATAAAAACTCTACTATAATAAACAACATTGGAAGCCACTCAACTAAGATGATATAATGTGACATAAAGAGAACAGAGAATAGAGAATCATTTTGTTTACATATTTATGAAAATAAAATAAATTTACTTTTCATGTTTCATGTTTAGGCCAGCAGAGAAGGCCTTGCTGGCCCTGACGGCCCACCAACAATAATATTACACTCACTCATTCTTTCACTCTGTTCATAAACTGCATGTGTTCTGTCAGCTGAGGATAGGCAGGTCTTTTTGTGGTGAGGGGAAGCTGGAATAGACTGTTATTGTTGTGCCTGGTAAACGGTGTTGAGGATAAATTCTGATTTCTTGGTTCAGGCCTTGTTTGGAAGGAGCTGTTATCATTAGTGTTTCTGCAGGAGACTAGACTAAACTTTAGTGCTTTTTGAGTCATTTTCTCAGGTGTCAATACACATGTTGAGCCAGGCCTGGTTTTAGAACAAAATGTAAAGAGTGGATCGTAAACAGAGGGTGACGTAACTGTAACAGTGGTATATTTTTCACATATTTTTGCTTAAAGTTTAAACTTTAAAGAATGTGTTTTTATTGAGCGTGAGTTCACTGTGTTGGCCCGGCCCTCCACAAGAATCCCTGGTTCTAATGTGGCCCTTGGAGAAAAATAATTGCCCACCCCTGTACAAGATCCTCGCCGTATTCACTTCCAATCGAAGGGCTGTCTGAAACCAGTGAGGCCCAAGGGCAAGCGTCTTATTTGTGCGCCTCCTGCGCCAATACAGACTCGCTTGGAGCCTGTAACCCCCGCTTCCCCTCCTTATAACAGACAACTTAAATTCCGCGGTCGATGTGGAAGCATACAGTTCAAAAACACGACATGTAATTATATTTTGCAGGCGGAAGAATTAAAGCGTAAATAGTTTCAGGATCAGACATTCGTTTCCTGGTCTGGGAAAAATCCAGACATGTATGTTGTTTGCCACTTATGCTTTTAATAGTAAATTTAAAAAACGACTCACAGTCACTAAAAATGCAGATTAAACGTCTTCCTTGTCTTACATATCTTTTCTCCTAATTCTTAAACATAATTCAGAGCATAATGGATTATTTGCATTTGCGCTTGTGTCGTAACAATGGTGACAGAGAGGACCTGCTCCCGTCAGAGCGAGGGGAGTGCGTCCGAAAGGTAAGAGCACAAGTTACGCCCTACACCCCATTCAGCTGCGAGTGTCACTACACACCAAGGGGACTCACTGCGGTCAAGCCAGCCGCCTTTCGTCTTTCTGTGGTCAAATGAGCCGCACGTAATCGAGTGCTCATTTGTACCACTCATTACGGTAACACTCGGCCCGCTGTTCCGGCGAAAAGACTAAAACGCGTTTGAAAGAAAGTTAGATGGGAACGAATTAATAAATGAATGAATGAATAATAAATATAATGATGAGAAATAAATAAATCAGCCAATCAATCATTTTCACCATGAGTACAACGTGAAACGTGTACAATTGTGCTAATCTACTGAGTACCTCTACTACTACTACCACCACCACCGCCCATTGTATCAAGCACTTGTACTGTGGGATTTTGGTGTAATGCATGTTCAAAGTACCTACATTTGCGCGAGAAATGACATCTGCTGACTTTGAGATTGAATTTAAATAATATTCTCCATGAGCAGAACGTAAACCCTATACTAATCTACCGAGTATCTCTGACTACGGCCTTTCGTCTTTCCGTGGTCACATAAGCCGCACGTAATTTTCGAGTGCACATTTGTGCCGCTCATTACGGTAACACTCGGCCGACTATTGCGGTGACCCAAACGCATATGAAAGAGACTCAGATGGGAATGAATTCATAAATGAAGAAATAATAAACATAAGAATGAAAAATACATAAATCAGCCAATCAATCATTTTTACCATGAGTACAACGTGAAACGTGTACAATTGTACTAATCTACCTCTAGTACTACTACCACCCGTAGTATCAAGTATTTTTACTATGGAATTTTTGTGTAATCCATGTTCTAAGTATCTACATTTAAGTAAAAAAAAAAGAGAGTACATCTGCTGACTTTGAGGTTGAATTACAAGAATATTTCCCTTGAGCAGAATTTGATTTGTAATCATTTCTCGCTCAAATGTTGCTAGTTTGAACATGGATTACGCCAATATTCCACAGTAAAAGTACTTTATGCTGTGGGTGGCAGTAGTACCAGAGGTACTCAGTAGATTAGTACAGGTTTCATGTTCTGCTCATGGGGAATATTCTTTTAATTCCAGGTCAAAGTCAGCTGATGTAGTCATTTCTCGCTCAAATGTAGGTAGTTTGAACATGGATCACTCCAAAATTCCACAGTAAAAGTACTTGATACTATGGGTGGTAGTAGTACTAGAGGTTCTTGGTAGATTAATACAAGTTTCATGTTCTGCTCATGGGAAATATTCTTTTAATTCCAGGTAAAAGTCAGCAGATGTAGTCACTTTTTACTCAAATGTTGATACTTTGAACATGGATTATACAAAAAATCCACAGTAAAAGTACTTGATACTATGGGTGGTAGAGGTACTCAGTAGATTAGCACAATTGCCCACGTTTTACGTTGTACTCATGGTGAAAATGATTGATTGGCTGATTTATTTATTTTTCATTATTATATTTATTATTTATTCATTCATTTATTATTTCATTACCATCTGATTTTCTTTCTTATGCGTTTGGGTCTTTTCGCCGGAACAGCGGGCCGAGTGTTACCGTAATGAGCGGTAAATATGGTCACTCGAAAATTACGTACGGCTCATTTGACCACGGAAAGACGAAAGGCGGCTGGCTTGACCGCAGTGGGGACTCGAGGGTGGAGTGGAAAAGGGGAGGGATTATATTCGGAAAGGTCCAGGCAGTAAAGTTTATTTTTAAAAAAAATAACCAAACTTTATTAAATCAAAATGTACCAACAGTGAACATATCACTACAACATATCACATAAGTCTAAAAGTCACATACTTTTACCAAAAATCATGCAAGCGGGACCTCGGCTCACTTTTAGTTGAGAGTACAGAAAGGCCCAAAGTAAAGGTAGACAACAACTCAGTGCAGTAGGCTGCATGTCCACACAGGTCATACCAGCTTCTGAACAAAATGATTGAATAATAAGGAGGACATGATCCAGCGACACTCCCCTTTACAGCACTGCTTTGAAATGTCATCAATAATCTCATAAAGGTACAAGAACATTCTTCCACAATGGCAGTGCAAATAAATACATCACTTTACTAAGTATTAGTCAGTTCAGTTAAAAACATAGCTGAATGTACCGTCTGTGAGTTTTAGGAGGACCCTGTGTATGGAGAGATGTACAAAATACACAAACCATCAAATAAATAAAAGAAATTTGGCAGTTTTCAAAAAGAACATGTCATACTGCATTATCATTTGCTCAGTGCTTTGAGAAGAATAAGACATAGTAAAGAATAACTCTCTTTAGGCTATTATTCTACTTAATAATGTAAACTGAGGTCAAACAGGTCAAACATCATCTACAAACATGTATAAGCGTGTCATTAGTTCAAACAATATTTCGGTACCATAGTTTATCATTCAGATGTCTTTAGATTTGGAGAGTTTTGTAAATGCTTTTCATCCAAAACCAAAAGTGGACCAACTAAGTTCATTGTTCCCTCTTCAGTCTTGGTGAATGTGCCTGGTGCAACCGGCAGCAGGAGTCCCTCATTCACGGACAGACGGTGCCCGTCTCAACTTTTCCTTTGAGCAGGGGAGTCATCTCTGAAAGCCACACACATAGTACATGCACTTTACATTTATTTCATATAGTTGAGTTTAGTTTTAATCATCACATAAGACAACACTGTGTTATTGTGACATTTAAGTAAATTAAATCATAAAATTTACCAGTACACCAAAAAATGCAAAAAGGCAACATGTTTCCAATAAAACAAAGGAATTAGGAATCAAATATTCTTAAACAAAAATTGGATTTTTGTACCTGTACATTTTGCAGATGCTGTAGTTTTCCAGTCTGTATTGGAATAATTATCTAAAGCCCAACTATGTATGCTTAGGTGTGTGAGTGTTTTTCAAGTTTAAAATCTCTTATTTTAACTTTTTTAGAATTACACAAAACATCTAACATATACAATATTTTATAAATTTGAAATACGTATGAAGTATATTCATTCATCCTCTACCGCTTGATCCTGTTATAGTGGGTCATGAAGGGCTCATGTCTGTCCTAGCAGCTTTGGGCCTTAGGAAAGGTTACACCCTGGACAATGGCCAATTGAGAGACATACAATGACAGACAGCCATTCACCCTCACATTTACCCAAATGAGGTTTCAGAGAATGGGTTTTGTTTCTCACCTTTCATCTCAGTTCCCATTTGGCTGTTGCTGCCTGTGCTAACCTCTGCTGCTGGACTGCTGCTGGACTCAGCTGAACAATTAGGATTTTTTTCTTGAGTTTTTTGACCGTCCACATTATCTGTCTTCACCAGACAGAGAGTCTGCAGCAGACCCATGGAGTCAAAGTTTTCTCCAGCACACTCTCCTCGTTTTCTTAGCATTTCCAATACCTAAAACCAAAATTTAAAAAACAACTGTATTTTAGTTTTGTTGGAGAAGGGATGACAATGACAAATTGAACTAAAGGATGAAACAATACGTTGGCTTTGGCAATGAACAATGAACATCACAAAAACAGCAGTCAACACACCTTGATGTATTTGTAGGATTTCAGTTCACTGATGTTTTCCTCTAGAAACAGCAGGTATAGAGAGAGGTCATCCCATTGGCCGGCAGGGGTGGGCAGGACACTCACGGTGGGCAGGGACTGGTAGGTTTCCAAAAAGTGTGCATATCCATGACAAAAGAGGGGACGGAGACTAGAGTATATCACCGCAGGAATCAGAGCCACAAACACGACCAAGTTGACAAGGCTAGATGAAACAGAGAGCATTAATGCTGCGATGAAGACTTACAATCACAGGACAAATTCAAGGTAAGTCACAATGCAATTTGGGTTTTTAGAAAACAGTAGAATACACTGAAATACTTGACACCCTGACAGAAATCTACTAAATATTAGGAATTAAAAATATATTATTAATAATTAAAAATTATTAATATATTCAAAATATCAGAATATTTTTTTAAATTAATTAAAATAAAATGGCCCCAAAATGGACAAAAGTCTTCTGCAGAGAGTGTGTTCTTTACAAGGTTTACAATGAATTTTATTGTCATTTTATCATTTAAGACCTGAGTAAAAGAAAGAAATATATAGCATATGTAATAGTGGGGGAGCAGTTGGTGGGACAAATCCTTCCTGATAGAGGTCTGCTCCTGCTCCAACTGATGGAAACGTCTACCAGGGTAGGGAAGAGAGATTTAACCACTCTGTCAGCAGCAGAGTAGGTCACACCATTCAGTGAAGGAGGAGGATGTAATGTTCTCCACCACACACCAGTATAAGGCTGTTAGGATGTAAGAGCTGAGTTTATCCCATTTCAGCCTCCTCAGAAAGTATTGACGTTGGTGGGCCTTTTTTTAAATAATGCTGGTAGTGTTCAGTCCCTGTGTGTTCATTAGAGATGCAAACACCCAGGTAGATACCATCTCTAAAGCTGCTCTTCCAGTTAGACTTAGAATTATAAATGGAGGTTACTGGATGAAGCACTTGTCAGTAGCCACTTATCACCAGGTCATTTTAGTCAATAAGAGCATGGCCAAACCTAAAACAGGCCTAGAAGAGTCAGTCAGTCAGTCAGTCAGACAAGATGGATTTCAGTGAGTTTGTGTCTCGTCAGAATATAGCCGCTGTGGATGGTGCAATGTTTGTGTTTCAGTTTGGTACAGTTACCTAAGCAAAGAGAAGACTCCCACGGCGATAAGCTTACACTGAACCTTCTCGGGGACACTGGGGTCAGAGCTGAGCAGGCCAACACGCAGCGCACACCCAAACTCATCCGTGACAGAGGCTAGGCGAAGGTAGTACCCCAGATACACACAAGCACACAACAGAGTGACAAAAGTCAGGCCACGACACAGCAGGTAGTACAGCAGCAAGGTCCGCGAACAGCGCTTTGTCATCAGGAACTTCTCCACTAGTGGATAATTGAAAAAGCCTTCAGTTGGGTCACTATAAGATAAAGAGTATTATTGAACACCTTTTATGGCAATATGCAAAATATTAAAAATTATACTGAAAACATTTAAGTCAGTGAGTGACATTTTTGATCAAATATGGGTTAGTTATAACCCTCCTGTTCAGATGGAATGTACCTCTGGACCACCTAGAGTCTTTCACAGAAAGCCTTTGCAAGAGGCAGGTACTGTCAGATGAATACATGGAGGTGATTAAATGAACCACCTATCACTAGGTCATTTTAGTCAATAAGAGCAAAGCCATTACATTTCTGGTATACCATCCAGTGTGTCTGATTAGAAGAAAGAATTCAACATAGCCTATCAATGCTACTCCCACCCCACCCCCTCCTCCTTGAGTCTCTTGGTTCTCCTTTGATAGCATAAACTTAATGTGAACCAGCCCACTAACTTAATGAAATCCAACAATACTTGCTGAGGAATTCTGACTGAAGCTGCACATCATCACTCTAGTAGAGTTTTCAACAGTAGTGTTTCACTACATCTACACATTACAAGTCTCACAGTAAAACAGTGTGTGTCTACCTGTCAGAGACACTAAGCAGTCCAGAGGTGGTCATGCGTTTTGCCAAAGTGACGGCACGGTTATAGCAGCGATCCAGCTCCTCCATGATGAAGCCCAGGTCTGACTGCAGGAGTGGAGCGGCAGAAAACCTCCAGAAGAGCGCTGGGCTGTACATCATGACTGCCACCAACAGCAGGATGTACGGAAAGAACTACATGCATTACACAGACATAATGATTAATGACAAAGGTTTCAAAATTCATAATCAACATGAATAGTTTGCTTAAAACAGCTCTGTGTAACTTTTAGCCAGTAGGACAGCACAACTTTTAGCCCAAAAATATATATTCTCATAATTACTTAATGGTACATGAGATCGGTAGTCATGCCTGTCTCATGGACTAAGTACCCTTAGGTGAACAGAAACCTACTGTAACTTATTGCAAGACCTTAAGTAAGAGACAAGCTTTACAGCTCAAATGGTGGTAGCAGAAATAGGTCAACACACTGGACCCAAGCAGAGTTGTATTTTCAAAATACGCTAAAATGACACTGCTGTTCTACAACTGTCTGTAGAGGGATCTGTGACCTATACGGGCTAAAAGTTACCCAGTGGTTGCTTTAATTCATTTATACATTACATGCGTATTTCCTCCAACTTCTTTTGAGCTGTGCATTGAAACATGACTCATAAACCAATAATTCCATGAGCCAGGCATTCATGTAGTGTGATCAATTAAAAAAACGTTTCTCTAGAGTGCTGTATTTTTCTTAATGTAAATAGAATTCACAGGTTCTGTTCAGAATGCCTGGTCTAATAATGAATTTGGGCATGTTCAGAAGGCTAGAAGAGGTGTAAAATAATAGATATTTCCTCAAACTTTCTTTTTAGATACATCATTGTAATTCAATTAAAAGAAATTTTGGGGGATTCAAAATTAGTGAGACACTGCAATGTAGGTATAAGAAAGATTATATATGACATAATTTAGTAAGATTTTGCAATCTTCACTGTTTTTAATTGCAGGGGTTAAAGCAAAAAAAGATGATTTGACTGAATTTTTTTTCGCATTCCCTGAGCATACATGCCACACCAAAGTTTAAGAGCAGCCTCATTTTTTGTCTTGTAATTAGGAGTATAATACACAGTGCCATGAAAAAGTGTTCCTTCCTGATTTCTTTTTTTTTTTTTGCACAATTGTCACACTTAAATGTTTCAGATCATCAAACAAATTTAAATATTAGACAAAAATAACTTAAGTAGACACAAAATGCAATATAAGTCATGATTTTATATATTAAGGGGAAAAACAGCTATACAGACCTACCTAGCCCTGTGTGACAAGGTAATTGACCCCCTTGTTAAATCATTTAAAAAAGTAATTGACATCTATCAGTCTGGAAAGGGTTACATAGCCATTACTAAAGGTAAAGGACTCCATCCAACCACAGTGAGAGCCATTATCCACAAATGGAGAAAATGGACATGGAAAGGACAAGGAGGATGTCGTTAAAAAACTCTCAAAAACTATACAGCTTGATTTGAAATGGCTGTACAATTCATATCTGCATTTAAATGTCAAAAAAACAGAGTGCATGTTTTTTTCAAAGAGGACATCTGACTCACTAGACCCTGAAGTGCATGTTGCAGGGGAGAAGATTAATGTGGTAACTGAATATAAATACCTGGGAATCATTTTAGATTCACATTTTACATTTAAAAAACATGTTGAAAAATCAAATCAATCAGTTAAAATGAATCTTGCAAATCTTAGGTATATCAGACAGAGTCTGAGCATAGAGGCCACTAAACTATTTTTCAATGCTATGATAATGCCACATCTATCATACTGTGTCACCAGAAGGTCTCAGGGATGTAAGACAACACTAAAGCCAATCCATTCTGTCAATAAACAGGCTCTTAAAGTCCTTGACAAGAAACCCTTTTGTTATCATCACTGCAGTATATTGAATAAATATAAACTGCTGAACTGGGAAAACGATGTCAAATTTCAAGATGCAAACTTGGTTTTCAAAATACTACATGATTTGGCTCCACCACCACTTCCTAAATCTGAGCAGGAGTCAAACTACATCTGCCACATCAAATAACTTAATAGTCCCCCTCAGAAAGAGCGCCTTCAGCCAATCGGCTTTTTCTGTGAGAGCAGTCCAGTTTTGGAACACCATTCCTTCCCATATATGCAATGTGGATACATTTAGAAATAAAAAAAAATGTTAAAATTATGATTACTTGAGAATCAAGCTTGTACTCATAATTATTAATGTTGTTATTATTTACAACTGCTGCGTTGCACTACCTGCCTGCTGCCATTGTAATTCTGGCTGTATAAATGTTCATGATGTTGCTGTAGTACAGTATGTGTTGTGTGTGTTCTGAATGATGTATATCTGTGTGTGAGTCCATACTATTGATGTTTTATTATTGTCATGAACCTGTGATTTTTATTATTGTGTTTTCTCTGCTGCTGGCATTGTACATCTTGCCCAGGGACTACGGTTGGAAGCTAGCTTTATAGTTAAAACTGGCGCATTTACAGAAATGTTGATTAATATGCATTGTCCCTGTTTAAATAAACTAATGAAAAAAAAATTGAACTGCGTTGTTTTTAAACTGTAACCATGCATATGTACTGTAACCATGTTTAAATATGTGTCATGTCCTTGAGGTCATGACACACTTTATGTGTATTATGAGTTCTCCTCTGACCTGACCTGAATGGACCCGCTGTGACATGACCTTTCAGGGCAACTGATTGTTAGCCTCTGACAAAACACATTGTACTGGCATTAAGTGAGTTTTGACAGGGATAACTTTTAGAAGGGCATTTGAAACAGTCACGAAAAGAAGAGAAGTAAATTAGCATAATAACTACACCCTAGCCACACACAGGACCAAGTCCTGTCCTGAAGGACACAACACAAAACTGAGCAACAGCCACATGAGAACTGTGAAAATCATGAAAATATTATATCACGTGAAAGGTTCAAAGCCATACGCTATAAAGCACTTTATTTTTTAATAATATTATTATTATTTTGGATCTTGTCAGTAGATATTATGAGTTAACTCACTGAATAAAATATTAATTCAACAATGGCTCAAAACACACACCCACGACGCTATGCCCTAGTGTTTCTAAAACAGTTTTTATCCACACCTGAAATAATTTAATATGATTCCTTTCACTTACAGGAGGCATTCAGTGCACCCTTTTCAATTAATAACACAGTCCCTTGTGCTCCCATTGAAGTGTATGTTACATATTTCGATCAAAATATGTCAAGGATTAGATTATACTCTCTTCAGCGTTCCTCTGAGATGCTTGTTTTTTGGCCGCTGGCCCTTTAACTGAACAGAGTTCACTTATGTCCTGCCCCCATTTCCAGACTTTTTGTAGTATTTACCGGGTTGCACTCGTACCAAACTATTAGTAGTATTTTCGGGATTTTAAACATTCTTGTTAAAATGGAAAGTGCCACATCAATTCAACTGTGGATTACACGTTTGAGCCAGAGTCCGACCACCAGCACAAGGACTGTCAGGAAGAGACTTGGGAACATACTTGAGACGATACTGGGGAAGCTAGGGTGAGAACAATCAATTTGCAATCCATAAATAAATTAAAGAACTAACAGTATATGCTACACTTGACAAATGAGTTATGTGGACAAATACTTATTTTGATATTATTAAATTCAACATATGAATTGTCCACACCACATATACTGCTGGAACTGCAATAATGTTATGGTAACAATGTGCCAGAAAACAACACCTGAATGTCAAAATATTATAATCAGTGTGACCAGTGAGGGGCAGATGAGAGCCTTGTATTTCTTAAAACTATTCCCTAATTTTCCAAATGACCGATTCAAATACAGCAAGCAATATCATCATTGCAATATTCACAACCACACTACATTAGCCTTCTTCTTGATGTTGTGCGCCCCTTGTTCATAAAATGGGAAAAAGGTGTATGTTGTATAGTTTCCTATGAGTTTGAGAGTGTGTGAGTGTACCTTGTGCAGCCACAGAGGTAGAGTGTGAGTGTGCACGGCTGCCCAGCAGTACGAGTCCACATAAGAAGCCTGTCGCCACGAAAAATTGGTTGGAGAAAAACAGCTGATCTGAGTCCCTGTCAGAAAGAGAGTACAGCCTCTTAATAATGGAAAGGTCTACAAGTCATCTTTTGAGGGTTAATGACTGACACAAAATAATTTCAGCAGATTTCTCCATTATCCCTGAACAAAAGTAAGAAGGCTGAGGTCTAACTAAAGGGAGACAAATAAGGAATTAGTGGTTTCATTGCATTTTGGAGATTATGCTATCAGCTTGAGTCAATTGTGAACCACTGAAGCTAACCAGTTCCGTGTGAAGCTAAGGTTCAAATCAGAAATGTGGATCCAGTTTTATAAGATAGATAAAGCAGAAGACTGACAGTTGTATAAAGTAATGTCTCTTTGTGAAAGAAAGGACTTCCAAGTTAAGTTTCAGTTTATTAGTACATTATAAACCCTGTTGACATTTATTCTACAAAGTGCAACCAAGTCTCGCCAGAGGTAAACAGAGCAGTGGCTGTTGCTGCAAATGTAGCCATTTACTACAGTGGACCTCGGTAGTACTTACCAACGGACACTTCCTGAGCGAAAGCCAGAGAGATGAGAAGCAGAGGAAGGCCCACTGCCACACAAGTCACCATCTTGTCAACCGCCAATTCAGTTCGAATGCTGCGGTATCGAGTCTGGTTTGGCTCTTTCAGCAGAAAATCACTGAAGACATACTCTGTAGCCACGTGGGCAATGGCCATCTCTCACAGAATCACCTGAAGACACACAGGAATCCATTGAAGTTCAAGATTTTCAGCTGAGTAACAGAAGTGGCTAGATACATCATGAATTTGCAAAAAGAATTGATCCACTGGCAGATGACCAACTGTCTTATGACACTTCCACAAACAGTAGTTTTGTTGTATAAGCCTTGTTCATTGTTAGAAAATTGTTTTGTCTGACCCTGTAAGTGGCCATGGGGGGTGATGGGCCTGTGCCTTCTGTGGCCATCACTGTTTCAGTCTCCTGTGTACCACTCAGCAGCTGCACCCCAGATTGTTTTGTACAGTCAGAACTATTTTAATGCAGCATAGACAGCTGGCCATCTAGGAATGTGTATCTGTCCAACATAGTGAGACAAGAACTCACGAAAACAACTCGTGACTGTCTCAACAAGCACCAACAGGCTACCATGCTTCAGCTTCATAACCAAATCAGTGTCAGTGAAACTTAACTTCAATTTAGAGTTTACGTGCTTATTAGCGAGGAACAGTCTCATAAATATAGTAAAACTAAGCTTAAAAGGACAACTGTAAAACAGACACGAGGTCTGGATTAATCACAGAATGTAGCCTCAAGTTCAAGAGGAAAACACATATTAGGAGCAGTACATTTATTAAAGCAGTGAAACAGAATGGAGTTGAACTTACCAACAAATTCGACTGTAAAATTGTATTTTATATCTCTGAAAGTGCCATGGGTTTAATTTAAAAAACGTTAACGGCAACAAAACCGAAACTCGTTCTCGACAAAGATGAAGGGATGAAATAAATGCCAGCCAAGACGTTCAACAGATGGAACAATAAACACAACTTTCGAAATAAAACTCCTTCCTGTGCCACAAACCCTTCCGCCTTTTACTTACGAAGAAGATGCGTTCAGGTGCATGCCGACAACTGCTTCTCACAGCGCACTAGGCATAGGTTACTATAGATTTCACAGATTTATACATTTTAGTCTCGTATTAAAGGAATTAACGTGTTCAAAATGCAAAAAACACATAGTTGTCGTGCAAAACGCGCGTGCCTTCATCCCATGTTAGGGCTTACCTGTCTCAGAAGTTGGATTAACAACAACAGAGCAATGCAGTCTTCCAGGGTCAACAAGCCATAGCGTCATAATTGGATGAATTAGCTCCTAGCTTTACAGCATGGGACCTCCCAAAGTTCCACCACACACATACACAATAATAAGTACAATGCACTGTATACTGTAGGGCTACGCAGCCTATTCATGACCGTTTGTGCATTCTTAATTGTGAAGTTTTATTTTGAAATGCCATTTGACCTGTTATGTGGCGCTTCCCCCATAGACACAGAGGTTTCAAAAGCGGTGTTGCCACTGTCTGCATACACCTGCAGAGTTGCTGCGTATTCGTATGTGACAATAGTTTGGTCGTAAAGGTGCAACACTGGACAAACAGCATGTATTATGTGAATGTTTGCTTTCAATGTCTGATAGTTCTCCTGAGTAGATGGTAGTATATCGAGGTGTGGCTGAGAGTCCTACCAATCCTGAGGGCTTTTGGTGGTCCTGTTTGTTCTGCTGGTTCTGCTGAGAGCTGGGAGAGCGGACCACCCTCATGAAGCGCTCTAAACGCTGCAAGTGTAGAATTTCTTTAGGTTCAAGAGTCTGCCAGTTACCAGTAATACGGGGAGCTCTGGCGCCATCTAGTGATCTATCAAGTCACACGCATATTGTGAAAGTGCCTGAGTGGAGTCTTTGGCTTTGGTTTTCAGATGTAAGTTTTCTTCAGCTTTCGTTTATAACCCAAAATCACAACAACAATGTCCTCTGCGGGCTTTACAGACTCTACAAGACAACAACTTATAGTCTCCATCAAGATCAGAGGAAAAAAAAACCCCAGAGAAACAGGGAGAACCACAGAAAGAGGAAGAACAGGCTGTGCAATAAATGTGTCCAGGACAGTCATTAACAAATACAGCAAATGAAAGAAAACAGTGCCAGCCCTAGGCAGTATGGGCTAATGGCACCAGCTATACGAGGTGCGCCTTAACTGACCTACAAAAGGTAAACTGCTGGCACAACAGCTAGGTTTCTAGGCAATACGTGCCCCGTCCTCAGTTTTTTCCTTCACTTGCTGCATGTCTAATGTGAAATCTCTGTTAAATCAAGATAATGCTCACAATTTGTCAACTCAGGCAATGTGTTAATAATGTAGGCTGCAGCCAAACGTAATAAGTTGCACCATGAGCAGATGACCCAGGTTTGAAACCTAGCTTCAGTCTCTGCTCTTATTAGTCATATAGAATTAATGATTATTTTTTACTGTTTAAAAAACAGAAACAAAAAAAGCATAGAGTGATGTTGGTCACAATGCAAACAGCAACACCCAACATCTCACCAAGGAAACCAGATAGGACAGGGCTGGCTTGGCACTGAAAAAAAAGAATGGATTAGATTTAGATATCACTTTTTTGTCAAGTCACTCAAGTCAAGTGCTTCAGAATTGAGTAAATTATTCATTCATACCACAGTTACACACTGGTAGTGGTAAACTACGTCTGTAGCCACAGCTTCCCTGGGGCTGACTGACAATGACATGGCAGCTATTCTGTGCCTATGGCCTCTCTGACTACGACCAAACATACTCACACATTCATACAACAGTGCCACAGACACTGGAGGCAAGGTGGGTGAAGTGTCTTGCCCAAGGACACAATGACTGAATGAATGAATTGTCCAACCTTCCAGTTGTTGGACACCCTGCTCTACCACTGAGCCACCCCGCCCCAAAATGAAAAATGAAAAAAAAAAAAACTTTGACCATAAGCCCTATCAAAGAGGAAAATCTTAAGTCTAACCTTAAATGTAGAGAATTTATGACCCATTTGCTTTAATGAAGTGGTATCTGTCTGTTAAATAACCAGAAGTCAGCTGATCCTCTAATGCCAATATCTGACCCTAACCTCAGTCACAGGATACTGAGATCTAAAAGGACTAGGACAGAGACCAGTCCATTATCTGAAGCTAATAACAGATCAATAGTGACTTTGACTAAAGCTCTTTGCTGTGGAGAGGTCTGACACTCAGGTGACTGCAGAACTATTTAACTAAAATGTTTTCAAGTACTTTTGAAATAAAGGGGAGATTAGATATAAGTCTGTAATTAGGTAAAACACTTGGACAGAGGTTAGGTTTTTGATGCACATCTGCTCTGACCTCTTATGCACACCCAGGTATGTTGTCATGGAAGAAGTCTTGAATTTTTAGGTCTCCGGTCATGCTTTGTTGCTGTAATGGGACAGTTCAAGTTGGCTCCAGCTGTGCCTTTAGCATTTGCGATTTAGGTCTTAGTTGACACCCCTAGATGTATGGAGTATTTCCTATGCATGCCCTGATTAACAACAGTCCAGTAATTCTTTCACAGCAACCTTAGACCAGACTATTTATTCATTAAAGCATCTTTCCTGATTTTGAGTGAGATTGTCCTTAGATTAATTGAGCAGCACAAGTACTTGCTGATAGACATTCTGAAGAGTTCTCCAGTGGAGGTTGAGGCCCTCCCCTTCACAGGTACAGTATTTTGGATGTTTTCTTATTATGGTCTACTCTATGCCAACCAGTAAAATGTCAAAGCCCATCATTGGAACATTACACTTTGAGACATAAAGCAAATTCCTTCAAACATGAAACCACCCGAACATCGACAGGTTAAGCACTGTCACAGATTTTTACAGACACTGGAGCTGATTGGTCAAAAAGACATATTCAGTAAAAGTCGTTTGAACTTTTATCTGTTCATGATGTAAATTCTAAAGATTTCTTTACAAAGCTGTGAACATTTTAATAAAAATTGGTTAAAAACTCCTTTGTTCCATTGTCTATTAAGTTTTTAAATAGCAGCTCTTCAGCATGCATTACTGTGTGTACATGCAGCACTTTAAAATTAGTGATGTATTTATTGTTTTTATTTATATTATTTGATCTTATTCTTATTAATTGTGAATGTAAGGAGTGTGTGCTTTCTTTATTTATTGAATGATGACATTCATCTTTGAAAGCTGCAACATGGGTGAAAAGCCCAAAACAAATTTCCCATTGTGGGACAATAAAGTTTATCTTATTATATAAATGGTTTTCGGTTTTCCTAAATTTACCAACCGATATTTTCCTTTAAGCTTTACTTTTCTCTTACACTACCACATCAAACGGTACTAGACAGAGGTAAAAGTACGAGTTCTCAGTCCCTAAAACAGTTTGAACAACATTGTGTAAATGTACTCCAAGATCGTTTTAGTCTATGTGGCTGATTTGGTTCAGAAAGTTAACTGTATCAAATCTAAATGCTGTTGACAACAGGATTTGAGAATGTCTCATTTACTATTGATCTTTTGAATTTACTATTTACTATTTTCGAACCCAGGCTAAATTAATAGATTTGGAAACCGCTTTTATTCTAGGAAGTCAGTAATTGATATTAAAAACGTGGTTACTGCAAACCAATGCCCTCTTGAAGTAAAATCCGAATTAATGTTTTTAACATAACCGGAAGTTGCGTTTGCTAAGTGTATGCCGCTGACTTGACGCCGGTACATTCTGACTCCATTCATTTGATTGGTGGACGCGGTCGCATCCCAGCCACAGTCCCTCCTCTCCCTTCCTCTCCGCCTGGAAACATGGCTGCTTCGGCGGCGCTGAGCAGCTCCGGTTCGGCGTTATGCCCGAGCTTCGCAGTAGTCTGCTCCTTTCTCGAGCGATACGGAGCGGCACTGGACCTTCCAGAGATGTCTTTCCCGCAGATTGAGAAGTATTTGCGGGACACGTCGACAGGTTAGAGCCCGGTGTGAGTGCTGGAGCAAAGTAGTGGCGGAAGAGCTGCGACACATGAAACCCAAGCAGGGGCCACCGCGACCACCATCAGCACCGTTCTCTTCGTCTTCACTGTGATGTGAGGATGACGGAGAGGACTGTGTGTTGCCTGAATATGGAGCACATTTGGAGTTTACTGTGACAACACATCAAGACATTTCCCTCATAGGCGTATTTTATGTGTATTTGAAACAAGGCGTCCAGCTAACAAACTAGCCATCTCTCCAAATTTGTAAAAGTGGGCTATGTTGAAATGTTTGTGCCTTGACAGCTCTGTAAAGCGAGAGGCCTTATTATTTTAGTCAAGTAAGTCACCATAACATGTAAAAACTGGCTGCAACTTGGTGTGGAAGCCATGATGCAGCAGTGAGCGCTCAGTTAGCTCGGAGTGTGTCAGGTGTAGTTTCCATCGGCCCTGAGCTACGCCATCCGATCAACAACATAGTCATCCCAATAAACGGGCATTCACAGTAATCATACATATAACAATCCTTCCCTTTGACGTTTTAGCAACCTTTTCTGAGTAATGTAAACCAAAACAGATGATGCCTTTCTCGGTTTTTGGCTGAGTAGTTGTCAAATTTGCACATGCGCAGCATGGAGCCCAATGGCTAGCGTAACAAATTAGCATTGGGAATGTCGACCTTTTCGCCCCAGTTTATATACGCAGTTTGCACAATAAAGTAAATTCTTAGAGGTCCAACACAAGTGGCTAAGGTAGAGCGATACCAAACAATTTGGCAAGCTTCATTTGATTTTCCGTTTTCAGCCGCTACCGTTAGTTGCACTGCTCTGAGACCAAGCTTTACAGGATTTACAGTAATGTGTACTGTGCTTGTTTTGCGTTGTCAGTAATGTCAACTGTATATTTGTGGCATAAATTCTAACAAACCCACGAATTACTATTACTCAATGTAAATAGGAGATATCCAGTCCGTGGACTAAAATATGAAAACTTAAAACTGTTATGTACTATATACTTATAGACTATAATTAAACACACGTAACACAACCAAGACTCCAATATACCAAGGCTTCTTGGATGTGGCAAATAGATTTGAAATAAACTTTCTTATTGTTCTATTCTTAATTTTACATAAGATATTTTAATTGTGTGGCTCCTAACTGTACTTAAACATTGATTTTTTTTTGTTATATATATATACTGTGCCACATAAATATTATAAACTGTTTATTTGTACAGTACTTCATGTAAACATTTGCTTCTGTGCCCTGTATGTAATTTGTACTTAAAGTGCTTATCAAAACATAAATGTGTTTTTCACTTGCTGTTAGTGTGACAGTAATGTTTCAACTGTCATCTTTAAAAATTTCAAATCTAAAAAAAAGTCAAGAACTTAGCAACGTTCAGATTGGCTGGTGCTGTATATTTATAGCTTCCTTTATATCCTATGTTTCTTCCAGTTCCTAAACCCCTTGTGGAACTCCATGTGAAGCTGCTCAGAAAGTTGGGGAGGTCTGTGTCGACTGACCGCTGGGAAAAGTACCTGGCGAAGGTGAGGGAGGTTCAGTTCAGTTTTGTGTTCTGGAGATGGTGCATTGTGACGATGCAATGATGCAATGCGTCTTTTCAAGTACTTATGACGAGAAGTAATGGAACTTCCATTGGGTTTATGTACTTTTTAAATATGTTCTATTTTGTTGGACTGTATGCTTCAAAATTTTACACAATGCATCTTGAAGGATGAAGTACATCTATTTTTGCTACTTGCAGGTTTGCCAGGAGCTGAACAGCACTTGGGCCTGGGAACTGGAACAAAGAGGATACCCAGAAATGTCCATGGAGTGCAAGTCAAGCATTTTGAAAGTATGTCACCCAAAGCATATGTGCAAAGCTACACCTATCAGAGGACTGTTAACTCATATGCGTTTCTTTCAGTATCTTTGTGAGTGTCAGTTTGATGACAACCTGAAGTTTAAGATGGCCATCAATGAGGAAGAGCCAGAGACAATGAGGCTGCAGCCGATTGGTCGAGACCGTCAGGGCTTAATGTACTGGCTTCAGCTCGACCAGGAGCAAAACATTAGACTTTACACTGAGGAGCAGGACGACCTGGACGGATCCACCTGGAAATGCATTGTCAGGTAATACAATGCTGTCTATACCGTATCAGTCACTACATCTGTCTGTGGTGTTACAGGTAAAGTATAGGAGCTTAAGACTCTCAGCCGGTTTGGGTGCACTCACACAAGGGCCTGTTAATCCGTACTGTGCCACTGTCCTTTATAGTGCTCCAGACCCAGCCTGACTATAGCTCTGCTTTGAACCAAGCTTTGTGGCAGTTGTCACATGCCTTTTATTTATGTGTTTGTGGTTACTTTTAAAATAGTTTAGTCCAACTTTACCCAGCGGTCCAAGTCTTATTTTTATTAGTATTTTGACTGCTCACTTAGGTCTCGAAATGATCTGGCTGATGCTCTGGAGCTGCTGAAGGCTCAGGTTGAACCAAACCAAAACCTGGTCCAAACTGGATCCCGAAGCAGTAGCCCTTCTCAGAAAGATTTCGGTATGTTTCCTATGTTTTTGTTTTGTTTTAATAAAATATTGCCCCCTATCATCCTTGAAAACCTTTCTCTCTGCTCTTGCTGTTTCAGATGAGGATTACAGAATCACAGAGAAACAAAGTGACAGTAAGAGTGTTGTCACTATAAAAGAAGAAGAACTGTTAAATCAGGGTAAATATGATGAGCACACACGGACACCTCATATATTATATACCATAGTTTTTGCTTCTTTTAGGGTTGATTGTCATTGCAATATTCTCAAAGAAAGGCTTGAATTGCAAAAATGTACAATTTCTTTAGTTTCAGACATTCACACTGCCAAAATTAGCAGATATTAAATGTAAATCAGTAATGGGTAGTCCCTCCTAGAAACTACCTTTAATTTTAATTTAATTTAACTTAAAAAGAGGCTTAGTTGAGGAAAACGTAAGGAAACACTTCCCATGTCAGCTTGTTGTCTTGTAACATTAATAATTTTTCCTTTTCACAACAAAAGAGATCAGTTTACCATGAGGAACATGCTGGTAAAAGGCCTAATATGTGCAATAAAAACATGCAATATGCCAGAACTATGTTGTGTATTGCACAATATGACCTGTAATATATTAAAACTGTAAATGGCAAATTGTATTCCAATATATAAGTATGCAATTTCGAGACCAACATTCACTGATCCCCTATTGTTTTGTTTTTTTTGGTTTTTTTTTTTAAACCCAATTTTGATTTAAAGTTCTTTTTTACATTTTTGACATGTAAAGACTGAACATTTTTGTAATTCAAGATGTGTTTAGGAGTTTGAGTTTTGCTATTGTTGATATTTCAATAGTACATTTGTAATTTTTTGTGCCACCCTATAGCCTACAGAAGTGTAAGAAAGAATAAGTTCCATATGTGACAGTGATGTTTCTCAAATGGTTTGTTTTATTCTTTCAGACAGCTAACATTGCCCTGTGGTTTGTTCTGCAGAAGTAAAGCAGCAGCAGGCACAGCCTGTCAAACAGGAGTGCACTCAAGTGGAGCTGAAAGAGAAGAAGCAGGCAGGAACAGAAGGGCCTGTGCCTTTCTTTGATAACCGCGTAAGCACCATCACTACAGTAAAATCTGAGTGCAGGCAAGCCCTCCAAAACACTGTGTCTGTCGTCATAGCACCAGGAATGGCCAAACAGGAAATGGAACAAGCCACAGTGAGGAGCAGCCAGCAAGCAAAAATTCCACTGAAGAAGAGGGAGCTCAAACTATCAGAGAATTATCACAGCAACCATCTTAGCTGCAACACCAGCAGTGGTATCATTGTTTCTAATCCATCTGTGATTCAAACCACAAACAGTCAAAACACAACAACAGGACAAGAGCTGACTAATGGCAAAGCGTCTCTTGTCCTGCCACACAAGGACGGGCACAACGGAGTGTATCTGGCCACTGTAAGTCATGTAGGGGTCATTCGAAGCCCACAAGAGTGCCACAAACTGCAGAGTACTGTGCAGGAACTGAATAGCCCAAATGTAGACTCCCATGAACAGAGGGATGTTAGACGGCAGTCAGTGCTGATTCCTAAGGCACCCGTTCAAGCCCATTCTGCTAAAATCAACACAGAATCTCCAACGTTGTCCTTAATATCTGACAAGCATGATAAGGTTGTAGGAGAAGATGTGGACTCACCAAATGAAACAGAGAAGGGCAAAAAGACTGTAAAAGAGTCTGTGGAGAACATCAGCATTACTTGTCATCTAAAAGATGGAGATGTAGAAGAGAATGTCTCTACAACTAATAAAAGCACTTTAGGGAAAGTCTGTGAACAAACGCAAAGATTCCCAGACCAAGAGGATTATCAAGTCGAAGTCAATGGCAGACTGGCAGCTGCTAAGGAAAAGGGCATGGGTCGTAGTTCCCAGGAGAAACAAAAGCCTTTGGAAGAAGCCTCATCTGAGCTCCAGAAAGAAGGCATCAGGTTAAAAATCAAGATTCCACCTCACCGGAGGAAGTCAAGAGGGAGAAGTGCAAAACAACAGGAGAATGAGAGAGAACAAGAAGCGCTAGAGGATGACAGGCCTCTGAGGAGATCTGCCAGGATTTGCAGGTTAGTGTGTAAAAATGCATTAGAGATTTTAATTGGTTATTACTTTAAAGGCCACAATAAGCTACAGGCATGACACTGTCTTACTCTTTTTTTTATAATCAGGATGGGTTTTGTTTGTTTTCTTGACACATGTGATCGACACATAGAAAAAGAGAAAGCTGCACTCTCCGCCACCACAAGGAATCATGTTACATGTAGAGATAAGCAGGTTGAGGAGCAGATGCGAGAACCTTGTGGGAAAAGAAAAAAATTGAACTGACCAGCACATATTGTTAATTTGAAGCATCATGAGTGGTGACTACTGTCCTGGGTGTACCCAGCCTAAGGCCCAAAGCTGCTGGGATAGGCTCCAGCCACCCGTGACCCCAAAACGGGACTAAAAAAAGATAGTAATGGAACATTACAGTAAGAGTCTTTGGAGCCTCTCAGTTATCAGGACATATTCAAGAAAAGGTTTTAACAAGGCATTTGGACGTAATTCCAGTCAAGTCAGAATTGTACCTTGGGTGAGGGAAGAAACATCTTCACCTTTAAAGGAGCATTTTGTAAGATTTTGCAAATTCTTACAAATTCAGATACTCAGAAAAAGTAATAAAATATCTTTAGAGTTTAAAAAAATAACTCTCTTGGTATCTGGCAAAGTGCATAATTATGTTTTATTCAAGAGATATGATCATTAAAAACATATTTTGTACGGTCTGTAAAAGTAATTTTGCTGCGTCAGCTGTGGTCAGTCCAGCCCAAAGGAGGCTGCCCTGTGCCCATGGTCCTATCAGGTGCATGTCCGTCTCTGGGACAGGTAAACTGCCCCTTCCCCTGGAAGAGTATCTGCTGCAGTGACGGAGAGTGAAGTGATTGTGTAAACATTAGCAAGAGCAGACACTGTAATAGAGGAGGAATTAAAAATTTTGGACTAAATGAAAGTCAGCGCTGGAAACCGCAGGATTGAGAAAAGACACGGAATTCTCAGCTTTAGGTAAGTACTGCAGGCTCTTTGATTTTCTGGTCCCTGGTCTGTGCTTATAGTAGTAGTAGCTATAGTATAGGTCAGGGGGGGCGAACAAGTTACACACAAAGAGCCGAAATGTTCAACTGTGAGTCAAAGAGCTGCACCACACACTGACCCATCCCGTTGTGCCGTAAACTTCGGCGTAATGACTGTTTTGACCTGTGTTTGGTAAAATAACATGGCTGAAAGCTCCACTTGTTGTGACAAATAGTACATGAGTAATAGTGGTCCGTATCTGTCAAAGTTGATTACACGGGAGTGTACGGAGTTATATGTTTATCTGCGGATGAAACTTGGCTCACACTGTAGCTGCTAATAACTGTATTATTGTGTTACACAACTGTTACATGCTCTTTGTTGAGACAGTATTTGCACCGTATTAGTGCACTACCATAATACTACTACTGGTAACAGTGGCGGACTGTGCATTTCACGCTTAGGCCTTCAGTGACGTACCACTCATAGTTGTTCGTCTGGAAATGACAGACAAACCCTTTTCCTTTCTGGGACAGGCTAGCTAGCTCAGGGGTTGGCCGACCTCTTCTCACAATATCCAGCTTTTCGTGAAAGACCTGTCTTGAAAATGGCGTGGAAAGTATTTCTGCAACCAGATCAATCTCTTCTCCTCCTTTGGCCATTATGGGTTAAAAACGTAAATGTCCAGTTCAACGTAAGACCTTCTAGCTGGCGTTGGTCTGCAGAATCGAGATCTGATTGGCTATTGCAACTGACTGTGTCTGTTCACTTACAGTGTACAGGGGCCTGCTCTGTTGATTCTGAAGGTCTCAAGCAAATGAAATTTGCCTGACAACACAAGCTAGCTGAAATATAATTGGATAAAAACTCTACCATAATAAACAACATTGGAAGCCACTCAACTAAGATGATATAATGTGACATAAAGAGAACCGAGAATAGAGAATAATTTTGTTTACATATTTATGAAAATAAAATAAATGTACTTTTCTGAGCATGTTTAGGCCAACAGAGAAGGCCTCGCTGGCCTGACGGCCCACCACTGACTAATAATAATAATAATAATAATAATAATAATAATAATAATAATAATAATAATAATAATAATAATACAAAACGGAGTGAGAGCTGCTGTACAGCAGCTATTTTGTCCCGTGTCATCCGCTGCTTATAGTTTTTACGTGCGACAGTTATCTTCTGTGTTATAGACTGCAAAACTCATAAAGACTTTTTGACATTACTGTTTGTGTCCCAAAAATGACAAAGGTTATTATTGATGTAATTATTGTGGTGTGTGTGTGTGTGTGTCTTGTTCATATTAGAACCCGAGGGCTTCAGAAAATTACAAAGTGCTCCTTTAAACCTACGTCCAGATGCCTTATTAAAATCTATTTTCTATCACAGTAACTGTGAAACATGTAAGAGAGGCTGAAGTAAAGTGAACATCCAAACAAATTTAAGCAGGCAAGTTTTTGCACTGTAGAATAATATTGCTGCCTGTTTAGAGCTCCAGACGTCACGTGACGAAATGCGTTCTATGGACAATAATGGCAGGAAAAAGCGGGTAAAATATGATCAGCGCCAGTGTAGACCTCAAACAGATAGACTTCATTTAGCACTTAAATTCCATTTATTAAACTGAACTCAATATCAATATCCTGACTCTTTCATGCACCAGGTGTGTGTTTATTAAAAGAGCCTGGTCTGATCACATTGGTCTAAGCCTATACACATGGTTTTATGAGCTATAGCTGCTTATTGCTGCTGTACTCCACAGTCACAAAAACAGCAGACATGATTTACCTGCATGTAGGACTGTAAATGTAGAGTGAAGAGATACAAACAAAATGAGATGGTTTTATTTGACGACGTTACCTGGTCTGAAGTGGTTACACAGCGGCGTTAAGGTAGGACTCGATCACTCATTCTTGGTTTGTCTATATGTCCTCGGTAGTTAAATTATTAAAAAAATAGTCTGTTTTTCTCTTTTCTGCACTAATTCTGGAGTTCATTGTCGCGGGAATCAAAGACATTAGCCTCTTTAGCTTCATGTTTAGCCTCTCATAGCGTACAACCGTATTTGCTGTATTGATTTATTCTAATTAGCAATGTATGTCCTTTGATTTCAGGTTTACTAAGTTCTGTTTTTATTAACCTGTCTTTGCTATATATAGACAATGGTATTTATAGACTGTGACAAGTATTGTCTGTTAAGTGATTTACAGCTCTCTAGTTGCCAGTATGCTCATATCATTGACACTGGTTGCTAAATAAAAGCTAACATTGATTTTCTTCTGTTCAAATGTTTCACAGAGACAACATGTTATACACCTGTACTGGGAACTCTAAATGCAGCACATTAGTTGAATACTTTTGTGTTGGAACTAAGTTTGACTGCATTGTTCATGTCAAACAAACAAACACACAAACAAATAAATAAATAGACATGTCTGTGGCTAAATGAAAAAATAACAGACAACATTCAAAACATCAGGACCAGTATATGTGCTGTAAAGTAGTCACACTGTCTGTATATTAAGTTGTTTAGTGCCGGAGCGAGACAGCAGTACTCTTATACAAGACCAAACACTTACTCACAGAAGCAAAGGAAAACACCAAACCTGACTTGGGAGTTGTCTTCATGAAGAGCTGGGGGACTCTGGATGCTTGTCAGTGTATTTCTGTGCTTAATCCAATTTAATCCAATTTCTGGCTCCACTGGGCAGCATTATTCGAAGCTGAGTGTGAAAAAGTAGGGACAGCTATAGATTTCTTTTGTAAAGTTTGTCAATTTTGTCTTTGTATTGCGCTCATTGACCCAGGACCTCAGGGCTGTAATCTCCCACAGTGCTGATGAAAGGTGAAATGCCATTTTTAACGTAATGATAATGAGCTCAGAAAGAAACAGGATGTATCAGGTCACTCAGTTTATTAATCTTTGAGTATCGAGTGGTAAATTTCTGAAAAAAATAAATACATAAAACTAATTTATAAGGTAATCAAATTACTAATTTATAATCTGGACTATGCTTATAAAATAATGGAAACAAATTTACTCACTTGACACTTTCCCTTTCTCCATCCTGGGGTCACCACAGCTAAGTAATTTCCTTGAGTAGCTTTGCAATGTTTTTATGCTGGATGCCTCTCCTGTCGCAACCCTCTCCATTTACACAGGCTTGGGACCGGCACAAACTAGGACTGTGGCTGGAGTTGTCCCTAGGGGATGTGAACCCCCAAAATCTAGCATCCAAATTGAGTGCACTAACCTCTCCACCACAAAGGAGCTTATTTCCTATAAGTGACCTTTATATAGAGTATAGGCCAGTTGCCTCTAATTGGCCTGATTAGGCACCTGGGCCTGGGTGGAGTGAGTCACATGACTTGAAGTTGTCACATGACCTATGACTTCTAACAACAGATGTGTTGGTAATCGAACCTCCCTCTTCGCTGAGCTTCCCTAATTATGTTCTTTTTTGTAACGATGGAGAATGACCGCTGCCCGGGGCCTGGCTTGGCAGCTAGCGAGACATGGGCTCTGTCAATATCTGGTGGTGATGGCAGCAACTTCTTCAGAATATCTAGTGAAAAGTTTGAAAACAAAACTTTGGCGGGCGGCTGCTCTCCATAGACTCAGGTGGTCCAAGGATATGTATATTCTGATGTCTGCTACACCTCTCCAGATTGATAACTTTAGCCTTTATCCAGGTATTGCCCTCTCCGAGAAAAGAACCTTCCTCTTCTAGGTCTTTGACTTGTTGGGTCTGCTCATCTGAGGCGAGCTCAGATCAAATACACTCCCCATGTTCCTACAAAGTTACACATGTTTGGTCCAGCTTGGCATCAATTGGAGCGAGAGCTGAATTTGGCAGTTAGCTTTTCAATGTGCTTTGTTAACTTTTCATTTATTAGCTTTTCAGTTAGCCCAGCTAACTTCTCAGTTTGCAACTTGATTTGCTGCCCCAAAATGGCCATGATAGTAAGTGTTAGGCTAGCTCATCACTTAGTTGGACAAGTAAACAAGCAAACTGAGAGTTTGAATGCTGGAATGAGTTGAGATTCTGCCTCAGCACAAATGATAAAAGTCTTAATCCATGCCTAGCTGGAAATGGAAGTCCAACAAATAACAGTTTTAAAGCCACCCTGTGTAACTTTTAGCCCCAAAATATATGTTCTCAAAATTGTTTTGGCGGTTCTGAGTCATAAGATTGGTAGAATCAGGCGTATCTCACTGGAACAGTACCCTCAGCTGGACAGAAAAAAACATTCCTGCTACTGGTACGGCGGCATATTGTAAGAGATTACGTGAGTGAGGCACTCTCCTACACAACATATATAATAAAGAAAATAGACCCTGACAGAGTCATATTTGTACAAAATACACAAAAATTACCCTACCATTTTAGAAGACATGCTCTTTCTTCCAAACTTGCTGTTCAAAATGTCTCTACTTGTAAATGAAGATGGTGCTGAGCTGATGTTAGTGCATATGGATATGTGCTAAAAGTTACACAGAGCTTTTACAGTTATTACACTATGAAATAAATTATATTGTAGTGGATTTGTAACTATTTTAAATCAAAATTAGCTAATATTTATCTTTTTAACCTTAGCTAAATTAAAAATGAAATGAGATTATGTTAACACAGGTTTACACTCTTTTGGTGTAAACGGAGCTGCACAAAGTTGGACAGCAAGGTAATGATCTCAATAATGTAGTGAATGCAGACGATCCAATCCACTTTGTTTCTGTTTTCCAAATAGCTGCACAGAACAATTACATTGTAAAAGCAACAAACAACCCTCTTACAAGTCACATTTTAAAATGAAATGAGTTGTGACAATAATAGTAACAACTAACAGTAGTAAAACAATAAGGAGAGGAGGACCACACAGTTGGTTGGATGAATGAATGAAGGTGAATCTGTTTAAACTGAGGGTTCTGGTGTGGAGCAGTTCTTGTTTCTTGGACTGCAAGCTGGAACTGGCCTCCGGACTGAAATGATCTTGCAGGGTGAATATTTGAATTAGAGTTGAAATGTAAGTGGCCATGACCAAATGCAACTGGTGACTGGTTAACACCAGTGTAAAGAGCATTACACTTAAATAAAAAAATGTGTAGAGTGGTCTCTTTTTTTTCCTAAATTGCAGGCCCAGCTCAAAGGCAGCTGAGAGTCAGAGAAAGAAACCAGGAAGGAGGAAACAGCTGTTGCTCATACCGAACAGAGCAGAGGTGGAGGACGAGGAGGAAGAGGAGCTGCAAAACCTAACATCCAAGAAATTGGAACACAGGGAAGGAGAACCTGTGGGCCAGAGCAAGAAACGGAGGGTAATGATCATCGCTTTTAAAAATGCTCTTCTGTTGGTCCAAACCAGAAGCAGTTCAGTCTACACCCTGTTTTTGCTCGGTTTATTTAAGCCTGGCTCTTTTCTGTGTGTGTTCAGGGAAAGAGGAGGAACAGGCGACCGCGGTGGACCATGCCACGCTCAAAGAGACACAAACTCAATGAAGAGGCCAATGTGGAGGACAAAAGTAGGGGACAGAAGCATGAAGAAAGCAAACGAAGTGACTCTGAAGAATCTACCAAAGAAGAGGTTCTCTATGAGGACGCCTGCACCCACTGTGGCCTGCCCAACCATCCTGAACTGGTGAGATGATATTTTTAGGTCTTTATAAACTGGTAGACTGTCAATAGAAGTAAGGGACAGAGTGGTTGACGTAAGCTCCACTTCCACTGACAGAGGGTCAGGTCATGTCTGGCTCAGCCTAAGTCAGGTAACCCCAGGCTTGCACTGCGGTGTAGGATAGAGTTTGTTTCTATATGAGAAATAAATCATATTTGAAATGAACTTATTGCTATTAAAATAAGGGAGTGACGAATCTTTTTGAGTAGTGGTGCGAAACACTGCCGGTATCGCCATATACAGTAGCCATATACGTTATAACATGATATGTTTCTTGTTACGCACTTATTTGAAGGTTGGACCCCGAGCTAAACACACACAGAAATGAGTACAAAGTAACTCCACACTTTGTTCAAGCAGAGGCTAGAGAGATGTAGACAGGAGTTTGCTCAATAAAAGCTGAAGCAGCTGTACTAGTGTGTCTGAACATTTCTTTTAAGAAAAATGTATTTATATTTTCATTTATTGTCATCATAGTTCAAATATTGTCATTTTATTTTTATTTATAATTGATAAGCCACAAGAATCAGATATACATTTAGGGTACAGTGTCTTTTATTCAGCTTTAGCCTTATTTATTGAGAGAAAGCTTCATTTTATTTTTAGTTCAGAAAAAAAATTAAAACTTATAGACATAATTTGTCTAAAACAAGTTTTAGACAAATTAAAGACCTCCCTCCTCAAAGGGGACCCAAATATAGTTTTAGCCCATTGGCCTCTTCCTTCCTTCTTCCAGCCCTGCATAACATTCAGTTCAGGGTATCAGTCAGACAACACTGTTCACAAAGTAACACCTTTGAGGCAAATACAACTGCTATTGTTCACACCCCTGTTCACTGCTGAAAACAGACTGAAATGATTCACTGTGAGTTAAGCGAAGTGTTAGCACTTCAGTCGTGCATAAAAAAAGAGAGAGAAAAAAAAAACGATGCAGCAATTAAATATCTTTTTCTGAAATCACCTAAGTGAACATAGTCTTTAAGGCCTAAACGGGCCTCTCTGGACACACTTAAAGGTGGAATAGAAGATGTTTGCGAACATTCAGACAGCAGCGACTGTTAGCCAGTTTTTGAAAAAAAAATGCGCATGCGCAAGACCAGCCGACTTGTTTCACAGTTCTTTCCGAGGTCCCGCCTCCAAAACAACATGTACGCGTCCATTGATTGTTAGAAAATTGAAATAGAGTAGCCCTGCCTGTAACGTTTTACAATAATAAGAAATAACTTCTAACTTCTGCCCACCAAAAAGAATAGCAATCAAACAGTGTCTAACAAAATACAGTGACAAAACACCAGATAATACTCCCAACTAGCAGTTTTTAATATGACAACAAAACATTGAGCGTTAGTATTCCTGACTGTGCCTTCAGCGCTCGCTATCGCTCAAACGATGCACCAAGAACAACTCTGGTTTTGTTTCTTTCATCTGCCATCTTTTTCCTTTTCGCAGCCACCTCAAACATAGTCTTTCTTTTACAGTTACCTTCATCAGTGTTCTTCGCAGCCATTGTGTAAAACCTTGCTAACGACAAAAAATATTAACTAGATATAAATGTAGCCTGAAGCTAACGAGGAGTAGCTAGATGAACAAACTAAAGCTAACGGATGGAGCTAACACTAGTTAAACATACTGTCCCCCCTATCTACACAAATAAATAAAGTGGAAAAAGAGAAAAAGAAGCGGAGTGGTTAGCGCTCCCGCTTCACAGCAAGAAGGTCGTGAGTACGAATCCCGGCCGACCCAAAAAAAAAACATTGTTGGCCGATTGTAGCCAACTCAAAAACATCATTGGCTAACTCTGGTCTTTCTGTGAGGAGTCTGCATGTCCTCCCCGTGTCACCGTGGGTTCTCTCCGGGATCTCCGGCTTCCTCCCACCGGCCAAAGACATGCATGTATAGGTGAATTGGTGACTCTAAAGTGCCCCTAGTGGATGAATGTGAGAGTGAATGGTTGTCTGTCAATGTACGTCTAAGTGTCAGCCCTGCGACGAACTGGCCACTGTCCAGGGTGTACCCCGCCTAAGGCCCAAAGCAGCTGGGATAGGCTCCAGCCACCCGCGACCCCACAAAGTGGGATAAGCGGTAGAAGATGAAATGAAAATGAAAAAGAGAAAAAGAAAAAAAGGGAAATAAATGACTATGTGGTCCTGACAATGGAGCTGCACGAAGGAGCAGTCTGTGCCTGACAGTGAAGCTGCACAGTGAGGCTGTTTAACGGTAGCAACGCAAAAGCAGCTGTAAACAGAATACGTGAACGCGCACGCTTCCAGCCTCACGTAGCAGGAGTGATTGACAGGCTGATTGACCAATAGAACACGCGATGAGAGAGTTTTTGATTGGTTAATGTTTTTAAGGCACCACCACTTCTACAATTGACATGTAATAAATTTTATTTTTCAAGACCTCTTATTTTCCGATGTCTTATATGCAAGTAAAAACAAATTTATAAAATATAACAAAAAATGTTTACGAAAACATCTTCTATTCCACCTTTAAGTCATGTTTTAGTAGTGTTTCCCCATACTACGCTGTATTCACAACAGGCCTCTCTGGACAGGTTTAAGCCATGTGTTAGGTGTGTTTCCCCATACTACGTTGTATTAACACTGAGCTTTCTATGTCCTCAGATTCTGCTGTGTGACTCCTGTGATAATGGATACCACACGGCCTGTCTGCGACCTCCGCTCATGTTGATTCCTGATGGAGAGTGGTTCTGTCCTCCCTGCCAACATGTATGTTATATGTATTGCCCAAGTATCACTTCAGCCTTCCATAATGGCCTTAATTGATCTTCCACAAGCAGTGACAAATCATCTTAACTAATAACACAGTCCAATGTTATCAATAAATACACTTCACATGTGGGAAAGTTCTTTCTTATTTAAATTAGCTTTGGTAAATGACTTAAATGTAATAAAATAATGTCTTTGTCTCCACAGAAACTGTTGTGTGAGAAACTGGAGGAGCAGCTGCAGAATCTGGACAGTGCCCTGAAGAAAAAAGAGCGAGCAGAGAGAAGGCAAGTCCAGTTCTTGTTTAGAACTTTGGGATGATTTTTTTATTCAGAGCAACTATTTAATTATTACTATGATTACCACTGGATTTAGTTAACAGTATTGTTTGTGTAGGAGAGAGCGGCTGGTGTATGTGGGAATCAGTGTAGAGAACATCATTCCTGTGAGTAAATCCCTTTACTTTTTCTTTTTTTCTTTTTATTATATATTATTATATTATATTATTATTGGATTCTTTTTATTGGTGTATGGCTGTAATACTAGGGAACACAACTTTTTCAATAAAATGATAATGTTCACTGTTGTAGGAGGGAGGTGAGGTTGAAGAAGAGAAGTGTCTAAAGCGCAAGGATTCAAAAAAGAGTAAGAACCTGGGGAGACGCTCGACCCGAACCAGGAAGCACATCAGCTACAGGTGAGAATGTGATTTCTTACCAATAATGGCTCTGTTGAGACCAGTTGCTTCTTTGCACTTGTACTATACCATAGCTTCTCTACTTACTATATTACTGTGCGATTTAGTTACTATGCTAGTCACACTAAAAATGTGATGGTTTAATTCTGACCACGTTTGTATGAACCTATGTTTTTTAGATTTGATGACTTTGATGATGCCATCGATGAAGCCATAGAGGAAGACTTTAGAGACCTCTGTGGTGAGTGGAAATTTCTGCCACTGACCCAGTATTGCTCTTGCAAATTACAAACATTGACGCACTCAGATGAAATATTAAAGACTTTTGTGCTCTCTAGAAGGAAGATCTCGTAGAGATTTGAGTGCCATATTAGACGAGGGGACAGACAACCAGCAGCCAATTAGAAGCCAAGCTAGCTCTGTCAGAAACAAGAGGAAGCGCAGGCTGAATGATCTAGAGAGCGACAGCACTGCTGCAGAGAGTGAAGATGATTTTCTGCTCAGCAACAGGTAGCTAACACACGCAGGTCTGCTCTGTCAGTGCTCAATGTCATATGAGCTTCTGCATAAATGACACATTGCTTTGCAGTTCGGAGGATGAGGACTTTGGTGGATCTGGGGCTGATGATGATGAAGATGAAGCTGACAGTGATGTGGGCAGTTGGGACAGTGGGAGTCGTCTGAAGAGGGCACACAGAGGCAGGCCCCGGCAGTACCACAGCAAGCCCCAGCACCTCGCCAGGAAACACCTCAAACGACGGAGAAGACACTCGTCAGAGGAAGAGGAGGAAGACACTGATGAAGAAATGGGTATGACAGGATTTCCAAACATGCTTGAAATCCTTGAGAATGCCTGTGATTTGGATGATGATGCTTGACAGTTCAACTTTTTTATAAATTTTGGACAAATACACCATTTTTAGGCCTAACACTACAATCATTACACAGCCTGCAAGACACGTGCTTTGGTTGATTCCCATGCATTTACGCACTTGTTGTAAATTTATATTTATTTCAAATTCAAAGGCTTAAAGGCACACTTTCCTGTAAACGTCTACATTAGCTAATTACAATAGATCTTTCTAGTTGTCTTTAGATGATGTGAGTATAGTGTGAATTAGTGCATATATGCATGTGTCTATCCAGGAACACAAGCCAAACAGTGACTTTTATAAATGGATCATTTGCAACACTGCTGTAAAATGCCTACAGAGTACCTGAATTTGGCTTTGGAAATGGTATTGTGATATGTACATGAGGAGGTTTATGGGTTTTCTGAGAACTGTGTATACTACAGAAGAAATTTAACAGCTCTCCATTTTGTGCAGATTCAGATGCGTTCAGTGTCATGACAGACAGCGATGCAGATAAAACGAGGAGAGGTCTGCGGAGAGGCCAGCGGCAGCAGGTAAACTATTGTGAGACATCTGATTCATCTGATAACTCTGAGGTGTCTGCAAAGAAAAACAAGAGGAAACCTGGAGGTAGACCACACAAGGAGCATCTGTCCAGTGACTACAGTGACGGTACAGCACCATTTTCATTTCACATTAGACTGAGAACATGTTTTAATTCAGCTTGAAAAATCCTGTATTCAGCTCTCTAGAGTGTCACACTTACGACATTAAGTGTTCATTTTCACCTTAATTGTCTGGTCACATTTTCTCACATGGTTTTATGGGTGGCGCAAACTTTTTTAAGTAAAGGTGATAATTGCATCATTGGCATGACATCCACAAGACAATGAAGATGGCACTGAAAGAGAACATGCGTTTCCTGTAGTTCCTCCTGTAGAAAAATACTCACAAATCCTTCCTTGTATTAAAATAGTGTAATCCACCCAACATAAAAGTCCAGTTATGCTGTATTAAAATGTCTTTTTCTTTATGCAGTTGCTCAGTTGTTTTGTGTAAACTGCTTTATCTGGCTGTGCCTCTTGGAGTTCTCACTCACACAAGCACAGAGACAGATGGAAGCTTTAAATGATACTTTATACCTTATACAAATTTAACTTTTAACATCTTTCAATTTTCCCTGGTGTTGTGTATGGCTGTAGTCAACCAAAAGAAATAGCAGTCGACTAAAATCTCCTCCATACATCAATTAATCAACTAGTCAGTGTCACATAATATCACATGACTCCGCCACAGCGGCTGTCACCCTCTTTACTTTAACTTTTGTTTCTACTGCTAATACTTAACCCTGCCATACAGCCATGTGCTGTCTTTTGCAGTTTAATGACGTGTGCTGCATAAAGGCTGCTTAACCTTTTTAGCTTTTATGTGCTTTTAATTAATTTATTTAAAACGGTGCTTTCAACACCACAGACGTAATCCTTGGGTCTCGCAGCATTTGAAGGATGAGCCGACTTGTATTTGTCCACAGCCTGTTGATCAGAGCTGTTCCAGTCCAAGTGGACAAGTAAAGAGTCAGTAAAAGTCAGTAAAGTGCAGTCAGTAAGGCACACTGAGTCTGTTGAGAAGTGGAACTGTGATGCTTTCATTGACAGGAGACCAAGTTGTACCTCCTAAAAGATTTTAGTCAACTCTTGTGTTGTATGTGTAAAACTTGTGTGTATATCCTTTTTGCACAAAGTGTTGATGTATATTTTCTATGTTACATTTAGCCAGCTAAAGACCTGGTAACACAAGCTAGAGCATTTTTTATTTTATATTACACAAATATGCTTGTCTTGAAGTTCCTTCACTTCTTGACAAACTAAATGTGCTTTCCTTTGGCTTTTACTTCCAGTGTCTGCATTTTCGAGAGATTCTGAGGAGGATTACGATGAAGAGGACAAAGAACAAAGAAACAGGGTGAAGCAGCGGCAATATCGGCGCGATGAAGATGAGGAGCAAGAGGGCGAAGGCCGGATAAAAAGAGGACAACAGAGGATCGTGAACAGGACGTACCGAGAAGTAGAGGAGATGGGCCGAGGCAGGAGAAGGGAAGTCCTGTCCCAGCAACGCCGCAAACGCCTTGCTCAGATGCTTAAGAAACGACGACCTTCCACTGATGAGGAATCAGAAGAATCAGAGTCATCTTCAGAGGAGGATCGACCCATCCGCAAGAGACTCAACCGCATCGACTCGGACGAAGACGAGCAGGAGCAGACGGTAGGAAGAAAAACAACAAAGTCCTGTGGCGGCGATGAGGCTCAGGAAAAGAGCAGACCATGGACATGTAGAGGTCCGGCTGGTAATAATAGGCAGAGTAAACACAACGGCCCCTCAGAACCGGACCAGGACTAGGACTCAGTAAACTCAGGCCAGAACAGTCCGCAGCTGTGATTGAGGGGCAGACCAGTGTCACTAACAGACTGGATCATCTCCGGCCCATGTTTTGAGTCTTCTTGCTGTCTGTGGTTGCTCTGCAGACCTTTCTATGCCTTGTTTACACCAGGCAGCACGGTTTGGTTCAGTACAGAATGGTTTGAGATGGCACCCCCTGATTTGGCCTGATCTGGTCTGCACAGATTTTCTACATTTTAATGTCACCTATTTAATTCAACATTAACAACTCACAAAGCAAGGCTTTTATAATGTGGACTCTGTTGATAAAAGATGTTTGACTTTCCAGTGTCTTTGAGTGAGAATTGTCATGTGTAAATTTCTACTGTCCTGGTCTAAATGGAGAGATGATCAATGTACGCCTTTTGACAATGGACATACTGTACCTCTCTGTACTGAACACAGTTGTTCTGCCCAGTGAAAACTGGGCTTGAGTGTGAGGAGCACTGATCTAAAGCACCTTAGACGAGGACTGACAGCACTCGCCTGGGTTCTTTCACACACAACCCTTGATCCTGTGTTATTCTCATTCAGCAGAGCAGTGTGTGTAGTGTATGTCATCTAAAGGCACTTCATGTTAGTCATTGCACTTATTATGGTCCCCAAAATCTGGATGAAGGCCAAAGTGAATACCAGTCGCCAGTGGAGGCTTTGTTACAGCTTCACAGTTTTAGACTTAACTCTCATTATCAACACTTCTCATTTAATAAATTTTTCAGTTCACTTTTCATGCACATTGTTTTTTATAGAAGCACAACATTTAGTGTGACAGAGTATTAGAAAACAGATCAAAAAATGATGAGAACAAGAACCTTCTTCCATGAGAATCAACTTTAAAATTTCAGAAAAAAAGTTTGTTCAATTCATTTTTATTTCTATTTCTATATCTCCCCTGCCCTCCATCAGGGTGAGGAAAAGCCTAACCGTAGATAGACGGAGGATCACCTCCAACAGAGGGACAGTTACACATAGACCATTCACAGATAGTCAGAGGTGCAAATATTTGTTTTTAATCTGTTCCCCAAATGGGATGGTGGTGTTGGAGGTGTGGGTACTCTACATGTGACGTGGGATTATTTATTTGTAAAACCAATACTTTTATTTTCACCATTTTAACGGGCCGTACGTAAACCTTAAATCCATTTCTATGAAAATTAAACTCTGCTGGGAAAATATTAGACTATTTTATATATTCTTTCTACTGCAGATTTTAGTGTTTGTGGCTCACATACAGTTTGTTTCAGACCTGATTAATGTTTTGCAACTTGGGAAACATTTGTGCAATGATGCAGTATGTTTTTGACAGGCTCCTGATCAGCAAATAGCAACCATGAAGCTTTATCTGCTCATAAAGCAGATTTCTGCTTCTGTCTCTGTCAGGCTTCTTTTGCCTCTGCCTCTGTCAGGCCTTTATCAAATAAAACCTTCTTTATGTAGCCTGGCCAGTCATCCGTATTCTTTTCTTTTCCTACACAAAAAAATAGTCAGAGTTAGCATAATTAGACATATTACCAGATAACAGAGCATTGCATAAAGCCCGCCCCATTTTAGATAAAAGGCTATGATTGGACAGCATTAGCTACACCTAATTATTGACTTGGCACATTAGGATTATATTGTTGACTTTGCACAGCCTGTTAAATGAAGTCATGTTTCTGTCCACATTTGGCTTCATTCTGACAGTGTCCATTAACCTCTCACACCCATGTTTGCGTGTAGTCCATATAGAGATAAATGACTTAATTTAATATCAGCAGGAACAGTTCATCCATCTGAGTGAGAGGAAAGAGGGTCAGGAGGGGGTCCTTGGGTTGGGCCAGGGGCATAGATGGGCCCAGCTGAGGTCCAGTCATCACTTGGACCTTTAACTGCTGTAAGAGATACAGTCAGAGGGAGAGTGGAACAGTGAAGTGCAGTAAACTCTGATCTTGTAAACACAATAATGAAATGAAACAATAAAACAACAGAGAGCAGAGCACAGACAGAGCCAGAGGATAGAAGCCGGGTGTGTCATACTTCCCCTAGCGTCTGGGCCTAGAGCACCTTATTTCATCTAATTATCCTGACCATAAGCCCTATCAACAAAGGAAAGTCTTAAGTCTAACCTTAAATATAGTGACTTTGTCTGTCTCTTAAACGTGAGCTAGGAGCTGGTTTCAGTAAATCCTTAATGCTTTGGACAACTTTAGAACAGCAGAACATACTAAAGTTGTGATTTACTTAAACATGTACATAAAAGCATGTAGCAATCAGATGTTGCAGTGAAGAAATACGGGAGCTGTCACTGTTGCGGTTATAAACACTTATAAAATCAAAAAGATATTTCATAGTCTGTAGACTTACGTTCCAAACTCTGCATTTGACCTCAAGTAAGAGAAGTGAGTTGTTTTTTTGTCGACAAAGCCTCCATTCGGCTGTAGCTGTAAATACTCGGCTGTTACTTGTAAAGTAGTAGACGTTCCATTCTCCAGTTCTCTTGTAAAATAAAGTGTTCTATTTTGGATATGAAGGAGAGATGCTGCTGAGTGACGTGTGAGTGGATAGTTTGCTTGTTTTTTGTGAGATTCTGCACTTGGTCATTGCCTGTTCATTCAGAAGTCACATGTCAACTCCAGTCTTTTATATAAGGTTAATACAAAGACCCAAATATAATAACAAAGAGTTATTAAGGTCGATAAGAATAGGGGCAAATACATTTTACTAAGCACCAAATTCAGTAAACTACTGTAATTTCTTATTAACAGCCAAATATTAAACTCATTCCTTCTTGGTTTGGTAAATGAGAAAAATAATTCTGTCCAAATTGTCTGCTAGTATTCTAAAAATGTATATACTGAGTTTATACTCAAAAGGGCAGTGTTTAGGTTTTCTATAGATTGAAATGTCATAACCCTTTTTTATTGCTTTAAAGTAAATCATATGGGAGTTAAGACCTCCCATAGTGCATCATCTTTCTATGCTAATCCAGAGCAGACAAACCAGCACTATCTTTTTTAGGTAGAAAGCAAAAGCCCCCGAGCCAACTGCTACATGACACACACTGCCCCTGGATATCAGTGTTACCTGTGACAGGTCAAAGGTCAAGGCCATCCAACTAATGATACACATGCAGTCAAAGGAATTCTTCAACCTACCCCTGCTACCTTTATTCAACTGTAGTGTTTGTGTCATCACAGACGTTTACTCAGGAGCTGTATCAATACAATAATCAGTGAAGAATAATGTTTATATTTTAAAATTACATCCCAAAGAAAGAATGAAATTGAGTCATTGTTCTTTGATCATTCCACTGAAGGAGACTTGGTTTAAAAAAGTCCAGTCCAGCTGATCTGGTTTTGATAGGCTCCTTCCATGTCTATGTTGTCCTGCTGCTGTTGTATTGATGTAACATAAATGTTTTCTAAGTTATTAAAACCAACATCCCAAGCATCTCCTCAAACCTCTGTGCCTTGTGTTTATGACCCAGTCCACACAAGATGTACTTTAAATAAACTATCAAGCAACTGCTCACATTCTTCCAAGGTTCTCAGTATGAATGAATTAAGAAGCGTGGGGTGAATTAATGTCAGCAGATCATAAAACTGCTTCCCTCTAGAGGCCGACATTAAGCACCACATCAATATTGGGAGCACTAGACGTGACCATGGCTACATCCATTGATGTAGCTCAGACAGACCCATAAATCCTTGAACAGCCCACGGACAACACGGAAGTGGGTGGGTTAAGGATGTTACGTTTGTCGACGTAAGAGGACGTCTTCCCGCGATGCTTCATCTTTGAAAGGTTCTCACATGGAGAAGTCCGTGTATTTCACCGCCTGCTAAAACATTTGTCTACTTTCTCGGTACTCGTTTTGATCTGCTTTTTAATCCGAAGAGTGCTCGACGGCCCTATTTGCACTTTACCGCCCTCGTCTCCATCTCTCGCGCTGAGAAGGTGCCCCGAAGTCTGCTCGGTTTAATAAACACCCTTTTAGCACAAAGTAGGTCAGGGAGCTTTCAATTAACCACTCGATCGATCTGGTATCTCTAAATTCCCGGTATCACGGTGGCCATGGTTGTGTTGAAACACCTCCCTCCACCCACCGAGGGAGTGCGGCACGAGCAAGCCGACACCACGGCGGTGCTGGATGGCCAGCGGCTCGGCCAAGGCACGCTGTTCGTCGCTGAAACGTAAGTGACGCACACGTCTTTGACACAGGGGCTATGAATATGGTTAGCTGTTTCATTTTTTAGTGTCTGTTGCTATTAGGCCTATACTTCATAAAAATACTGTAGCTCATAGCTCCGGATACTAAGCCATTCTTTCACAATAAAACGAGGACTACAGGTACAAAATATTTATGTCTAAATATTACAGTTTTTGTGGATTTATTACCATTCACCACTACCTTCTTAATTAGTATATGTAAATAATGCAAAAGAATTTGTGCTGTTGTTACTTTTTTTGTCTTAAATTACGTATTATATAAGTAAAACACTTCTAACTGCAGTAGTAGTAGTAGAACAACATCCACACTAGTAACTTCCAATCGCAGTGTGTAATCCAACTCATTGTCATAGCAACCTAAGAGTGACAGGCGACTGTTGCATTTACAGACAGTCGTTTATTTGACTTTTTAGCACATGAACTATAACTCAATCAACAAATATAACTGCTCCAGTTAAAGCACAGCATTAGGTCTGTACAACAGGACCTTTCCTGGTACTGTGGCCAAAAATCTAGAATATCTAGAAGAAAAAGGAAACATTGTGAGTTTGCATTAGCTTATTAAAGTAAAACCACAGCACAGTGTAATAAAATCTAAAGGTTCTTGTGTCCAAGTCTTTTTGTCCTGCTTGAATAAATTGTAGCACTACACATTACACAACATATCCCACATTTTTATTGCAACATCAACAATCACAGAGCTTGGCACAAAACTATAATGGTATTTCATGTTGGAGATATTCACACTCTGCATCTTCACATTGGATTATACAGTATATTACATTGTATATGACACATTTCATTCACACTCCCTGATACTTACATAGTTTAAACACAGCTAAAAGATGTTCTTTTTGTTGTTTTTGAGGTGAGCGTTGATGTTAGTGCTCTCTTGTAGGCGCTTGTCCTGGTTTGATGGTTCCGGCCTGGGCTTCGCTCTTGAGTACCCCACCATTGGTCTGCATGCCATCTCCAGAGATGTCAGCGCTTACCCACAGGAGCACCTCTACATCATGGTCAACGGCAAACTCAGCGGTGAGGGGTGTTAAAGTCAGGATTATTATGATCCAGGAGGATCATGTTGGTGTCCTTCACTTCTGTCGCTCCTCGCTCACAGTTGAAGTGTCAGTAACAAAAAAACACAGCAACTCTGTCAGTCTGTCTCGTCCTTCAAACTGATACTGAACAACATACTATTCTGGCAGCACATTTATTCAAGCACTGAAAGCCAACTTAAGGCCTAAGTTCTAGTCCTTTGTCCCTCAGTATTGGGAGCAGCAGTTCACCTGCAAAGTGTCAGTCTGTGGGAAATCAACACAATTCAAAAAGACACCACCTCCATCTTGGATCTGTTTCTTCTCTTTCTCACTTGCTGTGATCCATGTTCATAAGCCAGTCACATTTGCACATTTTGTGGTTGCTATCTCTTTTATTGGGTGATTTGCAGAGGTCCTCTGACTTTACTCAGATAGGGTTTATAGGGAACTGGGCTTTTATTATGAGTTCGCTCAAAGGCCACACAAGTTTGTTACAGACTTTGCTCAGAGAGTAAAGCGAGCGCTGCAGTAGTGTTGCTTTTGCATGTCTGAGTTTTCTGACTCGTTGCTGTGTGCCGTTGTGCTCTGTCTTTTGATATTGCAAGCTCGGGAAAATGTACTGGTGTTATTGTCGGAGATGTGACACAGCCCTATTTGGTGTATTTTCCACTGTCTCACACGACACAGTGTGATGTTCTGAACCGGCCCTGGTTTTGGCCACACCTGCATACACCTACAGCACAGGCCTGCCAGTTGAACTAATCCGTCTGCTCTTCTTCCTTCAGAAGAAAATGAAACACAAATGGAAGATAAAGCATCAGATGAAGAGGATGATGACGGTGGTAGTAGCAGTGGAGACGAGGAGGGAACCATCACAGAGATCAGATTTGTGCCCAGTGACAAGGCTGCATGTGAGTGTACACGGGGATGTCTTTTTTTTTCTTCTTCTTTTTTTTTTTTTTAATTGTACTTTACACATAAAACCAATTTAATCAACGTAAATGACATAACGGACAAAAACGATACGAAAGCATTAAATCTGGACCAGGATCTGTGCGTGTGGGTGTGCTTATGTGAGTGTATGTCTCTGAGTGTGTTTGAATGTGTGAGGACGCTATCTTACAGTGGAGCAAAAAGATATGATTAAATAATACAAAAAAATATATATACAGTGGTCCCTCACTATAACGTGGTTCACCTTTCGCGGCCTTGCTGTTTCGTGGATTTTAAGTGCAATTTTGCATGCTTTTTTTTTTTTGTGTGTGTTCTGCGTCCTGATTGGCTAAGGGACTGTAGACTATTGTCAATCAATCTCCTCCGTGCCGTGTCTCCTGTACAGTACAGAATGTGTTTGGCTTGCCAAATTTACATAAATGTTTGATCGCTAGCAGTGTGACTCTGAAGTGCTGTATGTTTGCAAGTTTTCTCCCCGACAAAACCCACAATGTCGACGAAACGTTCTGCACCGACAAAGGCACCTGCGGTCGCACCCAAAAGCCAGAGGAAGATGCTAAGGTTTGAACTTTGAGAGTGTTTAAACAAGAGAGAAATGTGAGAAAATGTTAATGCCTGTCTGAGAAAAGTGTATAAAATGTGTGGTGAGGGGTTTTACAGCCTTAAAACATATATAATAATTGTAAAAAATAAAGCTGACTACTTCGCGGATTTCGCCTATTGCCGGTTATTTTTGGAACGTAACCCCCGCGATAAACGAGGGACCACTGTATATACAACAGGGCCATGCTGTGGACCAGGCCCTACCCTAAGTGTGTCAGTGCCCAATTAGCCCCACCGTGCTGTGGGTTAATATGAGGAGCAGTAGCTCAGCAGTATCAGGCAGAGGGAAAGGACATTGGGATATGGCAGTGCTGAAAACAACAGAAAGTAGATTTGTAATGTTTTTTTCCCTGATGGATGTTGAGTGGCACAGAGCGTGGAGGTAGGTGCCGGTGTTATTCTGTGAGCAGTGTGTGTAGATTTCGAGGTCAATCCCATTTTTGATCTCTCTTCCTGAGCGTAGCGGTATCTATGGATAATTTTTGTAATGTTTAAGAGTAATGTTCTGAGACTTGTGGTAGATGTTTTCATTGATTTGTTTCCAGAATTCCACATTGGGAGTAATTGCCACTGAAACACTAAAGAGTAAAGTCTCTCTCCATTTTAACGTTGGGATGGGGAGTGTTCTGTCTGACAGGGAGAGTATCTAGTATATATTTTAAGTTGTTCAACAGATGGGTTTGGTAGGTCACGGTTGATGCCCCTTAAATTGAATTTTGCCTGTAAAAATGAATATTAAGGGTAAAATTGGGATGGGCCTTACTTCCAATGCCCCCCCCATTGTGTTCCTGAACCAGACGTGAGAATGAAACAAAAGTCTTGCTGTTGAAAATTTGCCGGAGGTAATACCCTGTAGTGCCCTGGAACAGAGGTGAAGTGGTTTGTAGTTGCTGGTAAAGTCAGGGTTATTCTAGATGGGTGTGTGGACTGATGGGGTGAGTGGTGCGTTATTTATTTGTTGAAGTTTCCACCAGGCTGTCAAAGCTGCTGCTGTTCTAGGTGTTGTGAAGAAATTATGTTTTTTCACAGAATGACTTACAAAAGGAAGACCTATGAGTTGAATGTCTTGGTAAATTGTTTATTCAGTGTCTGATCTGAGGCCTGTTGCTCAAAGCCGGTTTAGGTTCTGATTCATGTAAGTTCAAGTGAATGTTCTGGCTCCAGAAGGTAGTTTGGTTTTGAGTGCCTTTCATCGCCATAGTAACTGACTCTACACAGCTAACCTGCTCTGGAGCATGTTTTATTTTGGTTTAGAGACCTCAAAACCAAAGTGGACCAATCTGCTGTGAGTCACATTGATCTGAACCTTTAGTTTTTGGCCTCATTTTTTTTCTTTTGGTTTAGAGGATATACTTTATTGTACAAAAAAACAATGTAGAGTACCTTAATTAACTCTTTGAAAGCTGTTTTTGTATTTCATTTTTTATTTGCTGCCACAATAGTTTGAATCTGGGTTGCGCTCATGTTTTACAATGAGTGTACAAAATGTCTTGTTCATGTTTTTTCCTATACAAAAACCTTTACAGTTTTAACATATTATATTCACACAATTTACACCTGCAAATATACTTTATCTTATACTCAGTGTGAGCCTGAAAAAATGACTTTGTGTCTTAAAACTTACACTGATACAAATACCAGCTTTTTTCTTTCTCCTGTTTTTGGCTGTGACCATGCTGCTTCCTGTTTCTCAGCAGAAATAGACCCGCGCCCTTTTCCTCCAGTTCAATGCCATTGGCTGTTCACTGCAGTACCACATTTAGTAATTACTGGTTAAGGGTTTAAACGTGAGTTGAGAGAGAAAGTTAGTAACCAGCATGTGCAACAAATGAACCCAGAGTTTTATGGTTTGGATTTGTTTGTCTGGTTTTTCCAGTAAAACTTTGTGATAGTTGGATCAACTGATTTGAACCAGGTTAAGGTGGCTTGTGTTGTAATAAAATGTTCTCTTTGGGCAGTATGGTATTATCCAGCGGTGAAGGTTATCCTCTATTGTCTTTAGTAACAGGGGGAAATTGAGTAAAAACAGCTCTGACAGCCTGGAAGAAATATTGATGCCTAAATAAGTGGAACAATCGAGGATTTATTCCTGTTTATGATGATAGCTGATTCTGTGATGTCTGTTTAGTGTTTGGACTCCTTTGATGCTTGGGTTTTGATGGATAGCTGTTGCTAAAGGTTCTATAAAATACTTAATAGTGATGGAGAGAGTTGGGGACTAGACAGTCTGTTAGCCCTTTAGTATTGACAGAGGTTGATGATTTTTAAAGTGTCTTAATCAAGGTAATAAATGACTCCCCGAAGTCAAACCTCTCCAAACCTTTTTTGATCTTCGGGCTAATACTTTTGCTATACTTTTGATATCTACATGTGTTCACGATTAATGGGAATCTAGACTTCTTTTTGGTTTGGACTCCTGGATCACACGGATGACCAGTGATGAAAGAATAGGCCAGAAGTGTTTATAGAAGTCTGCATGGAAGTCATTAGGGCTAGAAGATTTGTCATTTGGCATATGGATAAGTGCAGTGTTCTTATTCTTGTATCGGTAAGTTTAATAGGATGGACTGGTTTTCACTAATCATGGGTAAAGCTACAGAATTAAAGAATAAATGGATGTCTTGTTTTTTTATTTTATTTTTGCTGATGAGGTTTTTGGCTTCCCTGCTGAGTCCTCAATAACTGCCATTGTTGTCTTTATTTTGTTTGATTTGAGATATTTTCCTGCTTTATTGCTGTGATAAAATTGTTGTCTTCTTGCCTAATTTTCAGTAAAAGGTCTTGTGTTATTTTGATTTCATTAAATTTGCAAATTCTTAGTTCAGTTTGAATTGGTATTGCAGCTCTTCTTCACCCTTGTGTTAGCAGCCTTCTCAGCCTCTCCTGAAATCTCATGTACATCTCTGCATTTCAAAAAACAAAGACCAGTTTGACATTCTAAAAAGACTCCTTTATTGGATTTCATTATTTGCATGCAATCAGGCATTTAATGTTAATTAGTAATACCTGAATATGTAAATGCATCACAACCAGATTGTTTCTTCACCCCCCCACCCCAACACTACATTGCTACATGTTTTTAGTACATTTACTCATCACATTTACGTTTTGTTCATGCAGTTCTCTCTCTCTCTCTCACACACACACGTCCAGCTTTAAGTGGTGTGGAGGTGAGCACAATTTATTTAATGACCTATGTCCGTTCGAATGCGAGTGATAGAATCCTGTATCATGAGTGACATTCTTGGATCCGTCTTGTATCTCTGAGTGTTTTTGTGAGTCCAGACATTACCGTCATACTAGAAACCACACACACGCACTGCAGTTCTCTCTGCTGGCACAGGCTCCGAAAATCCAACAGTTCATTTCTGTGTGTTGTTTAGTGGAGCCCATGTTCTCAGCTATGTGTGAGTGCCAGGCGCTTCACCCCGACCCCGAGGACCAAGATTCTGACGACGACTTTGAGGGAGAAGAGTATGATGTGGAGGAGGCCGGTGAGGAACATACTGCTACAGCTTTTGCACATATCTCAGTTTTCTTATGATTTTTTTTTCTGATTGTTTGGCGGGTCAGGCGTCTATTCTTTATCATAGAAGTCATGGAAATGTACACAACACGGTTAGGCAAAAGTCCAAAATTATACCAACATCTTATAATAGGTCTGTCAGAATTTTTTTAATTATCTGGCCTTCTGGCAGATTAACATTGCCAAATGATGCAAACAAAAATACTCAACTAGTACCAAAAGGTCTTAGCACAAATATTACAAAAAAACTGAATAAGAAAAATACTGACCAGAAATAAACCAAAATATAATTGGCCCAGTAAAAGCTTACAGGAGCCTGTCAGTAACCTAGAGCCCCAACAGTAAAGGTCAACTTTGTTTATGAATCATTATGCCACAAAAAATCAGTGAACATCAAAGAACAAGTCATTTCATTTTCCAACTCTCCAGGGGAGTGGGTTATTCTTTGTCACACTTTGTCCCTCAGAGCGGGGCCAGGGCGACATTCCCTCTTTCTACACCTGTGACGAGGGTCTGTCGGCACTCACGCAAGAGGGCCAGGCCACACTGGAGAGACTGGAAGGGATGTTGGCGCAGTCGGTGTCCCAACAGTACCACATGGCCGGGGTCCGCACCGATGAGTCCAGAGCTGACTTCGAAGGTCTGAGTCTTTCACACAAAGCGCTGTTCCTCACAGTTTCTTATCGGAACAAAGACTACCATACATGATAAAAGCAGCAGCTGATTTCAGTTATGGCAAAGTGTGATGGATTTGTGAATATGAACCAATGAACACACAAACTTGATCAGTTTAGGCTACTCTCTAGACTTGACAAGTCTAAAACATCCTCTGAACAAATGATACTTGTGTCATCTGCTTTGAACCACATTTCCATTATCCAGTCTTTCTCACTCAGTCCTTACCTAATTTCAGTTGAGTTTATGTCTTATATTCTAAGTCTTGTGCAGTCTCCTTTTGCATATTAAATGTTATTACTATGTTTTAGTGGACAGGTGTTATAATATCCAGTTACAAATTGCTTCATTTACAATAGTGCCTTCAGATTTTAATGTGTTAGCTCATTCATAAATGCAGATGTAGATGTGTGTTCACCTTTTCTTATATTTTTGTTTTATTCCTACATTCAGGAAAAAAACTGGGAGATAATGTTCATTAATCTACAACTAATAAAGTTTCTCTATCAAAGCTCTGCTCATCTCATGAGTCTACTCATCAATAAAGTTGTGTGATTTTGTTTGTAAGGATTCATCAAATCTTAAGTCCCCACAAACAGTGGGGTTAGTTAGCTAACTTTAACTTTGTTCTTCTTAGTTAACTTTGTTTCTTTGAAAAGCATATGTTCCATGTTCAGAGTAAAAGTGGCTGCTGGCTTACTGTGTGTTTTGTGTTTCCAGATGGGATGGAGGTGGACGCGGCTGCTGCAGAGTCGGGTCAGTTTGAGGACGCAGACGTGGAACACTGAGGGTGAGTTTAGTCCTTCAGTGAGGCTCATTTTACACGTGCTTATATTTCAGTGATGCTCATTGCACATTGTAATTAAATATATTTTTACCAATCAAAGTGGAAGTGGATTTCATGATGTATCTTAATTTCTTCACACCTAATTTAAAATATGAGGCTTATAGCACATGCATATATTTTACTAAACCAAAATTGAACTGTGGCTTGGGTGTAGATAAACTTTATTGATCATATCAAACCTTTCCTTTGCAGCTTCTGCATGCTCATCACTGACTTGTTCTGTAGATTACATGTGGAACTGAAGAGGAGCTCTTCTATTCAGCAAACTTCCACTTTTCTCCTGATTTCTGTAGCTTCCTAAATGTTCCCTTGGTTTGGCCACAGCTGTATGAGAGCTCTCCTGGGCTAAAGCGCCACTTTTCAAACACAGTTAGTGTTTTGAACCTATTTAGAATCTGCTAAAAGGTCATGTTTGTAAGCATTTGTAAGAAAACGTTAATAAAATAAGAGTTTTTGTATAAGAAGTAGTGTTGCTGGTTGGTACTGTGACTATTACAAAATGATGAAAATGATGGTTGCAGATATGCCTTAAAACATAACAGGAGCCTAACAGTTGGGACTCAGCACCTCCAAGTCATCGACACTTTACTTTCATGTTTTAAATAAAATGACTTACCACGTGCTGAAGTGAAGGTCTATCATTGATGAGGTTAATGATTATTACTCAGGCTAACCGCTAACTTGAAGAAAACAGTGAACTTCTGTCATCAAGCATTGCTTCATCAGGTAAAAACTGGTGCTGCCTTATACAGAAATAAATCCTAGAGGACTGCAGGTCCCACATAGACCAACCTCTGGAAGTGCAATTGAGGGTGCAGTGTTAATGTTTTCAGATCAATCCTCACTTCACACACCACCTTTCTACAGCCTGTGCGCTGCTATGGTAGCCTTCCTGGGACATGCTGTTTATGGTTAAAGCAATCACTAGGGTTAGGGTTAGTGTGTTCCACAATACTTTTATAATACAACCTTTGACTATGTTCCAATTTAGCATGACTTAAGTCGGCCAACTATTTTCCAGGACAACTGTGAACTCCGAGTAGCTTGGTCCCAAGCCCCATCAGTGGTCAGGTCCTCTTCCTGATCTCCAGAGTGGGACTCAGATGGGGCAGGGACTGGCCCAAGTACAGAGGGAGGAGCTGATCGAAGAGCAGCACAGAGCCCATCATCCCTGCAACACAACACAGTTACATTCTGCTCACAGTCACAGACACAGAGCACAGGCAGGGCCTTACCCAGCACAGGGCCCAGCCAGTACACCAGGCAGTAATCTGGCAGCGAGGGCCCACTGCACACAAACTGAGTGGAAAAGGCCAGTGCCGGGTTGAACACTGCTCCTGTGCTCGGGCCTCCTGCACATGTGAACACAAATTGTCAATGATTTTAGATCATTAAGATCATTTGTTTAATGACTAATAATACACCCTCCTGAGGCTGATACTGTAAAACACACGGAGCTCTTTGAGACACAGCAGTTCCAGTAGTTACTGAAACGATTAACCCTAACCTGCGCTGCTGTGTCAGCGTCAGGTGGCTGAATTATTACTCACAATAGTTAAACAAATGGGTCAGTTTCTTTCTGAGCACATTCAGTAAGCCAGGTTGGTTTCTTTACCTGCGTACACGGCGGTGGTGATGACTGCAGCTACTGCGTGCACGCGATATTTTTCCTCCAGCGCACGCGTGTGCGTTAACGCTGTCTGTACTGCAAACGCGCACGCCAACTCCACCGCGGCGGCGACGAGCAGTGGCGCGTGAATGGGGCTCGTACACTGATAACCGTGAGCCTGGTGGCGCATGTGCATCCCAGACAGACCCACGCTCCACACCAGCCGCACTATGGGGCGCGCAGCCGTGGCAGCAGCGAATTGGCACACGACCCTCCGCAGAGCAGGGCCGGGCGCAAGCCTTCTGTGGTACACATGCACGAGCGTACCTGCCGGGTTCCCGATGGCGCCCCTGAACGTGAGCCCGTGTACCACAGCGGCCACGTACGTCAAGGTGAGCGCGAAGCGACGCTCGACCCCGCCCACATCCGACAGCATCCTGAGCTCGTGCGTGCAGCAGCAGAGCTGCAGCGAGGACACGAGCTCCGCCGCGTACTCTTCGAGACCGGTGCGCGCGAAGGCCCTCTCCAGCAGCCGGCGGCTTATGTCGCTCAGCAATAACACCCCCACGAGCACCCCGAGAGACACGGCCACATCCGCGCTCTCTATCGTCCCAGACGCCGTCATGACCACTCAGGCTGCTCTGTGTCGGCCTCAAAGCATTGAGCTGCCCCGGTGCTGCAGGAGAAGGAAGCGGTTCAGGCTGACGATGGATGAGAGCCTGGACAGTCCCGGGACTCACATGGTACAGTCCATACGGAAGTGAGGGAGCTCTTTGGGTTCCCTCCCCCGCTGCAGAGGTTCAGACACCTTTTGTACCTCATGGCTCCGCCACCAACGGCGCATGCTCCATATATCAAAGGTCCTGTATTCAGCCAGGAGCAATACTATGATGCAAAAAAAACAACTTCTAACACCAGAGAAAATTGAATAAGAGATTCAAGACAGCCGTTCACAATGGCCCTTATTTTTATTGGAAGAGAAAATCAATACTCAGGCAGGCTTTACATGAAATAGAAGCAAACTGGGCATGCATTTGAAAGTAAGAAACACTTGAAACAACAAAACAATATTTAAAATTATGTTTTGCAAAGAGACATAAAAATGCTCCTGGATTTAATTTATGACACTTATCAAATCTGGTGCATTCTTTTATCTTCCACCTGCAGCCAAGTCAAATATACAAAAAAAACCCCCAAACAAACAAAAAACAACAACAAACAAAACAACTAAAAACATCAAATAAGCCAGTAAAGTATTACCATTTGATGTATATTCTATAGTTGAATATATAACTTACACAAAAGAAATGGACAAGGCAACAGTATGTTACCTCGGCCTGATTCACACTAAATATAAAAAGCAGTCGGTTATGGTTTTAAGGTTTATAAGGTCATATGACACTGCCCTGTCATATGACTTAAGAAATAGTTGATTGTCAACAAGCCAACCACTTTGCTGTGAAGAATCCTTTGATAAACCTGAGAGGATATGCCACTGCTGGATGTTTGAAATGAGTATAAATTACTGTCAAGTTATTCTTGTAAGTAAAGCCTTCATGCATAACGAGAATAGTTGTAAAACACTTTAATGAGTTGTGACCTAGATGTTAGTAAGACTGGAGCTGGTCACTATGGATACAGTGACTGTTCCTGGGAGCTCGTTTCTGCGGTCACCCTTGTCTCGAAGATGGAGTGTCTTCTGGAAAGTGCCCTGTTCAGCTGGCAGAGACACCTGGCCCATAAAGGAGTCCATCAACACATTATGGCTGTAGATCTGAAAGAAGCACACAGCCCTTTAGTGCCTCAATGGGACACATTTCACACTTATGATACTGCCATATATAAGACAATTGAATTGCACATAAGTGTGTGCTGTTCTCAAATGAACCATGCTGCTGTATTGTACGGCAAGGACAGACAAAAGGATGGTTGAAAGAGCAGCAGGCTGTACCCTAATACAATTGAAACTATAGGATTACAGTTTTTCCATCAATATTTTCTACTCAAAGGTTCAGTTATTAAGAAAAAGTGACCAAACCTTGATACTGATTGGCTGGTTGGCTTTCTTCCTGTAGAATAGTCCTTTGGTGTTGAAGACAGGACTGCATGTGTTTTTATGGACTGAAGAACGTACTTTCTCTCCTTCACAACAAATGATCGCATAGGGGTTCGACACTAGAGAAACAAACATTCACATTAGACACTTGTCACGTGCAGTAGATACCATAAATATTATGACCAGAATAGGTTGAAAAAACAATCTGGCTTAAAAAAAAAAAAAAAAAAAGCTATGAGCAAAAAACAAACAAATGTTACGGGAAGAAAACTGTCACAATTAGTTTAGATAGATGTTGATTATTTTGCTTCATGGCTACAGTAGACCTTAGGCTTTACTCAAGCTCTTTAAATGTTTAATTTAGCAAAGAAATACTTTGATCCTTGAAGCACCACGTCTTTATGGGCACATCAATAACATTAAGTTTTATGGCACATAAGTACACATTAATGTTACACCTTGCAAGGAAATGAATCAGTCTTAAAGGTGTGGGTCTATTGTTTATAGATAGCTGTTTTGATACAGGGATGGAAGCTTTATACTTTGCACAGCAGCTGGATTCTCAAAAGGTTTGTGAGTTTACAAACTCACAAAAATCTATCTTGTACTGCTCCAAGCGAAGCACCGCGTCCAGACGGGCTGTGACCCAGCCAATGATGTGGCAGCACTGACAGTTCTGGCTGTGTTTTAGGTTTCAGATCAGATTCAGGTTGGGAACAATACATACAGTGCTATGAAAAAGTATGTCTTATTTGTTTTGCATATTTGTCACACATAAATCTTTCAGATCATGAAACAAATTTTAAATATTAGACAAAGATCTCAAGTACAAAATGCAGTTTTTAAGTGATGATTAAGGGAGAAAAGCTATCTTGTTAAATCATGAATAAATGTGATTAATCACATTTTTTTGGGAAAGCCGAATTCAGTTTCACAAGCCATACCCAGGCCTGATTACTACTGTGAGAGCCACTGTCCACAAATGGAGAAAAATAATTATGGAACAGTGGTAACCCTTCCGAGGAGTGGCCAGCCTCCCAAAATTACCCCAAGACCGAAGTGTCAACTCATCCAAGAGGTTACAAAAGAACCCACAACTACATCTAAAGAACTGCAGGCCTCACTTGTCTCAGTTAAGGTCAGTGTTCATAACTCAACCATAAGAAAGAGAGAGGGTAAAAATAAATTCCACAACTGACCAAAAACAATACAAAGGCACTTTTGCCCAAAAACATCTTGACTTTTGGGAAAATATTCTGTGGAATGACGAGACAAAAGTTGAACTTTTTTAGGTATGCATTCCATTACATTTGGCATAAAAGTAACACAGCATTTCAGAAAAAGAACATAAAACCAACAGTCAAATACTAACTGGTGGTGGTGGTGGTGTAATGGTCTGGGGCTGCTTTGATGCTTCAGGACCTGGATGACTTAATGTAATTGATGGAACCATGAATTCTGCTCTCTAACAATAAATCGTAAAGGAGAATGTCCGGCCATCAGATCATGACCTCAAGTTCAATGCTCGAAAACCCTCCAATGTGGCTGAATTTTGGCCAAACTCCAAGTTTGGAAATTAATCACTTCTACCTGTTTTTTTTTTTGTTTGTTTTTTTTAAACCCCTATAGCTTTTATTGCCCAATAATCACAACTCGCAGCTTGATGTAATAACATAAAAACTTATTTCCCCATTAGGGAAAGGCTTCTAGAAGAATAGTTACCTCTCAGCACAAATAAAGTGGTTCATGAATGAATAAAGGAAAAGAGTGTACCTCCATCAGAGTCCTGAACTGCGAGTCCATCAGCCTGCACTATGTGGACCTGAGAGACCAAAGAGGGATATCCACACAGGCCAGACCAGCAGGTCTGTGGAGGCTTGTCCAGAGTCAGCTCGCTACAGCACACAGACACAAATAGAACTTGATTGTGCTTTGTTGCCTGAGAAATTGCTGCATGTAATACTAATATGCAAAAAAATATTATTTCTAAAGATTTCTTAAGCCACATGGGGTGTAGGTTACGGCATTGTTTGTTTCCAATGCAGTGCAGGACAGACTCCGCTCCAGAAACAGTGATGTCATACAAACACAAGACAAGTTGTAGAAGAAGCAGTCTTTAAAAAAAAACTGCACAAGTTTTCTAAATCAAGAGACACACTTTAGAGAAGGCAGTGCTCATTTTAATTCTGCTCAAAGACTGGGTGTTTAGCTCTACCTTTAAGTAACAGTACTGCTATCTTAATTGTAAAAAGGGGTGGGCACAGTGGTATAGTACACAGATTTAGGAGCCTTTGCAACTCTTTTGACAAAGAAAAGGTTTCAACAAAGTTTCTGATGCCTTGTCGAAATCATGACGTGGATAGGAATCAGCAGCACTAGCACGACTTCATAGTGAAATGTGGTCTAAATCAGTACAAACAGCAAATGTACATACCGGCAGTCAGAGGGAACATCAGAGAAGACACGCAGCAGGAAGTCTCCCTCCAGGCCTGGGTCAAAGGTTGTGGGTATGATGATATATCGTCCCTGTTTTAGGTCAAGGCGCAGGAACACAGACCTGGAGTTGATGAAGATGCTACCACCAACTTTCTGCTGTGTAGTGTGCATGCGGTAGGTCCGGTTTAACTCCACCTGAGCAGAGAAGGCCAGCGCTTTTCAGACTTTGAAAGCTAAGATTTCATTTCCACTGGGCAGAGTAGGTTTAGATCTGTAACGCGGATCCTATTCTGGCTTGTGATTACACAGTCAGGGGTGTAGTAGAGTGCAGAGTGTCAGCTATCTAGATAGGGATGCCAGTAACACTTTATAATAACTTACACAATAAAAGAGTAGTTAAGCATTAATACATGGGTCATTTACAATTAATTAATAAATGTATAGACAGAAATACAATTTATATGTATATTTATACATGGGTTTATTGTTAAGACTAAACCATTTATAACAATGTTTATAACATAATAGTGATGTATAATAGTATGAATGTTGGATTCATGCTTTGTAAATTATGAATGCAAATTTTCACCAAACCTTTAAAATTATATTAACTATTGTGATGTAAGAAGCTGAATTTGTTAGATAGTATAGAAAAACAGCTTTGCAAGTTGTTCTATGTTTTAGGGACAAGTTCTGGCTGTGTTAAATGTTAAATAATATTTGGTCTTTTCCAATTCAAGCGCCACTTTTGTCATTTTCATTTCAAGCGCCACTTTTGTCAAATAAGCACGCTGATGTTGCTTAAAGCATGCAGTGAAACAGAACTGTACCAAAGGCCTAGGTAAAATCTGAGGTTTGAGCACATTACTATGCTCACTAATCAAAATAATAAACCACTGTAATTTGCTCACATATGGCCACAGATCTCACCCTGTGTAATTCAAAACCAATAGCCATGTTTTCCCCTCTTCCTTCTCTCAGAGTGGCTCTGCGGTCCTTTTGCTGCAGACAGATGAGAATCTCGTCCTCGGCCTTCTTCACATCAAATACATACTGTACACATAAAACAGAGATATGCTGCAAGTGCAAATGTTTTAGCCTATGAGAGTGAATCAGTCAAAAGATGAAATTATTGTTCACCTGCGGGTTCTGGAGGAAGGTGTGCTTGTTGTTGGAGCATCCACCAGCTCGGTTACAGAGTGGCTCACCATGGCGGTGCCAAGAGCCGCGCATCACAGCCTCCTCCCAGGTTTTATGTAAACTCAGATAAGATGTGTTAATGAGACGACACAGGATGAGGTCGGTAAAGTTAGAGATGAAATCACCAAAAGTCATCCTGCAGGGAAAATGTACATTTCATACTAAGAATATTTCACTGCATGCTTCAACTCTTTTTAAGGAATTGACTGATCTTCTACCAACAGTTTAATGAAAAAATGAAGAAATGAACTTGTAAGAATTGCTACGAGCCACCAGAGGGCAGCACTGAACGTAAACTCACCAAAATTCTCCATCGTCCTGCACAGTGACTCCAATTTTCTCTCTTTGACTCTTACTGACTTTATTCCACTCCTCAGATCTGCAAACAATAATCAAAATATCTTAAACAAGAGTGATGACCAGGACAGGAAAATTATATTACAATATATCAAGAATAAATTGCGATTACAATAGGCTCTAAGTGACGATATCAAATCCTAAACAACACTGTAATCTGTAATCAAAGGCTATATTTTAAACACTGTACCATCCAGAAGTCAGATCAGACAGAAAGAAGTCTCATTCTTAGGGTTAGGACACTAACCTCATGACAAAAAGGTTTTTTTTTAAGCATAATCTAAAAAGCAACACATTTTTCAAGAGCAAACCCCTAAATAGACCCTTCATCAAACCTAACTACTAGTAGGTTTGAATAAGTAAATCATATTGGTTATTCAAGAAAGGGGTTCTATGGTATGCTCACAGCAAACTTTGATACACTGTAACCTGCAAATAATTAGCTTTTCGGAAAAACAGGTAAATACTGTAAACCCCGCTAAAACCTTTAATATCTTATTATTTTTTTCTAATTGTTTAAGCACATTTTCGTAAACTTGAAACCAGTGGCAAATCTTTAAACACAAACTCTAAAACTATATTCATAAGTGACAGAAAATCTCAGAATGCCTGCAGAATTAAGCAGAAAAACTAGTAAAAATAACACTCATCTAAATGTGACACACTATCACCACCTTTATAAATCAGGTACAGAAAAAAACTCCTCTATGGGGTCAAAAAAAGGGATTTGGCAGAGGGAGTAAAACCAAAAAACAGGGATGATTTGGAATATATGACTCTTATTTACAGTGATTTGGCTGTGATATCTGTTCAGTCCATTTGGTCAGATGTGTGGGTTTTGAGATCCAGTGATTAAAAACAACTTTGTTTCAACTGATATGTCTAACACAGAAAAATACAGCGGGGCAAAAAAGTATTTAGTCAGCCACCAATTGTGCAAGTTCTCCTACTTAAAAAGATGAGAGAGGCTTGTAATTTTCATCATAGGTACACTTCAACTATGAGAGACAGAATGAGGGAGAAGGATTTTTAATGAATTAATTGGTAAATTCCTCGGTAAAATAAGTATTTGGTCACCTACAAACAAGCAAGATTTCTGGCTCTCACAGACCTGTAACTTCTTCTTTAAGAGGCTCCTCTGTCCTCCACTTGTTATCAGTATAAAAGACACCTGTATAACAGTCACACTCCAAACTTCACTATGACCAAGACCAAAGAGCTGTCGAAGGACACCAGAAACAAAATTGTAGACCTGCACCAGGCTGGGAAGACTGAATCTGCAATAGGTAAGCAGCTTGGTGTGAAGAAATAAACTGTGGGAGAAATTATTAGAAAATGGAAGACACACAAGACCACTGATAATCTCCCTCGATCTGGGGCTCCACGTAAGATCTCACCCCGTGTGGTCAAAATGATCACAAGAACGGTGAGCAAAAATCCCAGAACCACACGGGGGGGACCTAGTGAATGACCTGCAGAGAGCTGGGACCAAAGTAACAAAGGCTACCATCAGTAACACACTACGCCGCAAGGGACTCAAATCCTGCAGTGCCAGACGTGTCCCCTGCTTAAGCCAGTACATGTCCAGGCCCATCTGAAGTTTGCTAGAGAGCATTTGGATGATCCAGAAGAGGATTGGGAGAATGTCATTTGGTCAGATGAAACCAAAATAGAACTTTTTGGTAAAAACTTAACTGTTTGGTGGAGAAAGAATGCTGAGTTGCATCCAAAGAACACCATACCTACTGTGAAGCATGGGGGTGGAAATATCATGCTTTGGGGCTGTTTTTCTGCAAAGGGACCAGGACGACTGATCCGTGTAAAGGAAAGAATGAATGGGGCCATGTATCGTGAGATTTTGAGTGAAAACCTGCTTCCATCAGTAAGGGCACTGAAGATGAAACATGGCTGGGTCTTTCAGCATGACAATGATCCCAAACACACCGCCCGGACAATGAAGGAGTGGCTTCGTAAGAAGCATTTCAAGGTCCTGGAGTGGCCTAGCCAGTCTCCAGATCTAAACTGCATAGAAAAACTTTGGAGGGAGTTGAAAGTCTGTGTTGCCCAGTGACAGCCCCAAAACATCACTGCTCTAGAGGAGATCTGCATGGAGGAATAGGCCAAAATACCAGCAACAGTGTGTGAAAACCTTGTGAAGACTTACAGAAAATGTTTGACCTCTGTCATTGCCAACAAAGGGTATATAGCAAAGTATTGAGATGAACTTTTGTTATTGACCAAATACTTATTTTTCACCACAATTTGCAAATAAATTCTTTTCTGATTTTTTTTTTCTCATTTGATCTCTCATAGAACTTGCACAATTGGTGGCTGACTAAATACTTTTTTGCCCTACTGTATGTGTCTTTTACAAAACAGTGTGTAATGTTACGTAAAACGTTTAATGCTGAGAATGTGTGTGTATAGTTGTGCCTCTGAGTTATAAGTTATATTATCATCAACAGCATTTTGATCTTAGAATTTCTGTCCCATTCACCAAACAAACCCCAGTTTTAACAGAACAATCTTACAGATTTGCTGAGTATTTCTTGGCTGCGTTAAAGCCCTGTCTACAGGTTCTCACCCGTCACTCCATGGCCCGTTCCACTCTTTCTGTCCCCACGGGTTCCTCATGCGTATCATGGTGAGCTTGTCTGACCTGAAATAGGCCAATAGGCCGTGACCCAGTCTCACCCTGCGGACATCTGTCACAGCATAAGCATGGCCTTTAACCAAACCGCAGGATAACCGGGCCTCCATGTCAGCAGCTGTAGTGGCCTGAAGAAGACAAATATTAACCTAACAGTGGTGATTTATTGCCAATTCATTAGAACCTAAAGGAGAAGGAAGTGATGCATTTGGCTGTTGAACAAAGCAGTAACAGAACAGTGGCTCATCATTACTTTAAAGAAGTATGCCTTATAAAGTCAACCATTGACAGCAAACCTTTTGTTTCCTCCAAGCAGGCACTACTGAGCTAACAAACATCCATACAGCCTGGTACCTGCTTCACTACTTCTAAAATTTGTTGTGTGGACCCATAGACTCACCTTAACCAGTGGACAAAAGTGGGACAGGTTACACGAAAATGGATTCTCTACTTATATATACTCTTCTAAACACACAGGCTGGGACTGCTGTTACACTTACTCAGAAATGACAGGTTTATATATCTACAGGTAAAAATAATGCAGCCTATAGCACCTATATTACTTATCCTATTGCTGCAACTTCGTTCAGGCTGCTAGCTTAATGTCAATGCAAATCACACAAGTGCTGGATCTGAAGACACATTGACTGAGATCTTCAGAGAGAGAACCACTGGATCCAAAGGGTGTGCCACAAGGTCTCTCAACATCAAAACGTGACAAGATTTCAATATGTACAATAAGTAAACATGTCTAATCTCATCTACCCTACTGGATATACCCTCTTCTTACCCTAATGGAGCAGCTTATGAGGCCTCCTCTGTTGTGAACTTTCAAAACTCTCTCAAACAGTTCGTTCTGTTTTTCTTCATCAACTTTGAAGTCATTTTCCAACAAGTCCATAGGCTCAGACACCCCTCCGGTGAAATCTACAAGAGCGTCCGCTGTGTTGCCTCCATCCAATGCCTCGTAGCAGCCGTACATCCTAAAGACAAAACATTTAAGCAGACAGTTATGTTATGGTGCAATCCTCACAACAAAATGAATATATTCAGTCATCATAGTAAATAGGTCCTAAATTTGTAAAAAATTATGGTTGTTTTGCCTTGCTCACTAATCATTGCTAGTTTAAATCAAAGCTATATGTTATATGACTTTAATTTGACAAATGACTTATAGGTTGTCATTTCATTAAGTAAGGTAGGATATGTACTTGGCATAAGCCTTTTCCACCAGTGCACTCCAGAATTCGTTGCTGTCTTTGGAGTGGCAGTACACCAGCTTTCCATTGACTGTGGGAAGTCGGTCGTCCACCACCACATCCACCCACTCCCCAAACTTCCAGAACTGAAAGTGGAAGATCCCAGCATACAACTCCGGCTTCTCTTTGTCCCATTCCTGGTCCTTCCAGTCAGGGAGCACCTGATGAAAACACAAACAGCAAAGTGTTACACTTTTTTAAAATGAGTAAATTTAACCTTTTTTTTTTGAAGAAGAACAATTCACTTCACACCTAGCTAGCTTTTAGTGAGAGTCCAACAGCCTTAAGGCTATTACACCAAAGACTATGAAAAAACATATATACGCTTTACTTCAGTAAAGATTTTACGTACTTTACCCACTACATAATTTATTTGTTATGGGCCCTTTGGTGGTAACACTGCCAGTGACTGTGGTGTAACAAAGCGTTCAACACAAGAATTCTATTCACCCGTATCCTGTGCCAAGATTCTCCTGACAACAAATCAACACCAGACACTTCAGACTCACTGATGATATAAATAAATAACTTATCCACTGAGCAGGGACCAGCTGGGCCCGAAGGAAAATCCCAGAGTTCCCTGTTGTACGTCATCAGTGGCTCCTGTTGCTTAGCATCGTCACACATCACACCTCTTCTTTAGATCTTTAGAAATAGGACTTTTTTGAGGTTCATTTTATATATATATATATATATATATATATATATATATATATATATATATATATATATATATAATATAATTTATTTATTTTTTTACATTTTCTTTTTCATGGAATTCTAGACTGTTGCTGATTTCAACCCATCTCCTACTGCTCTCATCTATACACAGTTCACTCATGTGCCATGTGAATCAATAAGTCCCAGCCCATGTAGCCTGCAGGCAGGGGAGGGGGGGGGTTGGGGACACAAGTGAGAAGCTGCTGAAGTGTGATGGAAACATTTGGAAAAGGGAGGGCAAGAGAGAGATAGCACGATATACAAGCCAATGAGAAATGAGAGAGAGACTGAGATATAAAGAGAATTAGTCTGTGAGAGTTTGGGAATATCACAGAAGTCACCAAGCTATAGGCCAGGACTACAACTTTACAGCCAGATATGGACCAGGCCAAAGCTTCCACCAATGTGATGGTGCTGGACTTCAAAGAAGACCGGGTCCTGACCGAGGTAAGGCATGCTTTTTCAAATGAGAAACACCAGGAGCACTGCTGAAGGCTAATAGTTGATCACTGGTATCTGCAGTTAGCCTCTTTATTTTTGAATCAGGTATTACAGCGAGCAGTTCTTGGTATCCATCGTTGTAGAGCGCAAGCAACCCCAAAACCTCACTGAAATAGAATAACTAAATATCAAAAAGAAAGACAAAATTGTGTTGCTGTCCAAGCAGCCCAAAACATCAAATGTCAATAGAAAGGTGAAAAAAACATTTTGTCCCTGAAAATTTGACTTGTCATTTTGAGGGTGATGCATTTTCAAGTTTACATAATTGTGTTTGTGTCCTCAACAGATGATGCGTATGCGTGTGTCATCTCTGCAGCGGTCAGGACAGAAGCGGCAGGATGGGGAGCGCCTGCTTCTACCTCATGAGGCTGTTTACCGTCTGGACTTCTCCATTCAGGACCTGACCTTCTCCCGCTGGTACTTCTCTCTGACGGGTCACGGGCGTGTCACTATCACTGGTATCTCACAGCACTGGACCCCAGACCTCACTAACCTGATGACCCGCCAGCTTCTGGAGCCCATTGGGACATTTTGGAGGAACTCAAATGACCCGAAGGATTCTCCGCTCAAATGTCTGGAGGCCGACATGCAGGAGTTCGGAGAAAGGATCGCTGAGCTGGCCAAGGTTCGCAAGGTCATGTACTTCTTATTCGCCTTTAAAGAGGGAGCAGAGGCAGCCAATCTCACCTGCAGCATCGAGTTTACTGCACACAAATGACTCTCAACTTTAGAAGCTTCTGGAAATGTTGTATGTTGCACCACATACACTAGATACACATACCCATTAGGTATAAGAGCAGCTTGCTTGTTTCACTCCTTCATGTTCATGTTTTTGTTTACAAAGGTGTTATTGAGTTGCCCCGCAAAGTTTACTATGACAAACTGTTCCATTGACAGTGTGCATAATTATTAGGCAAAGTAGATCATGAAGGACTTCTTTGTATTTATTCAATGACCAATACAGCCTATTTCTTTTTAACTGTCATGAGCTATCCATTCATAGACTCACATCTTTATCTTTTCTTACCTGTTGATGATCAGTGACAGCCTCTCAGAGAGTCTACATACTGCTTCATTCAGGTAAAGATGTGACCTGTCAACTTTGAAGCCTTTGGTGGCCAGTAATTGTGCACACATGTAGTTAAATACTAAAACTAGGTAATTTGATGCACTTTATTGCAGCGTGGTTTGAAATTAAATACTTGGTGCTACAAAAATGTGTTAATGATATAAATTCTTTGCACTCTGAAGTTTATGCTAAGTACTATCTAATATTTGGGATAACAATATGGTTTGTTTTGTTTAATATGTTGTGATGATTTACAATGCAGCTCATAGATGGCGCTGAACAATGCTTAACTTCAGAAATCAAATCCAAACTTATCTCAAACTGTTAACTACATGTAAATAAAGCACACTTTTAACTCATTGCACGTTTTGTGAGTAATAACAATAGTGTTGTTAGCAATAGGATGTTATTACAATGTCTTGTCTTATTGTTTGCTTGAATGACTCATAAGAACAAACACACTTCAACTATTGCATGACTGCATGACACACAGCTCAGTGTAGTGACATCTATAAAATATCGACGGAAACAGTGTTTGTCAAACTGCCAGAGTGTGAGTGAGTTCATTGGTCTTGATTGGTATTGGGGCGACAGAACAGGATAAGGTCACCCTTTAACAATAGCTATCTTTTTACTTTTACAAATCATTAACATCAGTTTACTTAAAAAGCCATTAAAGCTAATGTCTGCAATAGTCCCACAAGAGGTTTAATTGTGGGTATAGCCAGTGTACCAAACTAACTGCTCCATTGAGACAGTAACACTGAAACAGGCTTTAGTTTCCCTTCTGCTGATGGAAAACGGAGCAGCACAGGACCTTTGAGAGGAGAATGAGGTAACCACAGGGAAAATGAACTGCACAAGCTGCCACATCCATTGCCACAGCACTGGTTATCCACCATTCTCAGAAATGAGCTCTGACATATTCAGGTTTAGCTAGATGAGGCTATTACTACATCTCTTTATTTGCTGTTGAAACACCACACACTGCATTCTGTAGCAAACACACATAATGAACGAATCAAAACAAGCCACACTAAGCTTCTGAAATGTAAAGTTATCTAAAAATGTGTGTATTGGTGGAAAACAAGCAAAACAATTCAATGGTTTTTGTCAAAACCTTAAACACAAATTCACTGTTTAAACACAGTTTACAAAACTGATCTAGCCCCAGGGAGTCACAAGCCAGGGAACTTTTTATGCTGGTCCCAACCACAGATAAACAGAGAGGATTGTGTCAGGAAGGGCATCTGACGTAAACCCTTTGCCAAATTCAATATGTGGACCACTAACATGACTTCCATACCGGATTGGCCAGGGCCTGGGTTAACAACGACTGCCATCAGTGTTGTTGACCTACAGGGTGTCTGGTGGAAATTGGGCTACTGTTGGTCAAAGAAGGAGAGGAGGAAGCTGTGTCCATAGGCAGCGACAGAATAGAAAAGGCAATAATTTAAGACTCAGAGTAGGGACTTTGAATGTTGGTACGATGACAGGTAAGGATAGAGAGGTAGTACATATGATGCATGGGGGAAAGTTGTCCATATGTCCAGGAGACCAGGTGGAAAGGCCAGAAGTATTGGAGCAGGGTTTAAACTGTTTTATTATGGTGTAGGCATTAAGAGAAGTGGAGCAAGAGTGATCCTGAAGGAGGAGTCCGTGAAGAATGTTCTGGAAGTGAAGTGCGTGTCATGTACGGTGATGAGTCTGAAGCTGGGAATTGAAGGTGTGATGCTGAATGTTGTTATGTGGTCACGCTCCATAAGGTTGTGAGCAAGAGGAGAAAGACAGTTTACTGAAGTGATGCAGAGTGTTCCCAGAGGAGAGAGAGTGGTGACTGGTGCAGACTTTAATGGACATGTTGGTGAAGGGAATAGCGGTGATTAGGTGAAGTGAAATAATGAGCAGGTTTGGTCTTCAGGAAAGAAACCCAGAAGTACAGAGATTGGTAGTCTATGCAAAAAGTATAGAGATGGCTGAGGTGAACAGGCAGTACTTTCAGAACAGGCAGGAACATAGAGTAAAATGCAATGCAGTAAAATAGTATTCCCTTACTGATTTCTTATTTTACATTTGTCATACTTAAATGTTTCAGATCATCAAACAAATTTAAATATTAGATTTTGGTTCACTCTTATTAGAAGAATTGTTTTAATTCACCCACAATGGAGAGTTTTCGAGGAATCAGCCAGAGGTCACAATCTGATGGCCAATGAATATTTGACTGCTGGTATGATTGCTTTTACACCAGATCTAACAGGACGTACACCTTCACTTTTGAAACTTTTGTCTCAGCAGTCCACAGAATATTTTTCCAAAAGTCTTAGAGATCATCAAGATGTTTTTTGGCAAAAGTGAGATGAGCCCTTATGTTCTTTTTGGTCAGTAGTGGTTTTTACCTTGGAACTCTGACATGGATGCCATTTTTGCCCCGTCTCTTTTTTATGTTTGAGGCATGAACACAGACCTTAACAGAGACAACTGAGGCCTGCAGTTCTTTAGATGTTGTGGGTTCTTTTGTGACCTCTTGAATGAGTTGTTGTTCCACTCTTGGGGTAATTTTGATAGGCCAGCCACTACTGGGAAGGTTCAACGCTGTTCCATATTTTATTTTTCTCCATTTGTGGAAAATTGCTCTCCCTGTGGTTTGCTGGCAGAAATCAGGCCTGGGTGTTTCAGCTTTCCAAAAGAGGTCATGAACAGTTTTGGCAGTGTATGGCAGCGCTATATAAATGCATGCCATTTACCATTTAAAGACAAAGTTAGAAACGCCAGGTTGAGATGATTTGGACATGATTAGAGGAGGGATTGTGAATATATTGGTCAAAGGATGCTGAGTTTGCTGAGCTGCTAGGCAGACAGGAGGCTGACAGGAAGACCAAAGAGGAGGTTTGTGAATGTAGTGAAAGAGGGCATGAACATGAAGGTAATGAGCAAAAAAAGGATGCAGGGGACATGGCTAGATTAAAGCAGATGATTCCCTGTCGTGACCCTTGAAGGGAACAGCCAAAAGGAGTAGAAGAACCGTTACACAAAAGTCTTATATATTTTGAGGTCTCTGCATCACTTCAAAATATTTAACACTTTCTCACTCAATTAGGACTGTGCCAAATATTGAATTTAATGTTACATTGCACTAAAATTTAAAAAACATTCATTTTGGCAATATGGTTTGGCCATTTTTTATCCGATACAGACAGGTCTACCAACCAATCCCACAGCTGAAATACGAGCCACTGAGCAACGGGACACAGATACACGTTTACGGTTACCCCCCACTAACTGAAGTAGCATGAGGAGACTGGAAAGCTGTAAAGTTCTTGAGATGGGAATTAAACAAAGGAGAAATGAATGACACAGATGCTGGTGATAACCAATGTAATGTTAAACATGAAAGAAAACCCGTTTTACCCACACAAGCTGGCGACATTGTTAATAAAGTGGGTCACATAACACCAGTAGTGTGGAAATGGTTTGGTTATTTGAAAACCCACATTGAACAGACTAACTTGTCAGCCCTGCAGGAGTCCAACATGCACTGGGAACAGGTCTGACTTACTGCTGACAATGCGAACCAAGCCCCTGCTTCGGTTGTACAGGGGCTGGGCAGCCCATAGCAGAGGGCCCCGGACCCCATACTCCCAAAGCACCCCCCACAGGATGTCGTGAGGGACATGGTCGAATGCCTTTTCCAGATCCACAAAACACATGTGGGCTGGTTGGGCAAACTCCCATGAACCCTCCATCATCCTGGAGAGAGTGTAGAGCTGGTCCAGTGTTCCGCGACCGGGACGAAAACTGTATTGTTCCTCCTGAAGCCGACTAATCAACAATTCTCCTCTCCACTACCCTGGTGTGGACTGCGGAGTGTGATCCCCTTGTAGTTGGAACACACTCTCTGGTCCCCCTTCTTAAAAAGAGGGACCACCACCCCGGTCTGCAAGTCCAGAGGTACTGTCCCTGACCTCCAAGCGATGTTGCAGAGGCTTGTCAGCCAAGACAGCCCCACAACATCTAGAGACTTGAGGTACTCAAGCCATATCTCATCCACCTCCGGTGCCTTGCCACCGAGAAGCTTCTCAACTACCTCGATGACTTCAGCTTGGGTGATGGACAAGTCCACCTCTGAGCCCCCAGCCTCTGCTTCCTCAGTGGAAGACTTGGAGGTGGGATTGAGAAGATTCTCAAAGTATTCCTTCCACCGTTCGTTCCTTACCCACTCCTGAGGTGCCGAACGGTTTGCCAGAATCTCTTTGAGGCCAACTGATTCTTTCTCCATGGCCTCACCAAACTCCTCCCAGACCCAAGTTTTTGCCTGCACAACCACCTGGGCTGCAGTCCACTTGGCCTGCCGGTACCCGTCAGCTGCCTCAGGAGTCCCACGAGCCAACCAGGCCCGATAGGACTCCTTCTTCAGCTTGACGGCATCCCTTACTTCTGGTGTCCACCACCGGGTTCATGGATTGCCGCCACGACAGGCACCAGAGACCTTTCGTCCACAGCTCTGAGCAGCTGCATCAACAATGGAGGTGGAGAACATGGTCCACTTGGACTCAATGTCTCCAACCTCCCTCGGGATCTGGTCGAAGACCTCTGTGACAGAGGACTCAGCCAGATGTTCCCAACAGACCCTCACAGTACGTTTGGGCCTGCCGAGTCTGTCCGGCTTCCTCCCCCGCCATCAGATCCAACTCACCAGGTGGTGATCAGTTGAGAGCTCTGCCCCTCTCTTCACCTGAGTGTCAAAGACATACGGCCGAAGGTCAGATGAAACAACCACAAAGTCAATCATCGACCTCTGGTGTCCTGGTGCCACATGCACTGATGGTCACCCTTATGCTTGAACATGGTGTTCTGTTATTGGACTTCTGTGCTAGTCACAGTTTGTCCATAACAAACATCATGTTCAAGCATAAGGGTTTAGATCAGGGGGGCTGTTCCTCCCAATCACGCCCCTCCAGGTATCACTGTCATTGCCCACGTGGGCGTTGAAGTACTCCAGCAAAACAATGGAGTCCCCAGTTGGAGTGCCATCCAGCAACTCTCCCAGGGACTCCAAGAATGCCGGGTACTCTGCACTGCCAAGCACAAACGACAATGAGAGACCTCTCCCTGACCTGAAGGCGCAGGGAGGCGACCCTCTTGTTCACTGGGGTAAACTCCAACACATTGCGAGTGAGCTGGGGAACTATAAGCAAGCCCACTCCAGCCTGCCGCCTCTCACCACGGGCAACTCCAGAGTAGTGGAGAGTCTGGCCTCTCTCGAGGAGTTGGGTTCCAGAACCCAAGCTGTGCGTGGAGGTGAGCACAACTATCTCTAGTCGGTACATCTCAACCTCCCACACAAGCTCAGGCTCCTTTTCCCGCCAACGAGGTGACATTCCATGTCCCAAGAGCCAGTTTCTGTGTCCAGAGATCGGGAAGTTGAGGCCTCTGCCTTCGACCACTACCCAATACACTATGCACCGGCCTGTTATGGTTCCTCCTGTGGGTGGTGAGCCCATGGGAGGTACAGCCTTTAATTACCAAGCTCCTGTTTTATGTAATGAGCTCCCAGCTCTCGTTAAAGAGGCAGACACAGTCTCAACATTTAAGGTTAGACTTAAGACCTTTTAGACAGGGCTTATGGTCAGGACATATACAGTAGATGAGACAGGGACCTATGGTCAGGACATAAACAGTAGATGAGATAAGCTGCTCCAGGCCCAGACGCTGGGGGAAGTGTGACACACTTAGCTTCTATCCTCTGGCTCCATCCTCACTCTTGTGACATTATAGTTTACATATCTTCTTAGTTCATTGCTGTTCACAAGTTGTCCCTCTGTCCCACTCTCCTCTGGGGGAGTGGATACTGTTGCAAATGTCCGGCTGCTGTTAGACGTCCCAGTGATGACTAGACCTTAGCTGTGGCCCATCTGTGATCCTGTCCAGACCCATGGACCCCTCCTGACCCCAGTTCCTCTCACTTAGATGAACTGTTCCTGACATTATCATGGACTATATTCATATACATTCTCGTTCACTTGAACATATGATGGACTATTTGTCAGTGACTGTCCTGGACACATCTATTGCACGGCCTGTCCGTCCTGGGAGTGGATGTGGAGGTACCCTGATGGAGGGTCTAAGGACAGGGGATGTTGTCTTGTTCTGCCTGTTTGCATTTTACTGTCTGTTTTGTGAGGCCCTTTGAGGCAATTGTTGTTGTGATACTGGGCTATGCAAATAAAATTGAATCTTATCCCTTCAATCTGCACTTAACTTACCCATGCTTCCTTTCATCCCAACATCCCTTCCTCTACCCTTCCTTCCGCCATTTTGAACTAAAAGGCTCCTTACAATCTATCTGCTGCTACAACTTCAACAGTGACCCACAACATCCCTCAAGCCGCCAGACCCTCTCAACCTACTCCTGCTCCTCCTGCTGTGCATACACTCTTGCAGCAGTGGCACCTTCATTCCAGCTCAGAGAACAACAAATTATGCAAATGTCTCAATGCACCGTATCCAGACACACAACCTGAACTTTTATCACCGGTGACATCACAGCACCTCCATCCACGCCGCAGCCAGCACCTACAGCCCTCCCTACAGGGTCCAGCTGCACTCCCCTAACCCAAGCATCCCTTCATCCCTTCAAACACAAACTACAAATAAGTCAATCTCAAATGATGCAAACATCTTAGCCTACTCGATCCAGACAGATCACCCAAACAGTGACATCACACAGCCAGCATCTACAGCACCCTATAGCAGGGCTAGGTTGACTCTCCACTAACACATCCAAATTCCACACAACTTGTCTAAACGTCTTAGCCACCGCAAATCACTCAAAATTTTGTGCTCTTTAGATTTCCTAGAAAGGGTCCTTTTACTTCATCATAGCTACAGTATTCATATTGCTTCAATCAGAACACCCATAATATTTGCATCACCAGCTACTTTCAATTCAGAGGGAAGTTCTACAGGCAGAAACACGGCTGTGCTATGGGATCCCCAGTGTCCCTGACACTCCAGGTAAAAGTATACAGGAAGCCCTTTTACATGGATCAATATCTCCTTTTCGACTCTCAGCACCCATAACAACACAAGCTAGGAGTCATCTGGACCTCAGCTCAGTAGGTGCCCACGAGCTCAGAATGGTAGCAGAATGCTTAGCGCTCCTCCTTCACAGCTGGAAGGTTGTGAGTTCAAACTCTAAAGTATCCCTAGTGAATGAATGTGAGAGTGAATGGTTGTCTGTCAGTGTCCGTCTCTAAGTGTAAGCCCTGCGACAAACTGGCCACTGTCCAGGGTGTACCCCGCCTGAGACCCGAAGCTGCTGGGATAGGCTCCAGCCAGCTGCAACCCCCAACGGGACTAAGCGGTAGAAAATGAATAAATGAATAGAAAATTAATAACATCTCAACAACACCCTCCATCAACGACTGGTCTACCCCCAGGACAAGATCCTTACTCACAAACAGCCAATCCTGGTGGACCTGAATCTGCATTACATCACCATTTGAAAGAAAGGGGTCACTCGTTTGAGGACAGTAATGTCCAGATATTGGCCAGGGAGTCCAAATGGTTTGAACGTAAAGTCAAAGAAGCAATTTCTGTTAAATTAGGACATTCTTCATTAAACAGAGGGGGAGCCTTAAGGCACAATTTGTCACCCATTTACAACTGTGTGAAGCCCAGACAGAGCCAGTTTCACAACAATATGTCATCAACTTCAGAGAAGGTAAGTTATGCTAATGGCCCTCAGGTGGAAAACAACTCCCCAATTGATACCAACACAGGCCATTCACATGCTTAATGAGACTGATACTACTTCCAGCCTCTTATTGGGTAAAAGTCTGGCTAAACCATGCCCTCTCAGGGATATAAACTCATCTCACAGACCAGTCTACTTTAGAATTGACAAAGTTCCTTGGACGAGGGACGAAATGTCTTCTGTGAAGTACGTCCAGTTGCCTTCTTTTTTCAACCCTTTAACATTATTCATGTTAAAATTCAATAGTGATGGAAATCACCAATGACCAATCGCCAGCAATAACTGTTTCTGTTCAGGCCTACTAATTTCCGATCATAGTCAATTCATTTTATGCATAGCTTACATCCAAGGTCATTAAATCACCCTTGCTGACACACTTTCCAGCTTCTATGTCAAGGTTTTCAAGCATTCAGCTGCAGAACCAGACAGAACCAGACATCTGATCTACACCTTTCTCTTTGTCTTCAGCAACAACATCCTTCTAAACGACGAATCTCGGTCGCTGATCATGTCAAGACTAATGCTCGTACATCTGCAATAACCTCACCATTCTTGGCCAGGCACCCTCAGTTCTAGGATAACACAATTCATCTTTGCATTATGCAACCTGACTTTCATCTCCAGAATCATTACCACGCTTCTTCCTTCATCATTTCAACACTTTAGTCTGGTCATATTTCAATTAATTAAACATGAGGCATGGTCCTTGCTAGTGAAAAATGAATCTGCATCTGTTGTAGTAACTGTACTATTGATTTAGTTTGTTCTCTTTAACTTGAGTAAGTTTTGTATTTTTTGGTAAAGATTCAGTTATAAAAGACAGCATCTTACTTATTTTGTAAATACACATAAGCTGACATCTGTGCTTAGTATTTTTTCATGCAGTGTGTAATGTCTGCTCTGTAGTGTGTTCATTTTGACAGCAGAATGCATATTGTGAAAAGGATGTTACATTTTGGCTGGAAAATCAGATGTTTTGTGATTTTGTTTCATTTTTAGAAAATGTGTTACAGTTGTAGAGAAATGTGTCTTAGCAATTGTGAAAAACTGTAATAGTACAGATGGTTTAAATCATAATGGTAACAAAGACAGTGCACTTGTGGTGAAAACTAAAAAGGTTCAAATATATCTCATTGATTGAATTTCCCATCTGTAACTGATGACTTCCACCTAGTGTCCAAAGTGAACATTACAAAATTCACAGTCAAATACAATAGTCCTTAGAGCCATGGTTAATCAATAAACAAACACTCTAAGAAGTGCAAAGTGAATATGTTATTTTAGCATGTTGTTAAAATGTGTTATCTTGTTTGCGGCCAATGTAGTTGTTATAATGAACTTGAAAACCTCAAAAATAAATAAAATAAAAGGACAGGTAAAGTAAAGCAAATTGTACCTAGTATTGGCAAATGTTGTAAGTATACTCTGAAGGACTATTAAAGACCACATAACTTTTAGCCCAAAAATATATATTCTCTATATTCTCCAAATCATTTTGATGCACCTTAGACATGAGACCAGTAGAATCATGCCTATTCAGAAGCAAACAAAGCGAAAATGTGTAGCTACTGTAAGTGTATAATGCCTTTTAAGAACCAGACTTATTTTTTTATTTAATTACCACAAAATGTTATTAAGAGCTTTGTCTTCAAATGCAGTCAGTTCCATCTCACCTTCTGCCATAGTGACTCTCGGGAAGCCAGACTGGAGCAGGCAGCTACAAACCAGCAGTTTCCCAGCTGCCCTTGGTGCAGGTCGTGGGCACTAATGCCATCCACAAACAAATGAGGGTCACTGCATAACTCCTAGAAAAATAAGAGGACCACAGTTATTTTTATTCTTTATACTGAAAACCTTTTAATGGCTTACCACACACAAAAATAGTTACTGGAGAGAAAGGAGTTGTTTGTACTGCAGACTTTATTTGGGACAGCAGCGGAGTGCACCTTACCACTACATGTCCACTTTAGAAACCTTAAATCCACACCTATGAACCTATCTGAAACCATCTGTGTGTGTTTGGCCAGATGCTGCAGGGGTCAGTACCACAGTGAGCAGATGGAGAACTCCCAGGCAGTAAATGCAAGTTTAAGACACTTTTGACATTTGTTGACACTATCTAACATGACTCAGTCCATCCCATGCCTGTTAAATCTTAGAACAGAGGTTCTCAAAGTTTATATTCAAAGGTCCTAATCTTAAATCTCATTAGTGCCAAAGGTCCACAACAGTTGGTAATTACAAAACTTGTTTTGAATAAACAAGCGTATATTTTTTTTCAATGTCAGTGGAATTATTGGACAAGAATAGGTAATAACAGCAAGAATAATTTGTTGAAGAACAAGCAATTAACTATTTACACACAGCATTTGTTTCCATGTGCCATTCCCTTCAAAAACATAGGACACTATTTATAATTCCCTTTAATCCTTGAAGTGACTATTATCCTAAATTTGTTCAATTATTTTTATTTTTATTTTTGCAGATTTACATTCCTACTGCTGATAATAAAATTGAAAATTCATTAAAAGTCTGAGCTGGAACAAATAAAAACTAACTCAACAGAAAAAAAGAAAAGAAAAAACTAATAAGTGCCAACTACAGCCATTAATCAATGACTGGGCAACGGGCAGTGGCTCAGTAGGTAGAGCAGGGCGTCCAATAACCGGAAGATTGGCGGTTCGATTCCCACTCCCTCCTGTTCATACTGTCGTTGTGTCCTTGGGCGAGATACTTTACCCTTGCCTCGAGTGTGTAGTATTGAAAAGCACTATATAAATCTAATCCATTATTATTATAACGCACTATAAACAATACCTAACTCTAACAAAGCACACATTTTCAACTTTGAGCAACAACAATGTCTAATACAAACGAATGTCCTACTCTCATTTCCTGATGCACTATGTCTCACACCAATATTTTTTTATTTATTAACAAAATGTAACAGTGAGATTAAAGGTCCTATATTATACTATTTTGAACATTATACAGTGCATTTTGGATACATTTAGGTTACCATATCACGTTTTGCAACATGAAACACACAATATTGATCTTATACAAGTGGTTTGGATGAGCTCTCATCATGAGTCCAAAGTGATTGGTCTGATTTGGCGCTGTCACTTTAAGGCTCAGCTCTCCCGTGTTGGCTCCGCCCACTCATGACGTCACGCTATAGCTACGCGAGCTGCGCTGGAAACAGACTGAAGTAAACACGGTACATGGTAGTAATAACTTTTTCAGCAATAGCTTTGAGAGTAAATGAGCCGTATATCTTCGACCCAGAGTCTGATTCTGAGTTCGAAGAACATGAGCAAATACAAAGACCTCGAAGGCTTCTACAAGACGTTTCTGCTTGGTAAATGAGAAACTATTTATTGTGTATGTTTCTATGGTGTAGCCCGTAGCATAGCGCGTGTTAACTGCTTCTGTTTATCGGTGCACATGTGGAAATGACCGTACAATGCCTACTGAAGTTGAGAATGTATGCTGCCTGGAGACTCCTAAGGTAGCTGGTGTGCAGTGTATTGAAAGAACTATAATAAAGTAGCCTAGCAATATGTAGAGCTATGCAGTAATACTTGTTAGTAATACATGTTGCTGACTGTAAGTAAGCTAACACAGTAGCAGCAATGCTTCTCTGTGTCTGAACTGCAGAGCACGGCACTTGTTGACAGTGCAGGAGAGAGGGGCAGGAGGAGTGTGGAGGAGCACTTCCTGGAGAGGAGTGGTTTATTTCACATATTGACGTCATTGCGTGGAACAGCTCGTTGAAAGGACTGTAGCTCAAACTAAATAAATGACTTAAACATGCGCGAATGAAACAAAACACAACTTTGGGTATGTGTTTGAGGTAGAAACAAAGTTCAAAGCTCAGAAAAGTCGATTTCGCATAATATGGGACCTTTAAGTAAAAGTTGACACGTTCTACATATACAAATGATGAGATGAGTAAGTTTTAGGAGAATATTTAATGTAGTATTTTCCAATGTAACTTAAATTTTATTGTTGAGTCCGCCATGTTCGTTTCCAGTTTATGTTGTTGAATTGTGTGGTCCAGTGAGCTTTACAGGGTAGTATTGTTTTATTTAGGCTTTGGAGGTATTTGTGGCTGTCTTTGTTTGTACATTTGTAATTTTTAATATTTATTTTACAGATCCTTCTGACTGTTCCGGATAATGTATTTGTGTTCATAGCAGAGTTTTTAGGCTAATATAGCTTGTTGATGGAAGGAAGACAGATTTATCGGTAACTTAGAAATATTATAGTCACATCTTAACAGCAGTCTTTGAAATCAAAATACATGACCAGTTCACAAACAAGCCTCCAGTCATAGCTGAAGCCTTTAACAGCTTCATCCACTTAGTAGCTGACATAGCAAAAAGTTTTACTCTAGTAACCACAAGTAGGCCTTTATGTTCAGTTGATACCAGCACAACAGTTTTCAGTCTAATAAGTATGACAGAAACAGAGGTATCACAAACCATTAAATCACTTAGACCATCCCGATGCAAAGACATCTTTGGTATGGATGCAGTTATGATCAAGGAGCTTTGCACATCCATTACACCCCCCATTAGTAAAATGATCAATTAGTCCTTTTCACAATGTACGTTTCCTAGCCTCTGGAAATCATCTGTTCGTAGTCCCATGACAAACTACAGAGCTATTACTATACTGCCTTTTGTGTTAAAAATTACAGAAAAACTTGTGGCAAATCAAATAACAAATCATACACCACACCTTATGCCCTCCATCAAATGCAGTTTGGCTTTAGAGCCAATTACTCAACTGAGACAGGTACCTGCTATTTTGTTGAGAACATCAGAGCACTGTTGGACAGAGGTGGGGTTGTTGGTGTGGTATTTCTGGATTTAAAAAAGGCCTTCGACACAGTAAATCACAAAACTTTGCTCTCTATGTTATGCACCTTTAATTTCTCTTCCAATGCTCTCAAATGGATCAAAGACTAGTCCAAAGAAGAGTCCAATCCTTTTAATCTGCAGCTCTCAGTCTGTCCACCGGCATTGCCCAATGATCAATTCTTGGGCCTTTATTATTTTTGCTTCACATTAATGACCTTCCTTCTGTTTGCAGTGATGTTTCTGTACAAATGTATGCAGACAACAATGTAGTCTATGTTCATGGCAGAAGTCTCTCTCAGGCGGCTAAGAAGCTCACTAACTCCATGGTTTCTATCTCCACTTGGTAAAAACACTCCTGTTTGCAGTTAAACACATCTAAAACAGTGGCAATGTTTACCATAAATTCAGTGTTGAGGTCAGTAATCGGATAAAATTCAACATCAGCAACTTCAGGTACACTCGTCCTCAAATGTCAATTCAAGCAGCTAAAATGTTCATGCATTCAGTAATCCTGTCCCATATTACATACTGTTTACCTGTCTGGGCACATGTCAGTTCTTCATCTTTAAAACCCCTACAATCACTATACAAACGAACCATAAACATTTAAGACAGAAAACCAAACTTTTACCATCATTGTCCAATATTGCAAAAATTCAACCTACTTACCTGGGAAAACATGGTCAAATACTCAAATCTATGCCTAATATACAAAATCATTCATGGTCTATCGTCCCCTCCACTTAGCCATTTCAATCCGATCACAACAGAACCAGAGGAGCAGCGAGAGAAGATTGTATCATACCCTTATGGAAAAGTTCATTTGGTCAAACCACCTTCTCTGTTTCTGCAGCTACTAAATGGACTCACAACCATCCAAAACCAGAACACCTATTACACATTTAAGATACAGTTTAAAAAATGGCTCGTTGACAACCAGTGTTGTGAGCACTGACTGTACCTCTCGCTGCCCCCTTGCCTTGTGAAGAAATTGCAGGGTGGCAGAAAGGAAATGGAGGAAAAATAAACTAATGATTAATTATGAAATGTTGCGTGAACAGCAAAAAATATACAATAATGCAATCAAAATTACTAGAAACACATTTTTTGCTAAAATTGTCAATAACCACAAAAACAACCCCAAAGTTCTTTTTAATACTATTGATCATTTGTTTAATCCTGATTTTAATAATGTACATCACACTCCGACAGATTCTCTCTGTGAGGAGTGTACAGATCACTTCAGAGGTAAAATAAACAGGATCAGATGTAACATTTTACCCTCAAATAACACTGTTTTTAACTCATCTGAGTGCTTGCTTTTACCTGAGGAAACACTGGACAGTTTTGTTCTGGTTAATGCTGAGATGCTTGACAAAGTTTTCTCCACAGTGAAACTCTTTTCGACCAACCTCATCCCAACCTCATTTTTAAAAACATTTTATGGATCTTTTAGAGATGAGCTTTTTAACATCCTGAATTGCTCTCTTTAGACGGGGGTCTTCCCTGCTGTCTTCAAAACAGCAGTGGTGAGGCCCCTGCTGAAGAAGAGCAATTTGGATGGTCATGATTTTAATAATTACAGACCTGTATCCAACCTACCATTTTTAAGTAAAATTGTAAAAAAAAAACCAAAAAAACAAACCAACTTGTTTTTAAACAACTTGATTTTTTTTTTTTTAAATTGCAATATTTTAGAGAAATTTCAGTCTGGATTTAGGGTGATCCATAATACAGAGACGGCCCTCCTAAAGATTGTAAACGATATACGGTTTAATCTGGATTCCCAACAGTTAACAAGTCCCAACCTTTGATACAGTAGATCACCCTATTCTTTTAAACAGACTGAAACACCTGGTTGGCCTCTCTGGCACTGTTCACAAATGGTTCACATCCTATCTCTCAGACAGAAAATTCTTAGTGAGTATGGATACAAGCTCTTCAAAGACCCACGAAATTACATGTGGTGTGCCACAGAGATCAATTTTAGGCCCTGTACTTTTTAATTTGTATATGCTCCCTCTTGGCGATGTCATCAGGAGACATGGAATTAACTTTCATAGTTACGCTGATGACACGCAGCTATATATCGCCATGTCTCCTGATGACACCGGACCAATGGATGCCCTTTTTAACTGCATTTTGGATATCAAATCCTGGATGGCAGAAAACTTCTTACAGGCCCTGAGAGAGAAACACGTTACTAAACTACAGGCATTGTCTTGGACTCCATCATCACAAATAAAAAACCTGGGCGTTATTTTTGACTCTGAGCTTAGTTTGATTCCACATGTTAAAAATTGGTTTCTATCATCTTAAAAACATAGCCAGAGTCCTCCCTATTCTCTCTCAGGGCAACACGGAGACGCTAATGCATGCTTTTATCACCAGTCGCACCATTGTAATGCACTGCTTTCTGGTCTTCCCAGAAAGAGTATTTCATCTCTCCAATTACTCCAAAATTCAGCTGCACGTGTCCTGACAAAGACCATAAGGCGGGCCCACATTACACCTGTTTTAAAATCACTGCATTGGCTCCCCGTGTGTTTCAGGATTGATTTTAAGGTTCTTTTATTGGTTTATAAATGTCTTAAAGGTCTTGGACCTTTTAATCTCTCAGATCTGCTTTTACCTTATGAACCCTCGCGGACCATGAGATCCTCCGGCACTGGTCTCCTAATAATTCCTAAAGTCAGGACACATACTCACGAGAGGCATCTTTTCACTATTATGGCCCCCGACTGTGGAACAGCCTGCCGGAGGACCTCAGGGCTGCAGAGAACATTCATGTTTTTAAGAGCAGGCTGAAAACCCACCTTTTAAGCTGGCTTTTATTTAGTATTTATTATTTTTATTTATTATTATTTAATATGTTTATTTTCCAGTGTTCCTCAGAGGGTTGTATCGACCTTGGCTCCAGGGTGCTGTCCGTGGCACTGGTCCGTTGGGTGGTGTGTCTGCTCACGGCTATGTGCCCTGTGTCAGTGTCCTGCTGTGGTCTGATTGGCTGCTGGTGCAGACGGCCCCTGTGACAGTGTTTCCTCAACTGGCTCCTCTGTGCTCAGCCATACATTAATATATGTGTGTGTGTGTGTGTGTGTGTGTGTGTGTGTGTGTGTGTGTTTGTGTTTGTGTGTGTGGTGCTGGGCTGTATGGAGGAGGTTGTTGGGGCATTGTTTTTAACTTTGTAAAGCACTTTGTGTTGCATTTTAATTGTATGAAGATTGATAAACATTGATATTTATATGGGATTTTTACTAGTATGCATCAAAATTAACATATTTCGTAATATTTTTATTTATTTTTATTATTATATTTAAATTAGGTTTTTTAAATTGTACACGGCTTCTTCCTAGGTGGGATTTTCAACATTGACCCCCCTTAATTTTGCATTGTAATAAAAAAACAAACAAAACAATATTAACTCTAGGATCAGTGTCATTTCCACCACATTAAAGAACATGTGAGGGAGGAGTTATTAAAAGTTTTTTTTTTCCGTAGTCATTTCCAAACCCTATATTTTTTTAAAATGTAAAAATAATGCAGGGGGGCACGGTAGCAGAGTGGTTAGCGCTCCTGCTTCACAGCAAGAAGGTCGTGAGTTTGAATCCCGGCCGACCCAAAACATGGTCTTTCTGTTAGGAGTCTGCATGTCCTCCCTCATTTTATGTTGTGTATTTTGTGTAAAACCAATGCGAATGCTAAAAAATATCATTAGCATGAGTTTTTTAAAAACTGTGTAATTTTCACATTAATTTCACATTTCATAATGTGATGGAAATTACATGTTGTGATTTCATGTTCATTTCATAATAAATGAATTTCATTTCATATGTTTTGCCTTTATATTACTTTATTACAATCACTTATGATTTTGTTTTTTTTTACTTGTAATCAATATTTTGTATATTTTAATATTTCCATCAAAGGTTGTCCCTTCCATCACGCAATGTGATTTTCATCACACTGCTATTTTTTAAGTTAAAATCAGAAATAATAGCACAATACCAGTTTTCAAGCATTTCAAGCAGAAGTCTTAACTTAGCCTGTCTGTCTCTGTCTGTCTGTCTCTCAAGGCTGGAGTGTAGTGAGTGGGGATTGGTTTTGGAAAGGCCCCATATGCTACTTCCAACAACTTGTGAAGCACAAGCTCACTAGAATTCCCACCAGGTTGTACATATCCTGTCACACCAACCCTCTTTTTTTAAAAGATTTTTTGGGGGCTTTGTGGCCTTTATTCATAGAGTAGCTAGACAGGAAACAGGGTGAGAGAGAGCTCAGGTCCGCCACGTGCTGGGTATATGCTCTACCTGAGCTGCCAGGAGCGCCCCCCCCCTGTCACACTAATCCCGACTTAGTACATCACTTTGATATTGTCTTGTCTCTTTCTAAGGCTGTATGTAAGAGTCTTAACACTCCCTTTGCGAGTGAACATATGGTATATAGTATGGCGAGCTGCATTGCCGCCCATTTAAAAACAGCTTTGGTTTTTACACTGCACTAATTACAAGGTACTATCTTTTTGTGCACATACTATATATGGTCACAAAAATGGAGGACATATGTGCAGAACATGAACACACCCAGCACTTAAACCACAAAAGATACAGAGATCTCTGCGTGTAGTTTACTTGGACAACTTAGTCAGACTATAAGAGACCCCTGAGAAGCTATTCTTCAAATGCACTTTCTATCTGCCTCAAGGCCTCTGGTAATACAAAACAGGGAATGTTTAAAAGTGGTAATGTTGGTAGGTCTTCCATGTGGCACAGTCTACAGCTCTGTTTAATGGTTTAAAACGAACTTCAGACAAGTTCAATTAAGAAGGGTTGGAGTTAAGGTTAGACTTAAAACCTCTTTGATGAAGTTTAGGGTCATTATGTATGGCAATGGCGGTGACTTCACTGTTCACTTTAGAGGAGCTCTGTTGCTCTAGACCTGTCTGTCCTGTTTCACTGAGCTAACTGCAATTTACAGTCCCACTCTCCCTCTAGATGTCTTGCCCACAGTTGATGTCCCAGTGGTTATTGGACCTCAGCTGAGCTCCTGGCCTGACCATTGAACCCCCCTGACCCATTACCTCCAGAAGATATTAAAGGGCCATTGTGTAACTTTCATAAATTTCTACCAGTTACTGACACCTGTGGCCGTTAGAGGAACTGCAGTCAGTGTCGTGCTCGCTCTCACGCGCGTGTTCGTACGAGCACGACTGAGGAACCGGTGCAACAGACTCTGAGATTTACTGGAGTTATGTTTACAGAGGAGGTAAGAAAAGTTACACTTCTGAACGTTTGACAGACTTTGAGACTAAACTATACTTGACTCTCGAGACTGACACAGAGAGTGAACTCTTGAGACAGAGGCAAGAGAATGACTAATGTTTGACAATAGTATGTTTTATAAAGTGTTTTTCAACACAATACAGTAGTTAGAGCAAACTCTGTGTGATATATTATCGACTGTATGTAACGTTTGTCAAAAAAGCGTTGACAAACGTTAGCTTAGCTATAGCTAGCTTTAGCACTAGCTCACGTAGTTTCCATCGAGGCCCTGCAGTGTTTACACAGGAGTCTCAGCAAAATAACGGCAAAAGTTAGTAAACTTAGCTCTATCAGACGGGATACGATACATAATGTGTTACTATTACTGTTATTTTTCCGAGACATTAGAGCATTTCATTTTTATTTGATCAGCTAATGTCTAAACAGCTGCACTGTTCCTAAACCTTGTGTAACATCAGTGACAAGCACCAAAACAACACTCACTGACCTCTTATTTATTCTGGAGAAAAGCAAGATACATATTACGAAGTACAGGAGTTTTGCTTGTTTCTAGGTACCACTACTGTACTAAATTGGTCTGGCATTAGGTTGAGACAACATAAATGTAACCCCACTATCATTTCAGCTTATCCTTGTTTATTTTACTATTGGTGTCATTCAGAATACCTCTAACATGAAATTTAGCTAAATAAAAGAACAAATATGTTATTTATTAGGCCCGAGCCGGCGATGGCCGGAAGGGCCTATTGTTTTCGCTCGGATTTTTTTATTTTTTTCTGCGCTTTGACCGCTAATTTGACCCCCTGAACGTGCTCAAAAACTCACCAAACTTTGCCCAAAATTCAGGATCGGCGAAAAATTTTATATTTTGGAGGTCCCATACAAATCCATAAAAAGGTGGCTCGACAGCGCACCCTGGAAAAGTGGAAATACATTACGCCAATGGGAAGTGAAAGTACATTTTTTTTGTCGTAAAGTCATGAAATTTGGTACACACATTCCTTACGCTGAGGCAAACAAAAAATATTATTATGGCTTTGCCCCTTGACAGACAGGAAGTCCGCCATTTTGGGTGGAACATGCGACGCCCAAAATCGCACCCCTCATTCAAAACACTACTTGTCCTAGGGTTTTCATCCAAAGGCTCCAAATTTGGTCAGAATCATCTAGACACATGAGCCGACAAAAATTATCAAGTGGTTTTTTGATATCTTAATGGGTGTGGTCATAACGAGCCCCTAACGAGGAGGCCATTTTGGGAAAAGATATTCTCCAATAACTTTCACAAACATTGTTGGATTTGGTTGGACCCAATGAAGCGTTTGTGCACATTAATGACCTGAACACAATGATATGCAAATTAGAGGGCTAGCTTCAAAACTGGCTCTCCTGCGCTCCCTATAAATTTATAATGGGGGCCAAAAATTTAGTTTGGTCTAGAGACATGAAATTTGGTACACACATCCCTTATGCCATGCCGAACAAAAAAAGCCAATCACAATGACCCCTATCTACAACCATGTTGCCATGGAAACGCTCCAAATATGCAATGTAAATGAATGAGAGGATAAATTCAACGCTAAATTGAGCGCCTAAACGTAACTTAAACCGCACCAAACTTCACCAAAAATTCAAGACCGTTGAGTAATAATATTTTTTGCCACTGCCATACAAATCCATAAAAAGGGGGCTCGACAGCGCACCCTGGAAAAATGGAAATACATTACGCCAATGGGAAGTGAAGTACTTTTTTTGCCGTAAAGTCACCAACTTTGGTACACACATTCCTTACACCAAGTCAAACAAAAATATTATTATGGCTTTGCTCCATGACAAACAGGAAGTCCGCCATTTTGGGTGGAAAATGCGACGCACCCCTCATTCAAAACACTACTTGTCCTAGGGTTTTCATCCAAAAGGCTCCAAATTTGGTCAGAATCATCTAGACACATGTGCAAACAAAAATTATCAATTTATTTTTGATATCTTAATGGGTGTGGCCCCTAACGAGGAGGCCATTTTTGGAAAAAGAAAATCTCTTCTAACTTTCACATACACTGTCAGATTTGGTTGGCCCCAATGAAGCGTTTGTGCACATTAATGACCTGAACACAGTGATATTCAAATAATGGGACTGTCTTTATAACTGGTTCTCCTTCACAGTAAAAAATGCAGTCTTGCCCAGGACATTTCTCCCCGATGTTGCAAAGGGAGGCGAAATGAAGTCCTGTTGAGAACATTTACTCTCGCGGTTGCAAGGGGAGTCGACGTGCGGTCTTCCCGAGGAAACGTGCCCCCCCGCGGTCGCAAGGGAGGCGAGGGCCTTTGATGCCGCTTGCGGCTTTAATTTTTATTGAACTCTTCTCAGGACCCCAGCTCTGGAGTTTGAAGCTCCTGTGGAGGAGAGCACTAACAGTGACTGCAGCATCTGTCCCCGGAGAAGGATGAAGTGCTCCAGATGAATGGAACTCGTCTGTGAGGGTTTTTTTCTGGATGTGCCGGAGTGAGCCACACCAGGACCAGCCGAACCAAACGGGTCAGCCAGCTCGGTGCACCTGCCTGAACTGCCCAGTCATGCCAACAGATCTAGAAAACAAATGCTGCAGGAGGATCCAACAGGGCGTCTCAGCACATGGAGCTGTTTTTATTTCAGAAAACTAGATTTAAAAAAAATAATGCTTTCATTTGTTTTATTAAGTTTTATATGGTGTTTATATACAGGCAGAAATAAATATATATTTTTATAGATTCTTTCTTGCACATATTTATTGTAAAGGAATTGCTGTATTTGAACACTGTCTCTTTTTATTGCTGCCCTTTGTTTTTGTGGCTGAAGTCATGTTCTAAAGAAAGAGAGAGAGAATAATAAGCATTGGTGTCATTTTTACAGTCATGACATTAATTTATTTACTTTATTATAACATACAATACACAGATAATACAGATAAAGTTTGACAGGTAACAAACATCCACGTCCACAGCATTGTAGATAAGTGCATCTTGATATTATGATGTAAATAACCAAACAGGCTAGACTTCTCCACTGGTGCATGATACCTGAACATAACGGTTCCTTGTGAGAGACAGGTAAGGACTGTGGACATGTGGCTGACATACCTGTCCTCTGCAGAGTGGTGTCTGGGCCAGTTCAGCTGTAGATGGGGACACAACCCCAGGAAGGAGACCGGAGACCAGGGGCCCGAGGGTCATCTGGCCCATGACCTCTTTGTCCCACATCCAGAGGTGCATGCTGGATCTGCTGAGGGCCCACTCGTGTTCACGTGGTGCAGTACACCTCAGCACAGAGCCTAAATATATTGAATTTAGAGTCTAAGATAAAAGGAATGATCACATCTGAGTTCATTTTTATCTGAAATACTAACTGAAAACAAACTTACCTGTCAGATCCTGCAGTTATTGATTCAGGATGGTGTGGCAATCCTGTCTATTTTTGTTGGTGTTTTCCACTGTTGTTTTCTCATAGCTGTAAACAATTCACCTATTGTTAGAATACAGGGAAATACAATATTTACAACAGCATTACTATTGACAGTGCCACTGTATTTTCAACAAATAAACAAAATATAACTACATTTTCATTGATCGATTACCTCCATGGTACTAACCAGCTTACCATTTGATTATTAGTTACCTAACATACAAATAAATGCACAAGCACAGCTAATCCCACCACATATGTTTACTTTATTTGTATATACGCTCTATTGTGTGTCGTACTGTATATCACAACCGAGACAAGTGGATGTGATTTTCATTACAATAAACAGTCCGACTTGTAAATAATCATGACATGAATATAACGAGGTAACCAGTGAAAGACATGTGGTAGAGTTACCATTAGCTCGCCTGTGATGACAATTACATTCGGTCTAACAGACAGTTGTAATGTTAGTGTAATGGCTCGCGTTTTCTGGTGTTTATTTAGCAAACGAGCCAATGTTAGTGTAACTCAAAAATGCCACACAGAGTTGGCTGCTGTGTGAAGACAGCCGAAAGTAAGAAAAGCTAGGGCAGCACATTTGTCAGATTCATAAGCCTCGGGAGTCAGGATCATAACGAAGTTATGGTCTGAAGGTATTTAATCCATTCAAAACACAAACTTATTTAGAGAGTTGCTGTCAGCTAGTTAGCATCCCCGTTTCGGAAGCATGCTATTGTCATTTAGCATTAGACAACTGATAACAAAGCATCACAAGATATTTTACATGGTCAGCGATGATGTCTTACCTTCTGAATGAAAAGAAAGCCGATTCTGGGTCTGTTTTATCCCCAGGGCAGATCTTCGCTCTCGCGGCCGACTCTAGCTCGTCTTCCTCCGGCGCCGGTCACACTCCCCTTTGGGTCTGCAGGCCTCGCTCGATAAAACGTTCTTTGTTTTTTTAATGTTTGCGGGAAGTTTGTGTCGGTGTCTGGGTTGTGCTGTGTTGCTGTGTTGGAGGCCGTTCGGGGTTTTTTCGGTCTGCAGAGTCCATCTCAAAACTAACGCGAACTAATGCCGCTGACTGTCATGGCCGCCGCAGGAAAGTCCAAGACCAAGGAGACGAGAACGCGCACAACGTCACATCCGCCTCGATTTCGCGGGAAATCCGACCCGAATACTACTCAATGAAATGAGGCTACAGACTTATAGAGGCAACCAATTTGGATACTTAAAATGTCATTCCTCTCATCACAGCATTGACAGGCTGACTTCTGGGCAAATAGAAGCCTTATTTATTCTTAAAATCCTACACATAGCTCCTTTAATGGACTTACATTTACTTTTTATTTGTATATACAAAGCCAACTGGAGGAGCGAAGATGGACTTGAAGCAGAGGCAACAGTGGTCTGTGGAGGACACAAATTGTCTTCTTGTGGTTTGGTCCTCCTCAGAAATCCAAAATAAATTGGAGGGAGATGCTAATGGCTGGATATGACAGAAGTGTACTTCAATTGATAAACAGAATTAAAGAACTAAAAAAAGAATATAGAGACCAGAAAAAAGACCTAGGATGAAGTGGTACTGGTCGGCATAGAAAAAACCCTTTGACCCCCACTTTGATTATTGGACTCAATTCTCGGAGACAGACCTGCTTGTTAAGTGAGCGGAGCACTGAATTCAGCAACCGTAATGTTGGAGGCAATAGTGGATGATAGTGTTCAAAGTCCCGCTGAGTCAGGTAGGTTTTGTCCATCTCAGTGGAGTCAGTTTTTCTGAAGACTTAAGTTTGAGAGAGACACACGTACAGTCAAGTCATTAAGGATATTTACTGTATGGTTTTAATGTTACAATGCTGTGTTCAAGGTGTTTCCTTTAGCAGCAGCAAGTGCTATTAAACAGCTAGGCTAGCTTACTACAGTGGCAAGAAAAAAATATCTGAACCTTTTGGAAGAACAGTTTTCTGAAGAAATTTGTCATAAAATTTGTGTGTTTGAGCCACAACAATAGACAAACATTGCCTCCTTAAACTAACACCACACAAACAATTATGTGTGGTGCAGGGTAAAAGAAGTATGTGAACCTTTGGATTTAATAACTGGTTGACCCTCCTTTGGCAGCAATAACCTAAGCCAATCGTTTCCTGTATTTGCAGATCAGACCCGCACAATGGTCAGGAAAGATTCTGGACCATTCCTCTTGAGGTCATGCCACAGTATCTCAACTGGGTTGAGGTCAGGACAAACTGGGCCACTCCAGAAGGTGTAGGTGTTGTTGATTTACTTCTGTGCTTTGGGTCCTGTTACACACCCATCCTCTCTTGAGCTTCAATTGGCAGACAGATGGTTTTAAATTCTCCTGCAAAATGTCTTGATAAACTTGGGAATGTATTTTTCTGTCGATGACAGCAATCAGCCCAGGTCCTGAGGCAGCCCCAAACCATTATGCCCCCTCCACCATACTTCGCAGTTGGGATGAGGTTTTGATGTGCCTTTTTTTCTTCACACAAAGCGTTGTGTGTTGTGTGTTTAATCTGTCCACAGAATATTTTGCCAGTAGTGCTGTGGAACATCACATTTTTGGACAGCTTCCTCCGTGGTCCTCCCATAAACTCTATTCATGTTACATGTTTTATTGTAGATTAGTGAACAGAGATGTCAGCATGTAGCAGAAATTTCTGTAAGTCTTTAGCTAACAATCCTTCTTTACCTCATTAAGCATTCTGCGCTGTGCTCTTGCCATCATCTTAATAGGACGGCCACTCCTAGGGAGAGCAGCAACAGTGCTGATCTTTCTCCATTTATAGACATTCTGTCTTACCGTGGACTGATGAACATGAAGGCTTTAGAGATTCTTTTGTAACCCTTTCCAGCTTAATGCAGGTCAACAATTCTTAATCACAGGTCTTCTAAGAGTTCTTTTGTATGAGGCATGGTTCACATCAGGCAATGCTTCTTGCGAATAGCAAACTCAAAACTGGTGTGTGTTTTTTATAGGGCAGAGCAGCTTTAACCAACACCTCCTATCATGTCATATTGATTGGACTCCAGGTTGGCTGACTCCTGACTCCGATTAGCTCTTGGGGAAGCCATTAGCCTTTACAGGTGTAGTACCATGTACAAGCGTTAAACTGATAGATTGACACTAGTGTTGATATGCTAGCAATGCATGATAATTACCATCCTTCTTGAACATAACCTCTTTCCATAGCCAGCACAAAGAGCTGTAATCGCACATCTTTAAATTGCTGTGTGGGTTTGCCAAGTCAGGAGCAAAAATAAGGGTATGAAGTCCTCCATTGTGGTAATGACAGATGAGTTCATGGCGCGTTGCTAGGATGATGGAGTGACGTAAAGACACGGCCCTACTCTGGCTCTCAGTCTGTGGAAAACGGAGCAGGTTCTAGAGATAACTGAACAGAACTGATGATTTTTTGGTTAAGAGCAGTTCTTTAGATGTTGTGGGTTCTTTTGTAACCTCTTGGATGAGTCGTTGCTGCATTCTTGGGGTAATTTTGTTAGGCTGGCTACTCCTGGGTAGCCTGGCCAGCCAGACAGCTTTCTCTTTGTATTACATACAGAGAAAGTTAGTCTGGGATTGCTGGATTTAAACAGGATTTCAAGGCAGGACCATGGGCAGAACTAACGCTCGCTGAGTGAACCAATCAGAGAAGCCACGGATGTGACGTAAAGAAAGCGAAACTTATTCTAGTTGTCAACAAACCACAGCGTACACCAGCGTGGCTCGAGAGAGAAGATGCTTTGGAGACGGTGAATGACTTCTGTTGTTTTTGTCAGAAAAATCTGAGGACACAGAGTGTAATATCGAGTTCAGTGCTTATTTCGATCGTAGTAAGCTCCCTAAACCTGCTACTGTTTTCTCGCGCTCAATATGACGCGAAACAAAATCCCGCCTCCCTCGCTACGATTGGTTGGAAAGAAAGCGCCGGAGCAGAAATCGGGGGCAGATTGGGCGATCCCAGACTAACTTTCTCTGTATGTAATACAAAGAGAAAGCTGTCTGGCTGGCCAGGCTAACTCCTGGGAAGGTTCACCATTTTCTCCATTTGTGGATAATGGCTCCTACGTAGGAGTCCCAAAGAAATGGCTCTGTAACCCTTTTCAGACAGGTAGATGTCAATTATTTTGTTTCTCATTTGTTAATTTATGATATAACACAAAGGCAGCTACCTTTTCTATAGGGGCAAGGTTTGTATAGGTTGTATAAAATCATGACTTAAAAACTGCATTTTGTGTTTAATTGAGTTATCTTTGTCTAATATTTAAATTTGTTTGATGATATGAAACATTTAAGTGTGACAAATGTGCAAAAAAAAAAAAAAAAGAAATCAGGAAGGAGGCAAACATGTTCAATCCATTACCAAAAAGCCCCAGTCCACCGAGTGTTCACAGCTGGGATTTTAAACTGCAGACCAAACACAACAAAGATGCCTTTAAAAAACAATTTATGAACCTCTTCCTGTTTGGGCTCGTCTATAGTTCACTTAAGGTTCACACATTAATTGAACCACACCAGAGTTCATATATGTATGACATATGTTTGGTGTGCCCTAAGATTCTTGGTAAATGGTAAATGGCATGCATTTATATAGCGCTTTTCATGCCCTTCTCGGGCACCCAAAGCGCTTTACATCATGCTTCCATTCACCTCATTCACACACATTCACACCACCCTGGGGCAGGTGGAGCGGCGGGCTGCCATACACCAGGCGCTCAAGCCTTCTCCAACCACCACCAAACTCACCTCTACAATCACTCACATTCATACACCAGTGCTGTGGCACTGGAGGCAAGGCGGGTGAAGTGTCTTGCCCAAGGACACAACGACAGTATGAACAGGAGGGAGCATTAATCATCTTGTGGCATTAATTCTTACCCAGGTGAACCGCACTAATGGAGCAACTACACCGGAGTTTGATTCAACTGCACCGAACACGGCAAGTGTGAACACACCTCACTTTATACTGGAAGCAAATATTTATTACACGCTTGAGCTATTTGAGTCTTTGAAGTTACAACCTTTTCTAACAGGTGTAGAAGAATGAACAAGGTATTTGTCACAGTCTTTATACATCTTCATTTATCTTGACGTGTAGTGAACTTTGACAAAAGATGTAGGACAATAACATATTAGTCCCAGTTATGCAAAACATAAAACTACCCTCTGCTGTTTCTTTACTATTCTTATAACCTTGAGACAGACAATTGCTACCCCTCCAAATGACTATTATAATAACTGTAGAATAAATAGTAACATGCTGTAGCTTTGCAACTCAAAACCCATGTCACTGTCAATAATCTCTTCAAATAGTCATTGTCAATAATCATTACAGTGTGGTTTCCATTCTCAACACAGCACCGGAACAGCCCTCAATGAGTTCCTGCTTTACTCAGGCAATCTCAGCACCCTCATTTTCAACCTCAGTGCAGCTGCTGACACATCAATCACTCCATCCTCCTCTCCTGTCTTAAATCAGTTTTTAATGTGTCTCCTGGATCAAAATGTATGTCTCAGACACACACCAGCATTAAACTCCAATTTCCGTCTGCTCCCCTCACTTAAGGTGTCCTCGACGGGTCAGTCCTTTGCTCCCTGATGTTTATGCTTTAGACCCTGCTGATGGGTTACATAATTCTCTGCCATGGTCTCCACTTTTACTCTTTTGCCAAAAACATTCAGCTTTACCAACTGGCCCTCACCAACTGCATTACAGAACTCAAATCATGGCTACAGACCAACTTCTCCAAACTTCACAAGCTGTGACAAATCAGAAACAATGGTCATCTGTCCCAAAACACTAACATAATCCATTAATACATTTCTATTGGTCTAATGTCTCTAATCTCTGTGTCATTTTTGATTAAACCCTCTACTTTGAGCATCACATCAAAATATCCCCACTTTTTCCATCTCAGGACCTTTGCCCACCTCTATCCATACCTCTTGTTTACAGATGCTAAAAGTTTGAAACTTATACTAATAACTCATCATATTTAGACATAAAAGTGATTTAGTTCACCAATCACTGAAATCATTAACGACCGATACTAACCCCTGATCAAGGATCATTGGGTCTATTTGATTATACACCTTAATAAATTCACTATTCTATTACACAGCCTATTTTAAAAGTGAATTATTAGGCAGTGTTAAAGCTAAAAAGTCAACACCTGACAATGTTTTCCTTTATTCATTTACTTTTTTAGTTTTATCCAGTGAGAACAGCTAACAACAGGCAACAGAATACCTAACAAAAAACAGCAAATAACTTGTTCCTTATTATGGCTACATTCAACTAGACCTAAGATGCCATTTTTGTGGTAAACAAGTGGAAGTCTCACATGTTTTGCATCATTTGATTGGCGTATTGCCAATCCCACTATTTTTTACCCATTATCATCATATTATGGTGGTTATTATTATTGGTGGCTGAGCAGTAATATTTGAGCTTCAAAACTGCACTTGAACGTCACAAGTGAAACTTACCAAGCACTTAACAAGTCAATAACATCAATTAACTGGAGTGCTTTAAACTTCCACTTGAAATATTGAGCAGCTTTAATCAGCAACTGTCCATTGCTAAAAGGTTTGAGTTGTTTGGGGGTTTTTTTTGCAAAAGAAATAAAGATAGTATGGTTCAGTGTGATGTGACACACATTTTATAACATTAATATCAATCAAAACTGATACAAAGGGTTCTGAATTAAGTGTATGAGATGACTGGTGTTGGAACTAAGACAGGGAAATGGTTGTAAACATACTGCAGTCTGATGATTGATAAACTTTAGAGTGGTGATGGTTCCTTACATCTCTTGTTTTGTTTTTTTTTAAGTAAAACCATTATTACTATCAGAGGAGTCATTGTCCCAACTTGTGGTTGCCAGAACATACATTCAGTGTGTCATCACACTGCAGTTCAGCGATACTGCTTACAAAAATTAAATGTTACTTATTACTTCCAATTTTACAGTTTTTCACAATTGATAAGAATCTTAATACCTTAAACCTTAAGATACCGTAAACAAAGTTCACTGTTTCAACACAGCAAATCCCTTTGCAAATCCATTTAACTTTAAAAACATGTCCAGAACGCTGCTTTATCTACACCGTTCTCAGGGGAAACACAAGACATACCAATACTAAACCCAAACGTAAGCATACTACTAAGTGGAGCCCGTAACGTGGCAGCCACTTTGGGGAGAATAAAATCTCCTGTAACTCTCACACACTTTGTCAGATCTGGTTGGACCCAATGAAGTGTTTGTGCACACTAATGGACCACCAAAATCTACAAAGGTGTTACCATGGTTGGCAGTTGGTTGACATGGTGCCCCTAATTTGTGAAAAAAGGGAATGGATGGGGAAAATGTTGTTAATTGTAATCAAATGAAATTTGGCACACACTTCCGGCATGGGTTCATGAGCAAAAAAGTAAATAGGGACAATGTCCTATCACACACAGGAAGGTGGCAGTTTTGCACGGAACATGTACTAGGGTTGCCATTGTCTGCTGTCAACCATCATGATGTTTAGGTGGCACTGTGATGGCACTTTGTTTGAACGCGCTTGCTTTCAAATCTGTCTCCCACCTCTCTCTGTTGCTCTGTGTACCTGGCCTGATTCACTACACTCACCATCTTCGGAGCGCATATCCCCCTTCCTTCTATCTCATAATGGTATGATCCTAGTCTGTCCTCCACCGCCGCATGTATGTATCTGTGTATGATATATATAAAGTCTTGCCCCTGCCAGTGGCTGAAGATTCGTCTCTCCCTGACAGGAGCTGGCTCTTCTCGTTCGCTACAAAGAATTGGCTCCTGGAGCCGGCTCGTTTGTGAACAACACATCACTAGAAATAACACTTGAGAGTGTTTCACAGTTGCCTATGTGTTCCTGTGTAGCCTACTTGGTTTCCATCAGTCAGACACCTCAGGCTCGGACTACTATACAAACATCTTACTTCACTGCGATGTCAAATTACCAGTGATTTAACTGATATGTGTGTGTGCATGGAGCATCAACTGTTTCTCTACAACCGCTGAAACTTAAATACCCTGGGAATTATGGCCATTGGAGTATAAGACATCTTTCAAAGCTGTCAGAGTATACTTTTGTGTAAGTTACATGTTCCATCACACTGTTAAGATTAAATAAAATAATGACGCGAATTCAGTCGTCTTTCTTGACTTGATGCAGCGGGTGTCATTCAGCACAATGCACATATATACATGTCGTAATTTATTATTTCGTTCTGGTAATTATTTCAGTGAAATATATGTCATGATTTTATTCCAAATCTATAGCTCATATTATTTATTCTGCTTCTCTCCGTTGAGAGAAGCAATAAAGTTGAGTGATGCAATTATAAACCTTGTGCTATTTTGTTTTAAAGGGTTCCATTTAGTTCTATTTTAATCCTGTCGGTTATAAAAATTAAAAAAATATATTTAACACAATTTAAACAAAGATTTATTGTGCAAAAAACAACAAATGTATTATAGATCATTTTTACTAAATGTAAATTTTTGTTTTAACTTCAAGTGTGCCGTGATCACGCCATTTTGGGGTAAATTTCATTTTCTTTTAACTGCATACAAACTTAAGTTTATATAGTTTAACAGAATTGCATGTAAACTGGATATAAGCTCAAATGTAATAAGTAAGTAAGGCTGAATGCTTCCCAGGCATGTGACTGTCATATTTTTTGTACTCTTTCTTTCCTTTTTGAAAAAGGAAATGAAAATGTACATTAAAAAAGACTTGACTGTTACTGTTGAGAGTTAAGTAATCTCTCACACTGTCTTCCAGCCTCTGACTAGCATCAGCTAACAAGTGACACTGAGAGCTCTCTTCTAGAGCTAAAACACTACCTAGCCACATACTACATCCAGACATACATAAAAATCATGTTAAAGAAGACAGAGTTGCTGCTTACCTTAGGTCTTTTCCAGGTGATGTGGCCGATGCGATTGCTCTGGTAGAACAGGGACTGATCCAATGCAGGAAACAGAGGGTCTTCAAACAGAGTTCCATTCTGCTGGCACTTTCTCCTCAGTGTAGAGAAACACTGCCCTTCATAAGGCACCACCATCCTCTTTAACAACACAGACAGGGTTCAATACTGTAGAGCTCCAATCTCATCTGATGTGATTTTCTGGCAACTCACCTAGTACGTTTTTTAAACTGTGGCAGTAAGCTGAGATTCCAGGAACGGGCCTGCAGGCATGAGGAGAAACTCAGCAATGAAATGGGAAGCCAGAAATCCAAATACATTCAAGCTGTTTCAGAAACAATAAAAATGAATCCAGTCAAATGTAGACTACATGTACTTTTAACTAGCCAAACCACTGATTGTCTATATTTCAAAAGTAGTAACTAGTATTTCCCTCACATTAATAAGGCTCTTAAATAAACTAAAATACATAAAAACACAAACTTTAAGGATTATTAGTTAACAAACCCACCCTATAAAGAATCCCAATTAAAACCCATTATGCAGTCATAGATAAAACTGGAGCCACCTCATTATAGTCCTATCCAGCCCATCCTTCATGAAAAAAGAGATGCTGCTCTTTAAAGGAGCTATGTGTAATTTTTTAAGATCAAATAACGCTTTTAATTGTCCATATATGAGAAGACAGTTTTATCGAGCAAGGCCTAGGAGTGTGACCGGTGCCAGGGGAAGACGAGTCAACAGAGTTGGCAGTGACAGGAATAATGTTGTGATATTCAATGTTATTCCCGTCCAGAGTTGCATGAATTTTTCGCCAAGCTATTGTATTGATGATGGGAGAGTCAACCGCTGTGCAAAGTCTTCTCCAGCACATCCCAAAGAATGGGGTTAAGGTCTGGACTGTGGTGGCCACTCCTTCACAATTTGTGCAACAAACTTGTTGCCAGCACAAGCAGAATCATCCATGCAGTAATTATTCAATGGGAGGCTCTTGCCTATTTGCTTATTTTAATCTAGTTGGTAACTTTTTTTTGGCGGGGCAGTGTATATCGTGTATACATATATGAACTAACAGAGATATAGCCTAATTTTAAGTCCATATCCCCCAGCCCTAATATTGAAATATTACTTACTTTCCTCTGTACACTTTTTTCCCAGGATTGGGTTGTTTTTCAGCTTCTGCCAGTAAAAAGATTCTTTAGAGGGGAGTGTGGGTTGAGCCCCTCACTTTGTCTCTAAATACCACCTGGAGTGTTTTTGGTTGGCCTTTCTGGCCTTCCTTGCTAGCATTGGTGAGGTCTTGCTCTCTCAGGTGCGCAGAGCTCCTCTTGGCGCTATTATGGCTATCATATACTCTGTAAGGTCCACAGTGGAAGGGCCTGAGAGGAAGGGCCTTCACATTGGGTCATAACCTGCAGCTGCCTTAGTGGATAGGGTGTTTGTAGGCTTTGGGGTCAGGGTTTTCCATGCCCCGTTCTCAGGTCTGTGGCTGGGCCATTGGATCTGCTGCTGTTTGTGTCACCAATGAGACACAGGATCTAGTGAGGCCACGCACTACACAGAGGGGTATTTGCATCAGCGGCCCTGTGCACAGAACCCCTTCCTCACTTAACAGTGATTGGTTAAATCTGTCTGTCATTCAGTCAGAGCATGATGCAGACCAACAAATAGTGTGTATCTGTTTGAGCATAGAACTTCATCAAACAGAAGTGTAGGAACTAGAGCAATTTCTCCAAATTGGCAGATGGTCAACGGTTGAAATTGTAACACAGTCTAATATCATCACTGGCACATTCCTACTTGGACTGCTTTGGGGAGATCCCTGCAGGGTGCTTCTCTGTGGAGGTGGGCCCGCTTTTTTGCTCCTCTTAGTGCTGCGCCTTTACTCTTAGGAGAGGTGTCTCGAGCACAGTGCCTGTCCCTTCTCTCACTTTGGTCAAGGTTACATCTGGAGGCTCTAGGGAGAGGCGCCCCAGCTATGGTGTGGGTTTTTATTTTTTCTCAACCTTTATTTGGGGAGTGCACTAGGGAAATCTTTGGAGAAGTTTCCCAGTGTGTTTGTGGTTTTCCAAGATCAGAGTGGGTGGCTTGGCCAGCTGGGGGTACATCTTATACCTACAGCCTTCATCTGGCGGTTAGGGAAGCCTGTAGATGGCGTAGATGTGCTACTTCTAAATACAAGTGAATAAATAAACTAATGAAACAACTATAATGTTTATCTAGCTACAGTACTTTCTCCCAGGATTGAAGTCTTAAAATGACGCAAAATGACCAGCTGTGTTTTGCTATCTCAATTCACCATACACTGAATTTATAATACACTTTTTCGTTATTTACAGACACTGGTGATCTTATGTTGCTTTTGCTGGTCTTCGTGGCCACTAAACACTGACTGTAGCCTCCTGTTTGTCAAATAAAGCAAGACAAAAGACAGAGGAGGAAGCAGAAACATGTTTCTCATCAGAAGATGTTTAGGGCAGTAGTTTATTATGAGCCCTTTTCCTGACTCTGTACATTCACAGAGACTCCGTACAGAGCACAGAGCAGGCTGAAACTGCTGCAAGTCATTGTGCAAACTCCTGGGGGTTGCCATGGAGACCGCAAGTATTTTTTCCTAACAAGATTGAGCCAACTTCTCCACACACATCTTGATAGAATGCTCCGTAGAAAAAAGCTTTAAACGTTCATCAAACTGGCTACAACTGTGCTAAATCACACTTAAGATTGTTAACACAGTGTGAACCGTAAAATTAAAGAAAAGATGTCTTCATATAAGACAGCAAAGCTCACCTGTGTTGACATCAGTTATCTGTTACCATTCACCCACACTGCTGATGGTCCCTTCTGTTTCAAGGAACACTTTACTTCTGACAACCAACTGACAACCAATATCAACATGTTTTCATCAAAGCTATTTATTATTTATTACACTTTCTCATTCAAAGTGAGAAAGAAGCTTTACAAACATTGCAAATGAACTGCAATCTACAGGCACAGAATCTTGAAAACAAATAAATGGCTGTCAACAAACACGGGTGTGGCTTCTTCATGTGGCAACAAAACATGTTGGCACCGCAAAAATGTGACAACTGACAAACCGACGAGCCAGTAAACTGTGTGTTTTGATACAAACCACTGACATATATCCTATGACACCCGACTCGTGCTTTAACAGACACACATGATTTAACTGAATTTGATAAAAATGTTCGATTTATTTTCTTTCAAGCGCAAGGCAACAACCAAAGAAAAAGCAAGAACAGACCCTTTCTACAAAAACAAAGTTTAATGTCTGCCGATGAAGGTAGAGATCATAAACTAACGGAAAACAAATTTCACAGAGGTTTTAGGTTGTCTAAAACCACTGTAACGTTACTTCTTATGGTGTTCTATAAAATAAATGTTCATTTGCTGAACTTTATGCTGTAAAACTGTTCTTTATCTATGCTTTGTTTGATCATAGTTTTTTTCTACCATGAAATTTAACTCTTTCCTTATTAGGGAATCGAAAGCATAAAGTAAACCCTTTAAACGAAGTAACGCTAGCTTAATGCACTGCTACAAATAATACTACAGCTCTGTCGTTAAAGCACACACCGTTAGCGACTAACGTTGACTGATATCGTTCATACTTTGTAACTGAAACTAAAGAGAGGTACAACTTGATTGCTGGTAAATGTTTATCTATGAAAAGAGCTAACTGTGTTACCAGGCTGTGAATGAAGTCCTTGAGCTCCGCGGATGAAGCCTCGTTGGTCTGCTCGATGTGACTTCCTCCTGTCTGTAGGCTCCGCTTCTGAAGCAGAGCGTGAGCAGTGGAGCAGCTCTTGACCACACATGTGGAGCACAGCGCGAGCCAGATTCAATGGTGCCTTCAGGGACGCCAGTCGCTAGAGTTACTAGGGACTCTAGAGTTACTTAACACTGAGCTGAGACTCTGAAACATTGTTGTAGGCCTACTGTGTAAAACACAGTAAACTTTTCGTTTCAATCTTCTAGTAAAACGGAACTTCAAGATAATACAGAAATAGCATTTTAGTGTTATGTCAGAATAGAAAAAATTAACTGTTCAGTTTTTCTTTTCTTGTTTCTGAGCTCATTTTGTGATAACGTAATTTGCCCACACGGGATTAGCTATTGGCATTGCCTATTTTAGCTACAACACTTGTATCTTTAATCTACATCAGTACCTAAAGTAGGCCTACTCTTCATTCTGTTAGAGAATACAATAGTGCACTCTGGTGGCTGTTGTGTAGCCGAAATTAATGTTATTTTCTAATTTACCCCTGCCCATTCCTCACCCGTTGGTTCTCCAAAGGAAGGTGTTAGGGAAAGGGCTATGATTATACCCCTAAGAAATGGGACACTACTTCACCTGTAGACCCATGGGTGTATTAGGATGTAGAATAATAACCTTTAAGGTCTATAAAATATATAATATAACACATATAACATAAAATATACAAGTCTTTATAATATAGTCATGTATATTTTGTAATATATAGTATAATGTATTACATAATATTACAATGGTAAAAGGTCTTATGATACATCTGTGGGCATACAGTTTTACATTTTTATTTGTAAGTAGGCTATTTTGACTTGAGTCTTGCACTCAACAGTATCAACTGGTGTTTCTCCAGTAAAACTCAGGGTTGACGCGCTATACACGTTCATAATTTTTATTTTTTATTTTACCCAGTTATTCAGAAAGGGTCTAGCGCTTTGTGAATCAGCCTTTATTTCATACTAAACATGTAGCCTATTAATTACTTCTTTTTTTTTTTTTTTTTTTTTTAAATCATAGTTACATTATTTATTTATTTATTTGGTGGATGATTACACATAAATCAGCATTCATTAATGATCAATAGATATTTAATAATAAATTGAATAAGGCTACTTTATACTAAGTTTAGTGCAGAAAACCTAAATGTGTTTAGTAGTTCTATTAGTTGAGGCTCTTAACAGCACCTCTGCTAACAGACTACCCCCCACATTTCAAATGCTTCTTTTGCCCATGGTAAAGGATATTGTGATGCTATTAATCTTTAACACGATCAGAGTAAGACATCCACAGTGTCATGTGAGGGACTGCACTTTACACGGTTCAAAAGGAACCAACAGATGAACTGTTAACAAGGTGCGAAACAGTAACTGTTCTGATTCTGGAAGTCTTGGCAGAAGCAGGTAAGTTTTGGTGCTATATTTGGGGATTTGCCAGTAGAAGAATTGACAACACTTACCACAATACACAGTCTGTTTCTAAGTCGTGCTGTCATGTTTTGTATGTCCCACTGTTATGGGACCATATACTACTCTTACTGTGCTTTAACATGTAACAACATTTTAGATTCCTCTGAAAATAGGCCCTTTGTCATAAGACCTATTATATTGTCTTGTAATTCAAGTTCTGTGGCACATATATTCACACTTTTACTTTTGTGTGCTTCATTGATTATAGAGATGACACTCTGAGCTAACCATTACTAAAGTAATATAAATGAAATAACACCTTTGTCAAACAAACTGTCATAATGTAAAACAAAAAGATATTTCCAGTGTATAACATCCTATATTTATTTTGAGATATGACATCAAACCTAACAGACTAACAGAAACAATATTTTTTTATTTGACTTACACAACCTCTTGCCATTTGACTGCACTGGACTTTCTCCTGCTACTTACATGCTATTCTATTTTTTTATTCCTTACAGGTTCACAATGTTCATCTGGTGGTTGTCTTTTGCTGGGTTTCTCGCTGCCTCGCACTCACTAGAAAGGGCCTGGGCAACTGTCTTTGTTACACCTACCTGCAGGGTCAAAGGTCACTCCAAGGCAGAGCTCAGTTTGGGCTGCGGAGATGGAAACACTACTGGTGAGCAAAAACACAGTGCGGACAGGACAGTCAACATAAGTTAACATATCAGCAGAGTAAACACTAGGGCCCCTGCACACATTTCTCCACGATGTAACTTTCTGTTTTCTGTCTGGGACTTCTTCACAGCAACACATTCTGTTTTATGCCACTTATCATGAAGATCTCTCATGGAGCAAACACACTGGTAGCCCTGCAGAAACCCAACAGAACATGTTTAAAAAAGTAGTCTCAGGGACAGCTAACAGAAAAACAACAGTGGTTACATCCTGTATGTATTTTTCATAACATATTGTGATAGAACAATATTCAATGGGGATATAGTTTGAAGAGTCAAGTGATCACAATACACAAATATTATGGAGGATGATCAATATTTAATAATGAAGTGGCCATGTTCAAAAAAGACTCAACTATAATTATAATAAATATATAATCCATATAAATATAATATCTCAACATAAATAACTCCTTTGGGCAGTTAGCTTTCTCCTCTACAAAGGCCAGGGAGCTCAAGGGCCCTGTGCAGAGAGAAAGAGAGAGAAATCAAACCTTGACAAGTGAGTTTGTGTATGTTGCTCATTAGCAGTATGTCTTTAACTTGCCTTTATTTAGGAGTGGTGCAGCATTGGCACACCCCATTCAGACTGCTCCAGAGCTCAGAGGCCCACAGTAAACTGGACCCTGTCTTTATGCACCATGATGGGAGGCTGATGGTCCCCAACAGCAGCCAGCTCCACAGTGGACTGTACTACTGCCTGCTACAGCACACAACAATGACTACACTGTGGTCATACCAGCTACAGATTGACCCTGATCCCCTCCGCACGTACAGGCAGGAGGGCAGCTGTGGGGGGCTCAGGGTACGCAGAGCAGTGGGGTCTGAGGAAGAGGAGCCACCTGTCTCACAGCAGCAGTTTGTGGGAGCTGTAGCAGCATCTGTGGTGTTGACATTTGTTGTGGGCTTTACTGCAGGAGCTCTGAGCAGGACATATGTTCTCAGGTGGGTTCATCTTAGAATTCTATATACTAGAAACTATTTTGATAAAATTGAATTTCCACTCAAATGTAAAGAAGTGAAAGGAAACACCAGTATTGAAATATTTATATTCTTTAAAGGTGTAAAAATAATAATTAACTTGCTCTGCCGGCAAAAGCTCTTATTGTAAGTTGTAACATCTATATGTGTCACCCAGCTCTGTTGATATTAAAACTCAAACCACACAACAGCACCTTGTCACATTCAGGACTTTATAACATAACTGATGCAAAATACATGGATTTAAAGTGCTGCCCATTAAATAGCTGTTTCGAGACAACAATCACACAAAGAGTGTACATCCACTGTATTTTTAACACACTACAACATAATGTCAGGCTGTAGTGTGAATGTGTAATGTTCAGCATAAATTCATCATCTTCAGGAACCTTCCAACATCACTGGATCTAACCTGGGCCATTTAGCCTCCAGCTGATTTGATATTTTTTTGTGCGGCATAAGCTGGTTTGGACGTAACTGTATTGACATACAACCAATAAGAGATCATATGACAGTGATTGGTCTGACTAAAATTGCTGTAAAGGGATTCCAGACCCATTTGACTTTGTGAAAATACAGAAAAAGACATTGTTCTGCTTTAACCTCCCAGTGTCTTGTTAAAGGTGTCTACGAGCAGTTGGCAAAAGGCTTTGCACCCCCCACCATCGACAGCCTCAGCCCCAAGACCACTGCACTGCGGTGCATATGACTACTCTACCACCAGCCCACAACCAGGTGGACTGTCAGGTCTCACAATTGTCTGATGACATGTGTTCAGGGACAGTATCATCGACAACAGCTCCTCCTCCAGCCAAACCGCGACGGAGCTTCAAACGAGATGACACACTGCAGGCCACAGCTTACTTTGAGTCTTGTGAGTATAATAAGGAAGAGCAAAACACAGCAGATCGAGTGGATGAAGAACACCAAAAATGCCTTCTTTTTGGTAAGAAGGCACCTGAAGGAAAAAGTGAAATGACTGAGAATAAGATGGAAAACAATGCGGTAGAATGGGACAGTCAAGGAGGAAGAGAAGACAGCATTGGAACAGCAAATAAAGAGACAGATATCTCAACAGACATGGACCATGCAGCAGAAGAAAAGTCGAGAAGTTCTTACTCATCAGGAAAGATGGAATGTGACATGGATGAGAGTAATTGCAATAAGGAGCATGAGGAGAATGTCAAAATGGCAGAAAACAAGAGAAGTCAACAGATAGAAGAGGTGACAGGAGTTCAGGAGACAGGAGACAATGGACATGGGGAAACAGGGACTCTTAGCTCAACAGAAAAAAGCCAGGCTGAAGATGAAGAGTCTAGAAAGAGTCAAAGTGACCTCAGTAAGTCCAGAGAGGAACATGATGGAAATGGCAAAATGACAGAAAAAGAGAATATTAAACAGGTTGAAGAGATCATGAGAGCAGAGGAAAACAAAGATCATAAAGAAGTGGAGTCTGCAGAAGAGGAGTCTGGAAGTACTTTTTGGATCGGGGAACAGGAAAACAGTCAGTTTGATGGGTGCCCTGAGGGGCATGATGGGAATGGAAAAACAACAGTAAATAAGAGAAGTGATGAGGAAGAACAAAAGAATGAAAACACAGAAGAGACTAAAGAAATAGATAACTCGACAGAGAAAAACCATCTCGAAGACCTCAGACCGGCCACAACCAGCCAAGGATCCCGTATTCGAGTCATCCGCCTGTACCAGTACAACGAGGACGGCCAGAGGTACTGCCACCTGCCAGACCCCTCTCCCAATGACCCAGGCCCTGTCCCCAGACTCAAACAGCGCTCTCTGTCTTTGACTCGCCTCAGTGCCATCATGGCTGCAGCGTCTGCGGGGCCCATGGATGCACCGAGAGAAAACACAGAGGTGGAACACACGGAGGGGACAAACCACACTGAAAATGATTAAATGACACAGAAAGAAAGACACAGCACCATCTTCATTAATGATACACAGGACTTATCACTTGATCAGGCTGTTGATGTCACAATTGGCTTTATTATTTACTGTTATAATGTGAGCATGTGTCTGTGGTGGTTTGATGCTGTGATGGGATGTATAGTGGAGCTTTTTGGACAAACTGCAATTGTCTAACCTAGATGTAACAAATGCATGGATTAGTTTTTCAGCATCACTTTTAGATCACTTTTGGACATTCCTAATCTTGCCTATGTTGCATAGATGAAAAACTGCAGTTGTACAAGCTTGATTTGCGTGTGATTTTAACAATAAATCTTGGTAAACCAGCAAAGAGCTGGTCCTCCAACCCCATGTCTGACAGGCTACTGTGGTCTATTGAAGGCTGCACTGAGATCTAAAAGGACTAGGACAGAGACAAGTCCATTATCTGAAGCTAATCAATGGTGACTTTGACTAAAGCTGTTTCTGTGCTGTGGTCTAAACCCTGACTGAAAAATTTCAAACAAGTTGTTATCCTGCAGCTGACTGCATAACTGTTTAACTATGTTAATGAAGAACAAAAATGCCAATGACAACCACCTCCACATTGCCATGGTAAAGCTCCAAATGTGTGTAAAAAGTGAAAGCGAAATGGAATCAACATTCCAAAATTCCTCTGCATTTCTTGGTTTTGCCTCAAAAACAGCATTTTTGATGCCATCCCAAGTTTACTATTGGATTAAGGTCCAGGGATTGTGCTGGTAACTCCATAATGTCAATCTTGTTGGTCTGGAACCAAGATGCTTCTCGCTCAATGGTGTCTTTGGGGTCCTTGTCTTGTTGAAATACCCATTTCAATGGCATTTCCTGTTTGTCAGAAGAAAATGATGACATTGCTTTTTTGAACAGTACCTAATATTCCTAATTCCTATACCTAATTATCATTTTTTGTGTCCCCAATGCTTTTGCGTGTATGAAAATAAAAGCTATTATAAGGATTTTGAGCTTTACTCACTTTTTTAAACACACTGCTATTATTATGTGGAGTGTGAAATTACTGCCACTCCTCCACCTCGGCCTGTGCTTCAGGGTGTATCATAGTTTACGTGACCATATGTGAAGTAGATTCATTTAGACTAACATATTCATCCAGCTGTAGCCATGTTTCTGTTAGGGACATTGAATCTATTTTATAATCACCAATTATATAATTAACCAATAGTGATTTTGACAAATATTTGGATATATTTGTTAATATAAAATATTTGACTAATTTATTATTTTTCTCTACATTTAAGTTAGATGTGTTATTTATTAATATTTCTACGTGGGGTCTACTTTAAGTTATGATGACATTTGTGCACTCATGAAGATGCTCCAAGTCATGGGAGTGTGGTGGTCCTAAAGAAGAAACAGAGAGATGCATGTAAGACTGTGACTTTGTTTCCTGATCCCAACTCTGGGCTGTAGGATGAAGCTGTTTACAAATGAGACCAGGCTTTTCCCAAAACACCTTCCAATTATCTATGATATTGTCCATCTTTTCTGCAGCTGTTCAAGAATAATCTGAAAGAAGGAAAAAACATGGACCATCTTTACATGCTGTATGTATAATGCTGTATTTAAGCAACACACACATGCGCACACTCAACTACATACACACACACTGCCTTACTATGCCTCAGTCCAACTACATTTCCTCAGAGATGAATCATTCCACATACACAGTCATATTTTCCTAAAGGCAGAAAGCCAAGCACAATCAGTGATTGTCATATGCATTGCCTAATATTTTTCACTATATTTGGTTGATACTTAACCTCAGGTAGCAGGCTTTAGAGCAACATTATAAAGCATAACAATATTGTTTCAAGTCTCAGTGATGTTTTTGATAATTGAGTAAGATATGATATTGATATAAATTGCCAGAACATCAGAGCCCAAGCAAGAAAATCCTTACAACTTCCTTTTTTACATTTCCTTTATTATTGTGAAACATCTATAAACAAGTCTTAAATGAGAAAATAATTATAAGGAAAACATAAATTCCACTGTTCTGCCCACAGCACATTTTTACCTTAATAAGACTGTTTTTTTTTTTTTCACATTTAGCTTTTACCCAGGCGGTGTGTTGACAGCCCTACACATGTGTGGGCAGCCAGTCTGTACATGTGCATCCCTGTGACCTGTTGAGTCTTCAGTGTTACTGAAGCAGTCCTCCTGCTGTTCTTGATCTGTGAAGACATTTACTATGAAGACTGACTTTTAAGCCATTCCACAAACTCATCTAGCAGCACTGGCCCTGCAAAGACAGAAAGATATAAGACTTAACAGACTTACTCGACTTTGCACCTGCTGATCACTGAGACCTCTAATTTTTATTTATGCAAATCACTTTGTGATCTTATTGTGCTATAAAATATTAACCATGCGGAGGTTATTCCAATCTTGTGGTGGGGTTAAAACACATTTCATCACAAGACTAATTATGACAGCAATTTTGTTATCAAGAAGATTTACAAAATACATGGGGCTGACAACCTTTGGTCAACTAGTCGATTAATTAGATAATGAGGTCACAGTTGACTAAAATCTCAGGTTAACTGTGACTGGAACTCTTATCAACAGGCAGCAAATGCAGTGAGAAACAAGTTTACATCTGTTACAGTGCTCAGCGTGGCATCTTTATAACCTGTTTGGTATGTGTATGAATAACAAAATGTGCTCCATAAAGAGGCACAAGGTGGGTTCTCCGTAGAGACAGTGAGTCTCTTTCTGAGTATAAAGTGATGAGATGAACCACATTACACTGGTTGCCCACAGCCCTACAAAATACATGGAGAAACATGGACTAATTTTTGGACAAATTATAAACATAACATGTACCTCTAAATGTCAAAGTACATCCAAAAAAACTCCAAACAAATAAATATAAAAATATAGTCATATTTATTAATCCCCATTAGAAAATTTAATTAGTTTGGTCTCTATAAATAAATTGCTTCATACTTTATCTGCCATAGACTCATTGTTTGTAAAGTCTTAGTCTGGATGAAGGAGTTCTTGTGGTGTTGTGTCCTGCAGCTCAGTGATCTCAGACTTCCACTTACTGCCCTCTGTTGTTAAAAAGCCCAAGGCAGGGGATGGTCCTTGCACACTGATCTGATGGCGAGGGTATCAGGATGCTGGGTCTATCCAAGATACTACGTAACACGCAGTGCCTGGTACAACTTTTGGGTGAACATAATCTGCACCCACGAGGACACGTGGAAAAACTCTCCTGGTATTCAACAGTGCCAATTCCATACCACAGCCCCGCATTTTGACAACAGATCTTCCTTTTAATGTCCTGAATGGCATCGGTTGCTCACATACAGAGCAAGCCCTCCTCCAAGACATCTCCCATAAGAGACACTATCTGCTCTTACTGTAAATTCATTAAGTCCAGAGATGAGTCCAGAATGTTGTTGTTTAACGAGGACTCAGTGAAGTAATGGCTACACTAATGAAAGGATTTGTTGTTTTTCAGAGCCACTAGTTCAATCTTATTTCTCATGGAGTTCACATTTCCCATTGAAATGGTAAAAACAGCTTGTACCTACACCAAAGACACTCCATCATAGATCTAGATTTTTCTTTTGTAAATGATCCTGGTTGTAGAATCCATTAAAAAATAACACTTGCTACCTTTCCAGAAGGTGCATCATTTGGAAAAAAATGAAAAATGTATTAGGTCAGCATGTGCACTGATGTTGTTGCGTGATGTTGGCAATTGTCAGAGCATAAAAAACAAATTAGTATTAACAAAACAGAGGCTTTACTGGTATTAAGTAAGTTGACCAACAAAAGGTGACAGCATGACATAAATGGAATTTAAAAAAAAAGTCCTTTATGCTAACTGACTTCACATAAAAAGTTTGGCTGTGTCCTGCCTTCCCACTCACTGTTTGAGGTATAACAGGTGAAAGTGTCAGCTGCATCAGGGGTTATGTGCCACTGTTGATTGTAAATATTCAGTAAATGCAAAAAGTGTTCTGTGTCTTGTCTTTTTGACATTTTATCCATAAGAACAACACAGGCTTTGTTTAGCTTTGTCTACAACCCCACAGTCTTGACCCAATACAAAGGTGCTCTTACTGGGCTGGCATCCTAATTTTCTGACTGAACACTTTTGCAGATCAGGAAAAGGCTTCATAGAATCATATCCCGACATAGGTTTAATGGTAAAGACGTTTTGTCTTCTCAATTCTTCTATGAAACCTTTTCTTTAATATGTCCTGGATGACACACGTTTTGCAGATGTAAAACTGAACCAGACTTGTTGGTGTTTTTTTTTCCTGAAGGCAACATACTTCATGTAGCTTTGCTTTGATATTGAACGCACATTGCTTCATAGTAAAAAAAAAACAGACCAAACTGATCTCAGGTCCACCAAAGACACCAGTTATAATGTTAGGTAGATCTTGAGCAGTAAGTTCACACAAATACACTTGAGCCCTGTAGGGGCGTAAGGGTCTGGGGTTTTCTACTCACAGGCTCCATCTTCATCGTAGTTACTGAGGTCTGTCTTAATGGTCCTACTGAACTCCAGGACATTGTACCACTGGTCCTTATTCATGCCCTTGTACTTGGACTGCTGTGGGACAGAGACAAACTGCTGAGAAGAGGAGAAGGTGTGCATGGCAAAGGACACACTTCAAATGTCACACTCCAGAGTAAGGCTACAACTAATCGATTTAATAGAGTAAATCGATTATTAAGATAATTGACAACTAATTTAGACATACAATAATCGGCGCCGGTAGTACAGTCATGGTATTATATACTGTATATTTAAAACACAACAGAGGCTAACGCTAAACCGTGATGTTAACAATGAAAGAAGAGATATATTTAAGTCACACAAAGTGTGGAAGCACTTTAGGTAAAACCACAGGACTCTGTAAATGTGTCTGACTCAGGACTAACTCGCTTCGTGAGCACTTTACAAATATAAGCCTGGTTAAACTGGAGCAGGAGCTAGAACGGGGCCACTTCACATTCTCAACTGGGAAGTGAACAGAATAATCACCACAGATTTAAGTCTTGTGCTTTTATTGTGCGTTTATTTCGCTTCTATTAATATCATAAAATTATAACATAATTAACCACCAGCTGAGAAAACAGATACAAACTGTCCTTTTGCACTTCTAAAAGTCTAATAAATCCAGCTCTGGAATATTAATCCACAAACTCAAACAGTGCATAGATTCTCAAACATATGTTGTAATTTAAGCTAAACATGTTTTTTTAAAGGTATTTCTAAATGTATTAGATGGAAGCTTATGATATGTTGGAATTCATGAACACAGTCAAATATAATTTAATACCACAATCAAATTTAGATTTAGAGAATTTAGCTGCTAATATACACTCCTCTAAGCACTCATTTGTGTTTCTACTTATAGAAAAGCCTGTAGAAACACAAATGTGTACTAGAAGTGTGCACATTTGTGTTTCTACATACTACATTAGTGTATTATTATCTCAAAATATTAACTGGAGCAAAAAAAAATTGTGTTATTGCCTTTTAAGTCCACCATGTCGTCATACATTCCCTTTCACATCGCTATCCGATTATTAATCGATTAATCGAAAAAATAATCGACATATTAATCAATTATCTAAATAATCGTTGGTTGCAGCCCTACTCCAGAGTAATAGATATTAAAACTGTCTACATAATAATCGGCATCTTTGTCAGTTATAACATGTTTTAAATGTAGTTATTATTTCATTTATTTGCTGGCCAGTCTTTAAAGCGCACTTATTCCTTTGATCTGTGTGACAACTTGTCCAAAAGAAACCTGATGTCATAGACATAGACATCATAAGTCTAACTGACTAATATGTAAATAAAAAAAATGCCAAAGACAGGGCTTTAAATGGACTTTAAATAGACCATTGAGAAAAAGATCTTCTGTGAGGAGTCTGCGTCGTCCTATTGTTACTGTGGGTCGTCCCTGGCCTCTCCCACCGCCCAAACACATGCATGTGCAGGTGAACTGGTAAATCTAAATGTCCCATAGTAAATGAATGTGAGAGTGAATTGTTGTCCGTCAGTGTATGTCTCCAAATTTTAGCTCTATGATTTATTAGCCAATGAATGGGAAAGGTGAGAGCAAGCGCCTTTACCTCCAGGAACTGGTTAAAGACTGGAAACAGAAGCCAGGTTCTCCCTAGCAGCAAGGCCAACATTGATTTGGCAGTGTCCATGTCCAAACTCCTCTGGTCCTTATCCTGAACAGAAAACCAAAACTCAAGACTTCAATGTTTGTTTCAATGTTTGTATGCTGGTGCTCCTGATGACAACAGAGCTCTCCAGTGACAAAGATAAAAAAGATCAAAATAAAACAGAAAAAAGTCCTTACCCTGGCAAAGTCAAAGGCATATCTGTAGATGCTTTTGAAAATGACTGCGTCATTGAGCTGACTTCGGAGGTAATCCAGTTTGCTCTGTAACCTCCCTGTGCTATGACACCTATAGCAAAAGTAGGATTGACATCTTAACATGTTTTGGTAAAAACATTTTTTTTTAAATGAAAATTTAAAAAAACTGTGTAAATGTGAGAAGTGAAATGTTCTTACTGTAATGATGTCATTCCCCTGAGCCATTCCTCTTTAGTGAAAAATCCCATATTTGCTGCACCAAGATGCCAGGCTAATACTAACATTACAATCTACAACAAACATAGAAAGAGCAGTGGCAGTCTGAATCTCAAACAACATTATAGCTGAAGAATCCCCATATCACTACAGTACAGTTTGGAACAGCAAGGGTCTTGTGATTCTACTGTGCAGGGTGTGTCTACTAAAAGCCCCAAAATAAATAAATAAATAAATAAATGATAAATGTGTTTGTTTAGATGTTAATGGCCATCTAAACCAGCTCATAATGCAACTCAAGTGGTGACAAAAATAACAACATGTTTAAATTGCAACAAACACTAAAATGTGTTTATCACATACTTTTGATTTGATCACAGATTTGGCCTTTTTGTCACAAAGATCGAAAAGTAAGTGGTAAATTGTGTTCCAAAGCCCATTCCGCTTTTTCCATTTTCTTTTTCCGGAGTCATGTTGGCTACACATGGCTTACAAGAGCTTGACAAGCGGCTGTCTTTTCTTCTATTAAACAGTAAGATGTTAAATTCTCCCACAAGTGGAGGTCTGTGGAGGACGTGGACAGACTCATGTGGCTGCATCAGGAAGGTTTGGGACTGAGATGAACTGAGTGCCACTGAATTGTTTGTGCGTGAGGCCTGAGAGGAGTCACGTCAAGACTGGTTACACAGACGGGGGCATCAATTATTTTCACAGGATTCAGGAGCCTAGTGAGTCCAGGGCGAAGTCGTTCCCACACAGACTTATGTGCCAAGATTTGGAATTGAACTGTCCTGCCTCTGACCCCACTTTACAATCATCATCATCATCATCATCTACAATCCACATAAGATGTTGATTATTCACGGCCGCAGACCCACACCACCTTAACCAGGAGCTATTAAACAAAGTAAAATGAGTAAATAAAAACCCTAACCACTAAACCTAAAAAAACAGCCCACCTTCTCAGAGCTATGTAGCACAAAAATAAGCAACAGCAGTAAGACAGTAAGGCTCACTGTGTATACTAATATGTTAAAAGATTTCTCTATTCATTAGAATATTGCTATAAATGTGTCAGACTCTGAAATTAATGAGTGAATGACTGAACTGGTGCACAGATCCCTACCTAATTAAATTAAAAATGTGGATACAAGGATAATATGATTCAGATTCATTTATTATGATGATTTTAGTTTATTGCACTACTGTTATGCCTTTTTTTTTTTTTTTTACTTATTTTTCAATCAATCTCATGACATATTTCAACCTCCAGGGGGGCAGTGCCACCCCTGCCACCCCACAAACTCCGCCAAAGCCCACATGATACCTGTATTACCGGTGTTATCACATAATGATAAACTGCTGGAAACATTTCCTCACCGTCACAACCCTAGTGTAGTAAAATCAGAGGCTGGAGGCATGCGGATGAACTGCCACAGTAAAACAAGATTTTTTCTGTTGTTCACTGGCTTTCTAAACTCCAGACAGACATATTAAGAAACATCTATGCCACTGTTTTCTAGATTTAAGGGGATATCTGAATGTCTGGAATTCACTGGAACTACCAACACAAAATTTGACATTTGTCACTGTTGATGCCTGTTCCACTTTTTGGTCCCACCAGATGGGTCCAGTTTGTACCTTTTTTCAAAATTAAAACAACTAACCAATAACCAAAAAAACATTCTGTACCAAACCATATTTCTTGGTGGAAATGCTGAGTTGTTCACTAGAAAATATCAAAGAATTAGACTTACATTCTCGGGTTCAACACCAATGTCCTCGCAGAACTTCTCCATTCCCTCTGGGCCGACCACATCGTCTGCACCGGCGTATTCATAAAACCAAGCCAGGCACTTCTTACTGGCGAAAGGCTTGTCGCTGTTGCCAGGTCCCTCTCGATGGATCTGAGGTCTGGTGTAACTACAACAACAGTCACAAGCCTTGTTACACAGGGATTCCTGTAGATTGGTGGTAATTTATCCTGGCAATATGTTCTATGTTGTCTGTGTCACAGTCACTCTGTCCTAAAGCCAAACAAGGTCAAAAAGGAATCACAGCTACTTCAATGCAACAACAAAATTCAGACTTTTCCATGGCACTGTCTGGTCTAAGCCAGGAGATATCCAACAATGATTTGAACAAAATGAGCAGCTTTCATAGCCTTGGCCACAGGTTTACCTTGTTATCTTACTCTTGTGCTCATGATGTTCTGCATCAGGGAGCTTCCGCTTCTTCTTTACAGGCATTTCTGAACTTTTGATGGGCATCACTACCTGGGCTACAGAAGGAAGTAAATGCAGTTTAAATAAGAGAAGACAGGCATTAAAACACAGACTGTGTTCAGAACACAGCCAGTACCTGAGTGTTTGCGGCTGCCCTGTCCATTCAAATTTAGGAGATGCTGTATTAAAAGCAAACAAAGAATTAACTGCACCAGTCATAATTTAATGTGCAATATTAATGAATTAATTAAGAACCAGGTAATATGACAGTTTGATGACCCTCTTGCCAAACTGCACAACTTTAATCCTTACTACTACTACTAATATAATAAAAACTAACAAATTAATACATGGCTCCAACAGTTGCAACATTGTGGAATTTGATTTACAAGGCCAAAAAAAAACAAAAAACCCTGAGGGCTGTGTGCAGGTTATTATTGACTGACTATTCGGCCAGCCCAACCACTCACAAGGTTTTCCAGTTTTTCTGATACTGTCTGGACGTCTGCCAGTCCGAGTGGGTTATCCCTGTGGAAAAAAGACAGTCATATTAACTGTTGATGCTCCTCAACATAAACTGTCTTTTCATGACACCAGCCAGGTAAAACTAACGGACATGTATAACAGGTTAGAGTCGTATGCGAGTCAAATGTACACTTTGTCATTGTAGTGATATATCAGGCTAGCTACATTTAGAAATACGCCATATATAGTGGCAAGTTTCACTGAAGCTTTAAAACGGGTGTATAGTTTAAAATAATAAAAGCACACACTCAGAACACATCCTTTCAGTAGCTAGTTAGAAAATAACAGAGCAACAGTCTAACGTGAGGCCCTTGTTGACATCTGAACACTTGAAAAATTACTTTTTCCGTTTAGCACACATGGCACCAAACAAGTTGGTGTCGATTAATTAAACATGAATGAAGTGTTTAAAACATACGCAACAGGGTTGGTTTATGACAGGGATAAGAGGATCCTCTTTTGTTTGTGAGGAGCCGCTCGTTAGCCTTGCACTGCGCAGCTCTAGGGCTAACGGCAGCTGTCAACACGACACCAATCCAGGTTAAAATGATAAGGACCCGGTCTTATTATAACAATAACCTGACACAGAAACTGACAGGGCGAATGAATATGAACATACTTACTTTTTTCTGTGAAAACGCTGCAGATTAATGACAGCCCGCGGCTTCTGTTTCCACGGAGTGACGTTCCGGTAGGCACCGACACTTCCGGTCGAGTGGACGATACCATGTCTTTATTAGGGTGGAAATGGAAAACTATTGACACTGAAATAAATAAAAATAGTCATTTTCAGCGATTGCATTGGCAGACATTTGAGAGAACGTATTCGTCGTTGTTAAGGCGCAAGCCCAGGAGGTTTGTGTAAATAATACAAATAGACTAGGTGAAATACAGCAGATGTCATTACCCTTACTGTCAGCTGGACGAAAAGCATGGTTTTGTTAAAGAAACACGTTTGTTTTTGGCAAACGGAGCGGTCCTTTCCACAAAACCAGGCACACACAGGGAGACAAGAGCATGGTATTCAAAGGAATAATAAACCTATTTCTAAGTTAGCTGCTGATGGTAGAGTCTCCTGAATTGTCATTTAGTGGCGCCCTCTTGTGAACGGAAGGTGGCGCCCTGCGGCAGAGCAGTTTCGGTGCTGTGCAAGTGCGGTGTCTGATGAATTAATTTTGATCCAAACTAAGGCAATACTAAACTGAGGTTTTCAATTGACTGAAATTCACTCAAATTGACCATTTTTCTCCATTTGACTGTTGCTATAGTTATATGCCTTGTCTTTGTGGAACAGACTGGAAATAGGTTCACTGTAGGCTCCCAGAGTAAATCAGCGTTTACTGCTCAATATTTACTGATAGAAGACGGAAAAGTGTAGTTAGACGTTTTCTTCATGAGAGAAAGGAAAGAGGACAGTGCATCCTCAGAAATCTTTGTTGCCATACTAAAGCAAAAAAGTTTTATATTAGCAATAAATCAAAGTAATTGCAGAAGGTAGCCTACATTTTTTTATTTGGTCAGTCTCTTTCAGACTGTGATATATAGAACTGTTGACGAACAAGCGTTGGCTTCTTTACACAGGTTTAAAAACTTAAAAACAAGAAGGAGTTGGTCGAAAACAATATGTGTGTGTTTAAATTGATGCACCTTTTTATTCTTTTGGATGCAATTTTGAATTTGTTTAGTTTACAGTATTTTTTGTTAAGTTTCTTATATATGCCACTGTTCACTTTCAAAACTCAACATCACTGCACCTTTATGGGAGAGTTGTACCAGCACACACGCATTTCTCACTCTACTTTCACCATGTTGACCAAGATCAGACACATTTTATTTGCACATTAAAACTCAGAACTAACTTCAGGGATATAAATGTTGAATGTGACTTTTTTTTACGAATTCACAAGGATGTTTCTGGAGAGAATTGGTTTGAAAAGGAAGACTCTGACTCCATTCCACATGCGAGGCTTGTTTGCACATGCAGTGATTTGTGTGGGGCTCTGAGCACTTCCTTCCTGCTTCAGCTCTGTCTCACATTGTTTCCGTCATGTGCCTCAAAGGAGTTTTCACTTCTTTTCCACCACTCTTCTAGTTTTGGATGTTCTTTCAAACAATTTTGCACAAACATGTGATGGCCACTAGAGATAGCTTGTTCAGGGCTCTGTATTTTGTACTAAATTATCCTTAAGTTTGTATTTAGAAACAGTAGATAGTTGTTTGCACTTGCAGTTTGGAGAAGCAGACAGGAGCAACACCATTGAGACTAAACCCTGTTCTGCTGTCACCAGTGAAAGATGGATTTGAGAGACTTTTAAAACATATAAAACAATGAAACATTTCGATATCCATTTAAATGTGTGCTCCATAAAGAATATTTATACAATATATATTTTGCTGAGAAATTGCCTATATTAATTCATATTGATAACATGATAACATTTGAGTATTTAGTCTGGATTAAAAACAGAGCCATGGGTCTGGTTCTGGTTCAGTGTTGAGACAGGTGGAGTGTACAAACCTAGAGAAGTCCCGGGTCAGCAGCGTGCAGAGATGAAAGACTGCTGTGGCGCTGGGTGGACTCACAACAGCCCAAGACCGGCTGCACTCACACAGGCCCCAGGACAGGGCACTTCAGTTCTCCTCCATAGCCATGTCTCCACTGGAGATACGGCTTGGCTCAGTATGGGTCAGTTTCCAATGTCCAAAAGCACCCATTGTATTCGGCTGTGGTTCAACTCTGACACTTAAAAAGGTGGAGCTAAACACTGCAGTCTGCCAAAAAAAAACAAAAACAACAAACAGACAAAAAAACTACACAAAACAACAATGCTCGCCTTAATTTACTACAGCAGTTTACGGAATTAAAAAAGCTAAATTGAACCAAATTTAAAAAACATAAACTAATATGTATTTTAAAAGGTTGAATTGCATAAACCAGAATCAGAATGTGTGACATGAAAGAGAGGGTCCCTGAAATGTAGGGAAGTGTTTATTCTTCTTCTGTTTCCTGCAGCGTGTGTCCAATCTAGAGCACTTTCACATAGAAACACAACTCAGTCCAACCTCTCTGTTTCTGTAGCAGATATCTCTCTCTGGACACAACTCAGTGGAAACACAAGCATCTTCAGGAGAAACTCAACCAAACTGAGCGGATCCAGGACAGTTGTGTTTTATCTCTGATGAAAAGTTTTAGTCATGTATGTTTCAGGTCAGTGTGGAAGATTGTGGTCCATGGCAGCTCATGAAAAGGTTATGGAAGGATGACAGGATTCTTCTGTTATCATTTAGCAGAACACTAAAGTGTACAAAATTAAAAAAAAACGTTAGTTTTAATCCTGATTAATGTAATATAATTGAATATTTTTGTTTGTAGAAAATCATATTATCTATTTATTTATTTATTTATTTGTCACAGAATGAATGATTTAACTACTGTCATTCCCAACTGAGCCTCGGCTGCAGCCTTTGGGAAGCGGCTGAACATGAAGAGGATGTGTGAGTTCAGCACATGTCTGTTTCACGGCTACACCCCATACATCAACACTGAGCTCCGCGGGCTGTGGGCCCACACCGGGACGCCCTGGAGCTGCGCAGAACACACCACTGCATTCCTCTGGACGTCCTTCTGCCCCAGCTCCACTCCCGTTCTCTGCTATCACTAAGTGTGCTATGTAAAAGAATGTAGCCGGCTATATATCTGCATCAAAGTAACACTCCTTGCATTTGACTTTTGAAAAACAAGACATTTAACCCTCCATACAACCTCATTACTTATGTTTCAGTTGTGTCCACACCAGATGCTACCAAAAACGCTACCCGTCTGAGACTGGCTCAGGGTGAGTCCACACAGAAGAGTATGTGCAGTATCTAAGAAAAATCTCTGTGAGCGACGACAGAACCAGGCAGAGGTGAGCGACGCTGCCTGAAGTGCACTTTGCGGAACTCATAATATCAAGAAAGTGAAAAGGCGTCCACGTTGTTGTATCCTCTTTGGTACGCTGGCTCTCTGATTAATTGCTCTGAATAAAATTACCTCACAGTCACGGGCAGACGGTTTCTTCAGTTTGGAGGCTAATTTCACAAAGTCTGGACTGACAATGTACAGAAATGAACGGTATAAATGCGGTGAACACACACAGCCTTCTTTATTTTAGTTCACTTAAGGGCAGGATGTAATTGTCTTTTCACGCCTCACTTCATCCTAGATTCATATTCCCCCTCACATTCATTCATTTTGGTCAGTTCAGAGTCAGCCCTTCACCTGTACGCGCTTTTGAGAGGAGGGGCCTAACAACCAACTGTTTTTCCCGGGAATACCAAATACTCTGGGGACAGCTGTTCAGTTTTTCCTAACTCACTCGACTCGATGAACCTACGAGGCATATAAAGCTGACTGACACTGGATACACCAGTATTCAGCGTCAGGGGCACGTTCTGATTAATATTAGAGCGAGTCCACAAAAGTAAGTCCGAGCTGCAGTAAAAAGTCTCTGCTTCAGCGTAAAAATGGGGCAGGGCAAACATCTTCAAATGAAAAAAATGTGTGGAGCAGAGCATCATGGAGTGTTATGGATCCAGACTCAGGATTCACACCCGTCCTGCAGCAAAGGGGCTTCAGTTACAGACAAACCTTTACAGCTCTTCTCATGTTCCCTCATGCTGTTATTACGTAAGCCGTCTGCTGTACACCAAGCCCCGGTCCTGAGCGCGCAGAGGGGCGGTGTGTGCTCCCCTCCTCTCCCCGCCCGTCCCCGCCTCTCCGGGGCTGGCTCACTGCGCTGCTGCTGGTCTCAGCTCACTTCACTCTCGGCCGTGGACGTGGGCGCTTGTCTCTTGGTTCCTGGAGGATGCTGTTCGGATGTGCCCTGCAGGATTGTGCAGAGCGGATTGTGAAGGTCCTGGGATGCCACTGTGAGTCGGACTTTTGTACATAGGCTACTTTACTGTACTACTGTGTTGAGACTGTCACCTGCTGCGTATACTTCTCATAAAAGGTCATCGCACATCGGGTGCGTAATGGGGTGCCTGTTTGTGATTATGATATGATCATGTTTTAGACATTGAATTGTGGCATATGTGTACATCGTCTTTTGCACTGTGCAATCACACACGAATATGACGTGTTTTGTCTGAGAGTAAATATGCCAGTGCCAAGTGAGCTCTACAAACCTTTGTTATGTCAAATCCTCCTCAGATAGTATTGTGTATTGTAGCCTGTTGTAATGACGCAGATCAAATATTTAACATGAGTCCTCTTTGACTAGAAAGCCACAATATACAGGTTGTTCTTTACATAGTAATTGTGAGTAAGGAAGATGAAGTCCTTCCCTTTTGCTGCATCTGAAAAGTTTTCAGTTTTGGCCTCCACCACCAGCAGGGGGAGTATCCAGAGCACATCAACATATAGACATGTGTTAGTGGAATTAAAGAACAGCCCATCGGTCAGTGTTTACAAGGTCATGTTTGCACCTTTACACTGCAGTCTGCTCAACTCTGGTTCATTTGTGAATGACACAGGTTGTGCTAGAGCCGTGCTTGTGGCTGAAGTGGTTCTGGACTAACATGGAGCTTTTACACAATGACAGGCTGATGTCTGTGACACTCACTAAAGTCTGAACCAGTCTGAACCAGTCTGATATTTGAGCTTTAGTCTTAAAAAGAACCTATTAGTACTTGTTGGTCTTAATATGTTGTTATTGTCATATTCTACTAAATACCATTGTTAGTGGCACAAGAAAACTCCTAACTACATAAAAAATTGGATATGTTACCTACCAATTGCATTGTGGGACAATGATATAATTCGGTTGCACCCGAGATAAACTTAAAGGAAAAGTGTTTCATTTTCTCTTAGTTAACCTTAAAAAGCGGGAAAAATGCCACGCTGCTCTGCTTTTAGTTTCAATTTCCAAGGCAAAAAGTAACAAAAACAGAGACGTAAGTCTTCACTGCTTTCAGAGAAAAAGGGGAGAGTTGAAAGGGTGGAAAAAACACAACTTCCTATGGAGCTGTGTTTGTGTTTTCGACACTTCTCTCCTGATGCCTTTAATTCATTTTGTCTACCACAACTGCTAAAGGTGCTAACGTGAGGGTGGTTATGAACATGGGCTGAAATCAAATGCCATGCCAACAATTTTCTCGCATAAGGCACCTAAACATCTTAGACTGACGAGCGTAAAACTGTGAGAAAAAACTTGAGGGAGAAGAGATGCTAATCACTCTTCTGCTGGAATGTAATATAATAAAACAATCAAATGTTAACTTGTTTTTTGTTTATTCTGTTTAGTATCTAACACAATTATCTAATCTATATTAGAAGCTCCTGGCAGAAAACACTCTCTCTCCAAGTTGGCTTTAGCAAGTGCTGCACAAACACAAGCTATTTTTTCCTCACTCTCTCTTTTTCATCTATCTCATCGTTTTCAGGGGTATTTTGAGTGTCTTCTTCATTATTGTTCTCGTACGGCGTACGACAGAAATACATTTTTGGAAATTAAAAAAAATGAAACAGTGTACAGTATTTCTAAGATCATGTTTTTATAACTGTAGCAGAAGTTTATTACACAAGGTCAATTAATTCCACAAGTTGGGGTTCCCTTTAAGCCTTTGTTTAGTTCTGGGTTTAGACCTAGCTCAGTTCTGTTTATTTCCTCGATGAGTCTGGTTTTAGTCCATGTTCACTCCTGGTTTGGTCCTGGTTCAGTCTGGTTTTAGTAAGAGTTTAGGGTGATTAAAGTGCATTTTGCTGTGGATCTTCTGTCCAGGTTTAGTGTAGTCCTGGTTCGAAGGGTGTGTGCTCCACGTGGCTCTGGACTCAGTGGACTCTGTGTGCCTCTACAGAGGCCACAGGGTTGGCTCTGTGATTCCACTGCAGACCATTAATAATTGATGACACTGAACAACTGAAGGAGCTGCTTGTCATTTAACCTGACTAGCACTTATCTGAGCACAGACCAGAACCTTTCATTCTGTGGGTCATGGTGGAGATCTCTGCTGGTGTCAGTGTGTAGTCACCTTTTTGGTATTGTTCCCTTGACAAACATGCCAGTGATGAACCCTATGTTTTCATCTCCACCTTCACTAAAGCACTATGGTAGAAACCAGCTCTCAACGTGTTAAAAGTACTTTGTGTAAAGTTTCTGTTGCGTATTGTGTTTGGACAAAATGGTACAAAATATGTTTTCAGCCATCTTTCGCTTAGATTATTTTGTTTGAATAAAGTCCCATAGAACCCAGTTTAAAGAGCCAGTAGAGATGACAAACTGAGCCCAGAGAAGACAGACCGAGCCCAGACAGGTCAAATTGTGCCCAGAGAGGATAGACTGAGAACAGAGAGGACAAACTGACCCCGAGTTGGCACGTTGGCAGGAGAAGAGCCTAAATGAGCCACAGGAGAACCAGAAGAAGTTTGAAGTTTATCCCTTGGCCCCTTTTTTTCTTGGGCCCCTGGATGAGATGATGAGATGAGATTTTCCAAACTTTCAGTTGGCGTGTTCGCTTTCTGTCTTGTGCGGCCTAAATGACATGCAAGGATAGCTACCAATAAAGAAGATGTTAGTGCTAGCTTGACGCTCTATGCCATTACGGCCCTGTTTGAGCAGCAACACAAGAAACTAACTGCTGAATTAAGAGCAGCGCTTAGTGCTATGGAAGCCAAACTGAACCAAGCAAACATGGTTAGTGTATTTTGTCTCTCGAACTCACCACAGAAGACCTGAGCTGATGAGTCATGGACGTCGAAGATTTATCTTCCTGTCTCCGAGATGGCAGTGCCAAATTAAAGGCTAAAGTTACTGATCTGGAGAGCTATAATAGAAATTAAAACATACTTTGTCTCGAATTATCTTTGTATTGTGCAAGATTACAGCCCTGAAATACTGGATCAACAATGACAATGCAAGGATGAAATGGGCAAACTTTACAAAAAGGTTTGAAATCTATTTTATCCATCTCGGCTTTGAAATATGAAAATGGATTAACTCTGTCAAAGAAGTATAGAAACACATCAACTCCCATCCCTATGTGAAGGGACAACTCCTGCACCATGTTTGCTGATATCTTTTGTTTACACGAATGAGTGTTTACAAGTCTTTTATACCAGTGGTGCCATTTCCCTTTGGCTCTAAACATTATATATATATATATATATATATATATATATATATATATATATATATATATATATATAAAATGTATATAATGTGTGACATTTGTTTGGCTTTTGTTATAATGCTTCTGCCACTTGCTGTCCAGCTTTGAATTTGGTTATTGCTATTGCTGTCATGTCTAATGATGTTCATACACTGTATCAAATGTGCTGGCCATTTCAATTGTGTCTCTGCCCCTTAGGTCTTTACATTTATTTACCTCAATATGCAACATGACTAAAACAGTGAGCTAGAATGTCAAGAGCCTAACCACCTTGTTAAAAGAAGAACTATTTTTTTCAAACCTTAAACACCTCAGGACGGATATAGCTTTCTTACAAGACACCCATGTGAGCATCGCTGACTCCAACTGTTTATTGTTAAGTCCGGACAATGCTTTCCTTCGTCCTCGTTCGTGTAGCCCGTAGCATAGCGGGTGTTAACTGCTTCTGTTTATAGGTGCACATGTGGAAATTACCGTACAATGCCTACTGAAGTTGAGAATGTATGCTGCCTGGAGACTCCTAAGGTAGCTGTTGTGCAGTGTATAGAAAGTAAAGTAAAAGTATTGACGGTAAGTAAGCTAATACAGTAGCAGCGATGCTTCTTTGTGCATCTGAGCTGCAGAGCACGGCACTTGTTGACAGTGCAGGAGGGAGGGGCAGGAGGAGTGTGGAGGAGCACTTCCTGGAGAGGAGTGGTTTATTTCACATATTGACGTCATTGCATGAAACAGCTCGTTGAAAGGACTGTAGCTCAAACTAAATAAATGACTCAAACATGCGTGAATGAAGCAAAACACAACTATGTGTTTGAAGTAGAAACAACGTTATAACATGGTTAAAAGCTCAGAAAAGTCGATTTAGCATAATATGGGACTTTTAAATTATACAACTAATCAGTAGTTTTGGTGAGGATCCAGACATCTTTTAACAATTGTTTTCACTCCTACCAGACCAAAATTTTGATTCCCTCATACTTGGAGGTGAGGTAACTGCTGTCTGGATCCAGTTTTAGATCAATCCTCCAGTAATCCCAGCCCAGTGAGCAGGTTGAACTGTGTTATCCATGACATTCTTTCAGGTTTTGACATCAAAGTTGTCTTGTGTTATTTGCATCTGAATGACAGGTAGTATTTTCATTTAGCATTTTAGCTTCTTCTCTTCGTTCATTCCTGTGATGATCAGAGAACTGATCATGCCCCTGTTATGTTGTCTGTGGCTTTCCATGGCCTTCCTCTAGAGCACACATGTCAAACTCACCACAAACCCATTCAAATCCAATAGAAACCTGCTCAAAACTAGCTTAAATCCATATAAAACTTCAAATTCAACTAAAACCTGTGCAAATAGAACTAAAACCTGTTTCCATAAACAAAAGAAAATAATGTTAAAAATATCTGTAAGACTCAAATGAAGATGAAAAATCACATTCAAAATTTAATAAAAGCTTCCCAAAAGTCACCATCTTCAGCCCCTAAAAGGATTCTTATTATCGTGGCCCCTCACCACTTTGAGTTTGACACCACTGCTCTAGAGAGTGGACAGTGGTGATTTAACTCAACCTTACTGTTCAGCGCAGAATTTACAAAGTTCATAGAGAAAGAAATAACTTTCTTAATAAAAAAACCTATTCCAAATAAACAACAAAAAAATTCCAGAGAGCCTCTATCAAACTCAATGGGACACACTCAGAGCCTACCTGTGGGGCCAGTTTATAGCTTACACTGCTCGTATGAAAAGTAGATGACAGAAAGAATGCTCCGAGCTCATCTGCCAAATGGGAGAGGTTGATAAACTATATGCCCAAACCAAATGCTCAGACCTAACTAATAAGCAAGTAAAACCATGTTTTACACTTATGGGGAAAAGTCAGACAAATTATTAGCCAATCAATTTAAGGCTAGAAGAGCCCATATCTAAGACAGAAATAGCTGCAACTATCAAATCAATGCAGTCAAACTAATGTTTAAAATTCTTTAAAAAATGTTCCCCATTGCGTTTACTATTACTATAAATGGTCCTCTCAGAGTGTTGCAAAACAGGTGTTTACTTAAGTCTATTATTGAGGCCTGTATCACTCAAATTGTAAAAAAGTGTAAAGACCCGACCAATTGTGCTTCTTACAGACCCGTCTCTCTCTTGAACACAGATGCGAAGATATTAGTGAAGGTCCTGGCCCACAGGTTATATAACATTCTCCCAACCATCATATCTAAGGACCGGACTAAATTTATTAAAGGCAGACAATCCTATGTTAACATTTGGCGTATCTTTAAAATTGTCCACTCTGCCTCTAAAGATAGGACAGAGTGTATGGTCTCCATTGACGTGGAAAAGGCATTTCATCAGGTCGAATGGCCTTACCTATTTGCTTTGCTGGGCAAATTTGGTTTTGGACTTACTGTACCTTTATCTCATCTGTACTAATTCCCCCTAAGGCCCATGCTCTTTGACTTTGCCATAGAGCCTCTGGTGCTTTGCAGCTGTAAGGAAATATGTGGAATTTGGAGAGGTTACATGGAGGACAGGGTCTCCCTCTACACAGATGACCTTCTGCTCTTTATCACTATTCCAGCTGAATCACTTCCATCTGCTCTGTCGCTGCTCAGTCATTTCAGTTGTTTCTCAGGCTACAAGTTAAACATTAACAAAAATGTACGCTTTCTAGTAAATGATAGAGCATGAGCCTTAGACCTCACCAATCTGACCTTTAAGACTGAGTACAACAAGTTTTCCTGTCTTGGACTTGGTCTCTACCCCCTCGGAAATACAAAGATTTATTCAAAGAAAATTTCCCCCCATTGTTAAATCAGATCAAACAGACACTAACACATTGGTCACACCATCCCTTGTGGGACAAGCAAAATTGTCATCCTGTCAAAATTCCTGTACTTTTTCCAGGCCCTACCAATTTTTATTCTCTGCTTGTTTTTTTCATTTTTGTTCTTCCTATTAATGGCAGGGTAAGTGACCACATTTAAACAAAACCCACCTTAAAAAATCAAAATCTAATGGGGAACCATGTCCTATCTCAAGTTAGAGAGAATCAGGTGTTCCTTAATTAATAGCCCTGAGGTGTTTGAGGAGGCATGGAGACCTTTTCTCTGGCATTTCCAGCTCTATAATAATTCATAGTGGTGGTGGTTTCCTTTTATCTATTTATTATGTTATGTATTGTGTGTAAAAAAAGAAAAAAACCCCTTTTTTTTTTTAATTTAAAAAAGAAATTAGTTCTTCTCATCACAATTTTTGTGACCTCTTTTTCGTGTAAATTCTAAACTGAAGACAAATCCTGACAAGGATGGTCCTGGACATGAGGCTGTGGAGCTTTAGGCAGAACAGTGTCTAAGCTGACTTTGGACACTCCAGTAGGACACACTCAGTTCTTTGTTTGTAGGGCTCCAACAGGAGTCAGTGATTCTTGTCCCCTGTGTCTACTCTCTTTTAATGAAGTCTGAACTCCCTCATACAGGGCTGTGTTGAGTTATAAGCCTACATGAATATCAGATGGATTAGACAAAAGTGTGTCTGTGTGTCTGTGCATGCGGCATGTGGTTAAAACAGTATACATTTCAGTAAGTCAGTAAGGCATAATCTAGTTTCATACATACATACATACATACATATATGAGAAATAAGATATTTACATAGAAAGATTTTGTACCATAAGTGTTTATTCATATACCTGAACTGATTGTTTCTGAACAGTGCCTGTAACACGGCAGTAAAAGTGCTGATCAAACAAAACAGAAAAGTCATTGATGGTTTTATTCATCTTCCTCCTGTGCACTAAAACCAAGTTGCTTTATTTTTCTTCCTCCTGCGTACTGAAACCACTGAACACCAAACGACTGTCACTTTTTCTTCCTGCACACTGTTAAAGTGCAACTGCGCAACTATTAAAGTTGCTTCATTCTCCCGTGCACTGAAACCACAAGTCACTATTCATCTTCCTCCTGAGCATTGAAACTACTGAACACCAAACCACTGTCGTCCTCTTCAGTGCACTGACTTCCGCTGCCTGTCTCGTTTTTGCACTTCCTGCTAGAGTGCCCCCCTGAGGGCTGAAGAAAAATTCATAGAAAAGCCGCATCTCTGTATAAGCCGCATGGTTCAAAGCGTGGGAAAAAAGTAGCGGCTTATAGTCCGGAAAATACAGTACTTTTCTAGCTTCTCATGTTTTTTTCCCCTGATTTTATAATCCCTGGGTATTGCGATCGATGTCCAAAACGGCTTTCCTCTTCTGTTTGTTCACCACCACAATGTCCGGTTGGTTCACCATTACCGTTTTATCAGTCTGTATCTGGAAGTCCCACAGGATCTTGGCTTGGTCATTCTCTACCACCTTTGGAGGGGTTTCCCACTTTGACCTTGGGGATTCCAGTCCATACTCTGCACAGATGTTCCTGTACACTATACTGGCCACTTGGTTATGGCGTTCTTTGCACAGCCTGCATCTGGGGTCTTGTCGGATTTGGTATATCTGGGCCTCTATTGCTCTGGTGCTCAAGCACTGTTCCTGTGCAGCCATGATGAGTGCCTCTGTGCTGTCCTTCATTCCAGACCTTTCTAGCCATTGGTAGGATTTCTTAATATCAGCCACGTCAGTTATTTGGTGGTGGTACATCCCATGTAGGGACCTCTCCTCCCATGATGGTACTTTCAGGACCTTTTCCTCTTTATTCCATTGCCTAAGACATTCACTTAATACTTTATCTGCTGGGGCCATTTTCCAGATGTACTCCAGGATCTTGGATGTTTTTCGTCCTGATTGGTGGTTCGCACACTCACTAGTCCTCTGCCTCCTTCATTGTGCTCAGTGTACAGTCTCAGGGGGCTGGATTAGGGGTGCAACCCTCCATGCATGGTGAGGAACGTCCGTGTTTTCTGTGGTCTGTATCTCTTCCTTTGGCCAGTTTATTATTCCAGCAGGGTATCTGATGACTGGCAGGGCATAATGCTGGGCATAGCTGTTAATTGCCCGGACCTTGTTTTTGCCATTGAGCTGACTCTTTAGGACTTGCCTTACTCATTGTAGGTATTTGGCTGTTGCTGTGTTTTTTCTGGCCTCTTCTAGGTTGCCATTTGCTTGTTGGATTCCCAGTAACTTGTACCTTCCCTCTCTTTGTCACCATCCGACCACACTTCTCAAGTCCAAATGACATTCCAGTGTCATTGCTGTAGATCCTGGTTGTGTGGATCAGTGAGTCAATGTCTCGCTCACTCTTGGCATACAGCTTGATGTCATCCATGTTGAGGAGGTGACTGATGGTGGTTCCATTCCTGAGTCCGTATCCATAGCCAGTCTTGTTGATTATTTGACTGAGGGGGTTCAGACCTGTGCAGAACAGCAGTGGGGACAGAGCATCTCCTTGGTATATGCCACATTTGATGGATACTTGCACAGTTGGCTTACAATTGGCCTCAAGGGTGGTCTTCCACAGTCTCATCAAGTTTGCAATGAATGATCTCAGAGTCCTGTTGATGTTGTTCTTTAAGCATTCCATGATCTATGTGTGTGGCATTGAGTCGTAGGCTTTCTTGTAATCAGTCCACGCGGTGCACAGATTGCTCTGCCTGGTTTTGCAGTTGCGAGCAACTGTTCTATCTACCAGCTCTGGTGTTTTGCTCCTCTAGTATTTCTACCAATGCCCTTCTGTGCTGTGCTCATGTATTGATCCATATGCCCACATATCTTAGCTGCTATGATGCCTGACATGAGCCTCCATGTTGTGGATAGACAGGTAATTGGCCTGTAGTTGGATGGGACTGTTCCCTTCAGGCGGTCCTTCAGGATCTGGATTGTCTGGCCTTCAGTTAGCCATTCAGGGTGAGTCCCATCCTTTAGCAGCTGGTTCATTTCTGCTGCCAGGCGCTCATGGAGTGCAATGAGCTTCTTTAGCCAGTAGGCATGAACAAATGAAGCTGGTTGTGTAGAGAACAGCTGGTTTATTTGCCTGGCTTCAATTTCTCTCATGTACCTCTTAAGGTGGATGACTTGGAGCCTTTGTTTGGCAGTTTTCAATGCTTCAGGTATGGACATCTGGTTGTACCTCTTGGGTCCTTGGTTTTTTCCACTGCACCTTTCTGGAGCTCTGACAGTCACTTCTCCTCGTGCTGCCTTGATTTTAGCCTCCAACCTTCTCTTCCATGGAGGATACTGCTCCTTATGGTTTCCCTCTGGCCGATGGCCAAACATCTCAAGGATCACTGCTGCTGAAGTGTATGTCAGCTCATTGGTTTCGGTGGTGGTCATTGTTGAAATCGTTCTTAATACTGCATTCACATCTTCTAGGAGACTTTGTGAAGGTACTTCATTCAGCCTCTGTAATTGGTGTCGGGCAGCTGGTTGTTTATACGAGCCATGATCTTATCTCAGGTCAGTTGCTGCCCAATGTCTATATTGGGTAGCTGTGGTGTCACTTTAAATGCAGATCTTGTACCAAAACTCATCACCAAACACCAGTGACTTGTGCATAAACCATACGTACAAAAATATTGGCACATCCCCTACTTTAGAATAGAAAAAGGCACTTCCAAAACTGTGGCAAAAAAGATGGTTAAGATGATTAATGTATTTGAAAATCGTATTTCCATCTCTGTTGCCACAGTTTTGGAAGTACTTAAAATGACTTTACCCATATGCACAAGTCACTGGTGTTTGGTGATGAGTTTTGGCTCAGGGTCTGCATTTAAAGTGACACCAGAGTTATGCAGCTGGGAAGAGGACTTGGCCTTCCGCAGACCACTCAACTTCTTCCACACTGACTGAATTAATCATTTCTTTTTGAACCTTGCCAGATGCATTGTTATGTAAGAATAGAAAAGGGTCCTGTCCAAACTGTTGCTATGACATTAAAAGCACACAACTGCCTTGAATATCATTATAAGCTTAGACATTAGGAGGTTTTGTCAGAAATGACAAAGCTGTCACTTTTCATTACAAAGGTGTGACCCAATACTTTTGGCAATGTAGTATATATAGTCCTCAAGTCAAATTGCACTTAACACAACACTCCCCTCATCCTGTGCTGCCAGCAGACAGGCTGGACTTTCTACTGACAGACTCACATTATAGCTCTACAGAAGTGGACATCTGTGCTCCTTCACTGTGAGACCAAAACAATCCATAAACAAGTGAGCTAGCCATATAGTAGAATTCTCCTCTTTGCTGCTGCCTCTGTGCAGGGACCTGTGGAGCATGTGCTGTCTGAATATTGATGTTAACGCAGCAAGAAAAAGTGTCTCTCCAGTTAGATTAAGGCATTTATATTGATATAAAGGTGCAGTTTTGGCTGTAAAGGCAAGAATAAAAAATCTCCAGAGTCCTGTAAATGTACTGAGTCACTGACCTTTGCTTGCTTTATTGGTTCTTCCTTATTCTCATAAAACCTGGGCCTTTTTATGATCCAGCAAAGATAATGTGACCTATGCAGCTCAGAGCCTGGAGGCAGAAGGATGAATTTGGTCAGAGCCCTGTGGTTCTTCCTCCAGGCTCCTCAGCACATGTTCAGTGGGATTAAACGCAGCAGTACAGGTCTGACTGCTGATGACTGGCAGTATTACAAGGATGTGATGATCATTTTGTAGTGAGTGTTGTAGAGAGTATTGTCTTATTATATATAATAAAACACTACATCAGTCATTTGAAAAAATAATTTTTATGCAGTTTTATGCTCACTTGAGAAGTTTTTTGTCTCTTGAAAAGCAGTAATGCTCAAGAGATATTCATATGTGATTACACATACTGTATAACACTGTATGAAGTAACAAGAATACAAAAGTATGAGGCATATGTATAAGGCAGTATTGACAGGAAACTGCAGTTAAATGTGTGTCATTGCATACAGAGAAGTGGCTCCTGTTGCTGTGGTATGTTTTAAAACCAACCTTAGAAGTTCAGGATTTGGGCAAAGCTCAGGCTGGTCAGTGTCTAAAGTAAGTGCACCGCCAACATGAACACATATACTACCTAAAAGTACTGGACCTGTGAGTAGCTCTTACACAAACAAAAGACTCAACTCAGATTGGTTGATTGTTGCTTTAGTCGCCTCAGAGCCTCTGTGCTTCAGTGATCAGTGTCAGTCAGACTCACTCACTCACTCACTCACTCACTCACACAGCTTATAATTTGAGGGTTTTTGTGATAAATTTGGGAACCAGGGTTGGGGGGCTGAGCGCTATACCTGCTGCCACCAGGGCCGGTTCTAGAAAATGATGACTAGGGGTGCATCTCAGATCAGAGGGGGTGCACATGCCTGGCACGTTATTCAACACTAAATTATGCATTTTCCCATCATTTCAAGCGGAATGATACTAGCCAAACAAGAATATTTAAAGTGTCTTTCAAATGCTTTATTGCAGCAATATTGTAGCAGAACAAAGAAAATGCTACATTTAGTCTGGGCTACCTCACCCATCAGACAATCTAGCAACAGATGTTTCTTACCCCTGAATATTAAACATAGAAAAATAAATAACAAAAATAAATATAACCTGTGTGGTCCATTTAATCTGGCAGAAACCACCATACCACAGCAAAAGGTGCAGGTCTTATGGGAGTGGAGACAGTCTTCTGTGTAGACACTTCCAGGATAGTGGCACACTGACACCACCAGGGGGCACAGGACCCTTATTGGACAGAGAGAGATGACAAAAGTTAAAAAAAGCTCATAAAAATGACATAGGGCACAGTAAAACAGGATTCTATTTAAAATATAGGCCCACCTAGAGGAACAGCATACCTTTACTTAGTAGAGCTGCAGCCTCCTTGAAGATGTGTTGAATTTTCTCAGCAGTTTCTCTCTCCACTCTCCAGTGAACTTCTGGGTGAGGTCCTTCTCAACAGCAATCTGAATCAGATGGGCTTTTCTTTCGTGCAACATGCTCCTTCTGTGTTCACTGAACACATTCTTCAACATTGAGAATGAATTTTCACATGTTGAGGTTGATGCACCAAAGGTTAAAGAGTAACTCAACCCTAAAACAACTTTTTTTAGCTGATGGTGTGTATAAATTGGGCTTTAGTAATACAGTTCATAGTTTATATTCCTATTTTTGACAAAATTTGAAAAATCCGTCTAATTCCATAAATATGGTGTAAAACACATGTAAAACCGCATGAGTGCTGCCCTCCTCAGGTTAAACGCTGCCGACCATACTTCCTCATCACGATGACGTCATCATGTAAGGTAACCACACCTTTGTAGCAGGTAACCACACCTTTGTAGCAGGTAACCACACCTTTGGAGCAGGTAACCACACCTTTGTAGCAGGTAACCACACCTGCGGTACAGCCCTCAGTACAAGCTCACGCCTCCAGAGGTGGTCTCTGTCAGAACTAGGTCACTGCAGCGACTGAACACGGTCACACAGAGCGTCACACGCACGGATGAAAAAAAAGAAAAACAGCAGTGTTTAGAGATAGACTCACTCATTTTTAGATCATCAGAGACACATATTTTGGGTCACGCTGCCGCTGGCTCCTGTCTGTTATTTTGCTCTGTTCATGTCGTAACAACTTTAGAAGAACAAGCTCAGTCTACCGTAGTTTATGATGTGTTCAAGTGCTCACACACAGCGTCGTTGCAGAGTAATCGATATGTTCTTTGTTTGTTGATGTCATGTGTTTTAACTCCTAAAGACGGAGTGTTACCGTTGATTTTTATTCATGTCTCAATGATTACTGAGTAAATCAGCCGGGCATATTAGCATTAAACGCTACAAACAAGTCAGGTTTAACGTTACCTTCTTTTCTTCTTCTTTTTTTTTTCTTAATGCTGTTAAATACAAGTTCACATAAATGCAGCATTAGTCTGAGCGGAGCGCTGCAGACACTGTACTTTCTCTCTATAGAATAGTGTTCACTATATCTACATCAAAATTAATCTAAAGCAATCTTTATTATTATTATTATCAGTCTATGCTTTGTACATTAGCCTAAATGCCAAAGTTACTCTACCATCACGGCACCCGTTTTCTATAAAAATGCCTCGTCAGTCAGTGCCTCGGGCTGAGACTGGGCTTTGAATTGTTCTGGCTCAGGCCTGGTGTCCTCAGAGAAACACGTCCCTCCAGCTCAGGTAAAAGAAGAGAATAAAGAGGGACCGCTCCGTCGCAAAGATACTTGTGCCAATCTGACATCTGTCAATCAATCAGTCTCTGTGGGTCTCAGGTACACGCCCCCACTTAGCCTCACCCTCAGCTCGTCCTCTCCGGCTCTGCCCACTTTTCCAAGACTTTTCAAATTTCGTCTGTGGGTGGAGTTAAGGGGTTGAGTTACTCTTTAAGCTGAGCTTCAGTGTTTCTATGACAGTTGGCATAGCTGCCAGAGACATGCTGTATGTTTTCAAAATGTCCTGCGTCCTGCTTTGCCACAGTAAACTCAGCTTCTTTAGCATCTATCCCTGTCAAGTCCAACAGAGGCTTAACTTTGTTGACATCCATGAAATGTTCACTCTCTGGGTGTACAGCACACAGCGCCTGTACTAGTTGGCTATTTCTTTCATTAAATCTAGCAGTCATTTCTCCCACTACTGCATCCAGAGTACTGAAATACAATCTTTTGCACTCTGTCTTCTCTCCCACTTCTTTGTGACGGTGACCAACTGGTGTTTCCACCACAAAGTCTTTCAAGTGACTGGTCATCTTTTCTCTTCGTCGTTTGGATTGTGAGGGCGTGGCAGCGGAAGGTTCTGTCATCTCTCTCTCTTTTGTGCATTTCTCCCAAAGTGCATCAAACTGACTGTCACTTCTAAGTTCTTCCACACATTCAAGTGCACTTTGGACAAGACGGACACCAGTGTAGAGGTCAGTGGATTTTGCTTGGAGTGCAGTATTGGGGGGATCCAGCAAACCCAATATCTGATACAGGTTACAGGCAATGAACGGAAAACTGGGCTCGGTAATGGCCTTCAAAAGCCCTGTGGCTTCAATTCGCACATCTGCTCCAATGGTCGGGATGCCTTCAATCTCCTGTAGAAGGTGGACAATGTCATCACAGCTGTTCATGATTACTTTCACTGTGGCCAGATGGCCAGTCCACCGTTGCTCAAGCAGCCGCTTCAACTTCTCTCCTGTGTAGACTGCAGCTACTGAAGGTTTCCTGAAGAACTTGTAGAGAGAGTTACATACACCAAAGAAGTTCTCCAATGTATTATCAGATGACATGGCATTCACTACCACCAGGTGAAGCTGGTGATTAAAACAGTGCACATAAGGCGGAGGTGCCTCTGTAGTTCTTCCTGTATGAGTTTCTGCATTCCTCCATGTACACCTGACATGACACTTGCCCCATCGTAGCACTGGCTTAGAATCTTCCCAGTATTTAATCCAATATCTTCCAACTGTGACAAAACGAGTTGAGTTAGAGACTTAGCATCACAGTGTTTACTGGTTGGCATTGAAATAAGTCTCTCTTTCACACTGTTGTCACTTTTATCCACAAAGCGAAGCACTATTGAGATATTTTCACATCACGTGGGGTCTTTGGTGCTGTCCACTTTTAATGTGTACCACACATCTCCAATTTAATTTACAATTTCCTCAGTTACGATTTTGCTCATTAGTTCAATTATTTCATTTTGTATATGATTTGATGTGTATGTAGCATTGGCAGCGATGGTATCAAAAATCTTCTTAAAGTCCTTGTCCTTTTTAAGTGTGTAATCCATCATGGCTAAAAAAAGACCACTACTTGTCTCACCTCTTGTATCCAAAGCCTCAACAGAGCCACGGAAAGGGAGCTGGTTTACAGCCAGGAATTGAATGATGTCCACAATAGATGTCACATAAGCGCGGTTTCTCTCGAGCTGGTCTTCATTCACAAGCGTGGACACCTCAGTCTTAGTCCCTTCTCTTCTGATCCTCTCCAGCCACAACGCCACTGATGTCATGTGTTCTCTGCTTGCTTCATGCCTTGCCAGTCCCTTATCACGCACAAGAGCATGGCGCCAGTTGTTGTAGCCACTAGTGGTGAAGGCATCTCTTTTACTATGGCCAAATCCAAACTTTCTACACGCGTAGCAAAATACCGCATCATTTTTGCAGGAATATTCTAGCCATTCTCTGTTATCGAACCATGAGCTGCAAAAGGAATGCTTTACTCCTCCAAAAAATGATGATGGATACTTCTGTAAACGCATTTGAAGTGGCTCCTCCATACCTAGGTCGTCGAGTGGGCCGGGCGCCTGCTCTGGGCCTTGGGGTGAAGGGAGGGGGGGCTGCGGCGGTAGCGGCTCGGGCAGCAGGAGTGAGCAGCCGGACGAGGCTACTGCTTGCTCCCAAGCAGCAGCTAAGCTAACTTCACAAACTTCAAGTTGAGATCGAGTCTCTGTCTCATGACCACTGTTGTCTGACTTGCTGGCGTAGTTGTGCGTGAACTACTTTCGAATATCCATTGTTTACTTTGTGTTAACGGTGCAGCAGAGAGCAGCGTCTTGCTGGTGCAGGTAACTGCGATGAGTCAGTTACCTGCTCATCTGATGAGTGACGTGCACAGACGCGCGCGCACTTGTCCCTCTTTCCAACTGAGCATGCAGACACATAAACTGAGGGTGCAATGCATGCTTATGCACCCTCGTAGAACCGGGCCTGGCTGCCGCTCTGACGCAGTCTGAGTGGCCCCTGGGACTGGTGAGGTCATAGGCGTCTGTCTGTGACCACTCTACAGCTTTTATACTCCCACAGTCTCCAGAGCAGAGTCTGTGGCTGCACCATCAGTATCTGTTCCACACTACAGACATACAGATAATCTGCTACACAGAATACTCACTCTGAAAACATCAGCACTGCCCACAATGCAAGGTTTGTAATAAGATTACTGCAGCTGAGATAGTGAGTTTACCCCATGTTTTTATGAATGTGCTGGTGTTAAATAGTGTTAAATAATGCTGGTCTTATTATGTCTTTTAAAAAGTCTTGGTCATATCTTAGACCAAAACCCAATTTTTACTTCCAGACTCAGTCAAGTCAGACCAAATCTGATTAAATTGTCCACATTATTCTTATTGGGTAAAACTGAATTAAAAGGGACTGCAGTTGACAGGTTCTCCTCAATGTTCTCAATCACAAGCCCACAAACAGCCATTCTAATGAACTGCACACGCAGTTAGCACTTGCTACTAAAGATCTTAGTAGATCAGTCACTGAGAGTATTTACTGTGAAGTGAATCTGAGAGTTTTGGAAGTTGTGTTATAGTCAGTGGTATATTCAACATAAATCCACACCCCTTGCTGCAGTTCATCTCCAGCACTGGACAGGTCTCTGTTCGGCTGCTGGAAGCGAGTTGACAGCAGTGTTAAGAAAAAGACGATCCTAAAGGCCACAACATCCATTCAGAATTAATATAGACATACTCAATCTGGGAGAAGTACCTATAAAAGTTTTTTGTGTGTTTTTCACATTCCACTCTGCATTCATCTATCCATCTTCAGCTGCATTGTTTGTCTCTATTCATATGTGTTTTCCCCTTGGTTCTTTCTCTCCTGACTTCCATGGATCAATACTTTTTCTCTGGTTTCCTCCCTCAGACTCACTCTTGCTCCTGTCTGCTCTGACATAAATGCTACCAGCTTTATTCTCAGCTGTTGATGTCCTGTGCTTCCATTGGCCCTTTCTTGTATATATTTAAATCTGTCTTTAAGAGCACAGAAAAAATGAGGGATATAGTAAATATAAACCAGAGACTGTGGTCTCTTCTTAGTCGATGTCACATTTACTTTAAGTGAGCGAGAGCAAAGCAGATCCAATCAGTGCATCCTCACATTTTATAAAAAATGCAGACCATATTTTTACACAAGAGGACTAAAGCAGCAACCAACGTTGGAAAAGCTTGAAATGAAAACTAAAAAAATAACAAAGCCACTGTGACACTCACTCCTAATATGTCACTGCTTGTGTGTTGGTCACCTTTTTCACAGCCACAGTGAAAATTAGTTCCAGTTATTACCTGATATACTCTTTTCTATATCATATAAATATTGAACTCAGAGGATGCACTTTGTTTTATTTTAGCTTTTGTAATCACCTGAGTGATTACTGTCCACATTTATAACATTGTTTTTTTTGTTTTTTGTTTTAAGTTTTTAGTGTAATAGCCAAAATATTGTTAAGTATTTGGGCATATACCTCATGTTTGTTGTTAGTAAACCATTAAATAGACAGTTGTGAAAAGATGCCAGTTTAATAATGCTCCTGTTTTGACCAGGAGAGTGATACAGTTTGAAAAGGTGGAGCTAAAACACTGTCGACACGATAAAGAATCCTCACAAAGACAAAACTAAAGTATTGTCTCAGAAAACCTGTGTTCTTTTAATAAACAGTTATATCAGTCCCTGCAGGAATACATGATGTTGCGATCGCAACTATTAACGCAAAATCCGCGAAATCTGTGTGACTTTGCAACTTTGTCCAACTTCCTTGCAACTAACAGCTGCGTTTGACCATTTATGGCGAGTTTCATCACTGGGGTCGCCACATGACTGACTGTCTGCCAAAACCCCTCGCTATTTAGTGACTATTCAGACCCCTCTGACTGTTTTTCAAAAAAAGCGACTAGCAACAAATCTAGCGATTTTTCATTGTTTTATTGGAGACTTTAGGAGACTCGTTCTCACTCTTCTCAACGAGCAGCGGGCGCTGCCATGCACCCCTTCCCCGTCCCAGAGCACTTTGAACTGGACCAGCAGTGCACTGGACAATGCAGGCCTGCAGGGTCAGTGTTTGTCATGTTGGATGTCTTCTGTCCAGCAGAGGTGACCATATAGAGCAGGGTCGGTAACCTTTTTGTCCCTTTTAACATGGAGTGCCACCTTAAAATAATCAATTTCATCAGTGTGCTGAGCTCTGGTGCATGTGCTAAGAAAGTGCATTACAGACTGCAAAGCCCTTTATTTTTAAGAAGTGTACAGTAGAGACAAAGGGAAGGATCACCACGCATATCAATGTTACATAAGTATTAAGTATCATAATGGAAGCTAAATCCTAACACAGGCTACATCTGAATGTAATATTTACAGTTTGTAATGAGTGAATATTTAAAGCTGTTACTTAAAGCTCTGTGGCTGGACACAATGTGTCTGTGACAAACAGGGCAGAGGCACACACACAAACTCCACAATGCAGAAATATCCAGAGCAACAATTTTTACCAAGTGTTAAACTATTCTAATCACTAAGTACAATACCACATTAACTCTGCCCACTGTCACTGTTTCAGCAAATCTACAGCAGAGATAATATTACTGTCTGTGCAGGACGAATTTATAAAGAGAGAAAGACTTACAGCCAACATGTTAAAGAAGAAGTTTGTTAGATGAGGCCAGGCAGAATGTTATAGGCTGTGGAATGTACGAGGAATATGTCCGGATAAGGAGTGTCATGTGTGAGCAGTGATGTTCTCGTAAGAGTGTTACTGTGTGTTGTGCTGTTTTGTCATCATGATACTGACTCAGCCAATGGCAAATGGTTATGTAATGCTTTCTTTGTGTTCACTTGTAGTGTTATGTTGCTGTTATGTTGTAGATTCATATTGTGTTCTTCATTTGGAGACACTCTTCAAACACATCTGCAGTGAGTCAGTAAATCATAACAGCATTCTTTACTTCAGGAACGTGGGAGTTTGTAAATCCGCTCTTGGTGCTGTGCGTGTCATTCGTCTTGTGGTATACCTACTTTTGCACCACTGCAGCTGTTTTTTGAAATGCCATTGTTTTGTTCATAGGTTTGTCTATATTATATTTTTTGTATATTTTATTGCACGCCTCAATTGTTCCAGTGATACTTAGGGCAAATCAACTTAGGTAAAAAGAAACAAAAACAAAACAAACAAATTGCTGTGGCACAGGAAACAGCTACACAGGTTAGCACCACAATGCACCATGTCATGATTCTAATTTCAGTAGTAATAGTTTGGAGATATAGAGAAATGGCTCTTTTTTACAATATTTTTTATTTAATATGGTGATATGAGTTTTTTTTTTATGTTAAATACTGTAGGTTGGGGAAGAGATTTGAGCATGTGTATATGAGTTGGGACAGGATCACAGATGGGGCACAGCTATGGTCCAGTCTTCACTGGGATGTCTTAACAGCAGCTGGACATCTGCAACAGTATCCACTCCACCAGGGGAGATTGGACAAGAGAGAGACAACTTGTGAATATCAAAGAACTGAATAGAAATGTAAACTATGTTGTAATATGAGTGAGGACAGACAGACTTCCCTCAGCGTCAAGGAGCTTGGTATCTGAAGGCTCTACGTGCGTTTGGAGAACGGAGTCTGTTTGGACAATATGGCACTATGAGGCACTATGACGATCAAGGAGTTATTTGGGCATTCTGCCAGCAGAGAATTACAACAGCCTAACCTCAATGTAACAAATGCATGGATTACTTTTTCAGCATCACTTTTAGATAAAATATTCCATATCTTGGCTATGTTGTCCAGATGAAAAAATACAGTTTTACAAACTTGATTTATGTCTGTTTAAAACACAAATATTGGTTGAACAGTTGAACTCGAAGCTACACTATCTGATTGTGTGTCTCTTAGATTTCTGGGGCCTAGTGTAATCATTTCAGTTTTGTTTTTTTTAATTTAATAATTTATCCATCATCCAGGTCTTAATGTCTTTCACATATTGCCTAATAGGAGCATGTATAACGAAAAGTCTGGGACCTAATACTGAGCCCTGTGGTACTCTATGTCTAACTACTGTGCACGCTGATGATTGCTCATTAACTCTAACAAACTGGTATCTGTCTGTTAGATAAGATTTAAACCAGCAGAGAGCTGATCCTCTAATGCCAATGTCAGACACTAACCTCTGTAACAGGAGACTGTGGTCTATCGTATCGAAGGCTGCGCTGAGATCTAAGAGGACTAAGACAGAGACCAGTCCATTATCTGAAGCCACTAACAGATCATTAGTGACTTTGACTAAAGCTGTTTCTGTGCTGTGGTCTAAACCCTGACAGGAAATCTTCAAATAAATTATTGTCCTGCAGATGATTGCATAACTCTTTAACTACTACTCTTTCAGAGTATTTTTGAAATGGGAGTTTGGATATTGGTCTGTAATTTTCTAAGGCGCCTGGATTGAGGGTGTTTTTTTTCAAAATAAGTTTAATCACTGCAGAAAAATAGTTTCATTAATTAAGGGGAAGACCTCTTTAAAGAGTTTAGAGGAGATCAGGTCTAAGATACAGTTGGATATTTTGGAGGACATAATGATTGAGGTTAACTCACTATTGGTCTATGGGGTGAAGCAGTCTAACATTATGAATGGTTTGAATTGGGAACTCAACTGACAAGGCACTAACCTGTTCTGAACCAATAGTGGGGAGGAACTGATTTATTTGATCTCTTATTGCGGTTATATTATTATTAAAAAGAGCAAGGTCATCACAGCTAAGCGTTAAAGGGATGCTGAGTTCTACTGAGCTGTGACTGTTTGTCAGCTTGGCTACAGTGCTGAACAGAAACCTCAGATTATTCTTAAATTTATTTATTTACGATCTGAGGGTGCAATGAAATCTCTTAACAGCCCCATTTGCAGCCATGTAGTAGACAGATGTTGTGTCATGGCTTATGTCTCTTGTTTGGAAGAAAGGAGGCAAAAGCTGCAGAGAAGAAGTGAGGGTCACTCTCAGGGTCACTATGACAACTAAAAACTAAGGACAGTTCCAGCCACACACGGCAATGGGTTACAGCAGTGTCAAAAGTTTTTTCCATGGTCCATCAGGTAGTGGTACAGACTGGAGAGGGGCAGGGTGTGTAGAGGCAGTTTTATTTCATTCGACTGGCCGAAGATACATGAGGCAGTGGCAGCATATGCCTGTGTATTCATTCTAGGACGCAAGTAGAGGTCTCTCAGTCATGGTTTAGTGCGAATAATTCCTTGATGACTCTCATGAGCAAGTGTGATCAGTGTGTGTCGTAATGAGAATGGTGCAATCAGTCTAGAGGCACGTAGGATGAAACTGTCTTTAGTTGAAAGTTCATTCTCAATTTTGTAATAAAGTTCAATTGCATCATTCTGTGCTTTAACTGTGGCAGGCCAATCATTTTGAATTTGTGTGCGTAAAGCTGACAGTTCAGGGCAGGCAGAGCAAGCGGTGAAGACAGTGAAACAGATATTTACGGAACCAGCACAGATTTTGCATCCGGAGTACTTTCAGTGGACAACAGTAAAGAAAGGTGTGAAAGACACTCATTGGTGTAATTCTGTGGACCATTTCTGTGTGGCCCTTAACCAACAAGTGATTCTTTTTCAACAGTAGAGAATAAGTGTACGGGAGACAAAAGCAACTGGTTTCTTTCATTCATTCTCTCGCTCACATTCTCTCATGGGGGCTTCAACAGTTGCAAAGTCGGGCAGAAATTAGGAGCATGAAGAAACAATTCCCAGAAGTGATCTCAGTAGTGTAGCAGCATCTAATGGATGAGGAGCTTTTAGTACTGCGTCAATATGCTCTTGATCAGGAAGGATAGAATCTGCAGTAACAACATGTCCTGAAAAACATAGGCATTCTGAAATGGCCCTTTTTTTAATTTAGCACCAGTTCAGCTTCTTTAAATTTGTAGAAATAGCGTCCAGGTTTTGGTCATGTTAGGGTAGAGTTTTGCTATAAACAATTAGGTCATCCAAGTAGTTTTGGACACAAGGAATGTTTTTGAGAATTTCATCTTCATGGAGAGGCAGTTGGTTGTATGCATCAGCTAGGTCAATTGTAGAAAATATTTTTGCACCTTGAAGATTTGCAAATAGCTCATTCATATGTGGTAGGGGATAGCAGTCTGTAATTACAGCATTATTTGGCTCATGAAAATCAGCAGACAATCTTATTCCACCAGTTTTCCTGCTTGTTACGACAAGTTGTGAAACCCTGGGTGAAGCATCAACCCTTTCAATAGCACCAGTGATTAGTAGAGGCTCTAGTTCAGCTGAAACAGAAGCTCTCAAAGAAAAAGGCAGACGTTGCAGTACAGGCTTGACTGTAGGTCAATTTTTACCTTATGCATGAAGTTGTTTACACAGCCTATGTCAGGAGCAGCCAGTATGCTAGGAGAAAGTGAAGAATCTCATCACTGGAACTTGTAGGTGAGCTTGTGGAGGTAGGACAGTGTTGCCTTTAATGCATATGTTTAAGACTGTCATCAGGTCTCATTCCAGGATAGGAGTAGTTCTTTTAACTACAAAGGTACAAAGTCTCTTTCAAGGATGCATTTTCCCTACTCACTGTGGCCTCACTTTTTGTTGTTTAGATCACAAGCTGAGGAGCGGGTGGCTGTAGAGCTATATCACTGGAGTTGAAAAGGCAAGATGGAGCCTGAATCCATAACAAGGGTTATGTCAATGTTAGAAGAGGCAGGTGCACAGAGAGTAATATTGTAATGCAGTTTATTGGTGCATAGTGAGCATCTCTCTAGTAGCACAGACACTTTAGATAAATGTATCTCATGTACATCTTTGGTCTTGGCTGAACACCAGACATGACAAAATGCTAATGATTTTAGCACATGAGTGTTTATTTGGCCACGCCTAAAGCAGCACTGGGGAGATAAACTTACATCCGTAGACTTACATGGGCGTCTGTTTTACTAAATTTTCTTTTTAGATATGTTTGGACGTGGCTGTACAGCTTGTACTGGAGTAGTATGGTCTGTTGCCATTGTTTTAGCTTGGTAAGCTGCAGATTTCACTTGTGTTACCATTGTAACAGCTTCATCCAGTGTCAAATCAGGTTCAAGCAAAAGTCTTAAATGTAGTGGTTGATTACATGTTCAATTAATTGGTCATGTACCATTTCATCCATCTGGTTTTGAATCAAGATCACATAATGCAGCCACATTCTATACAATAGTTTCATGATGTGCCTTTTTTTCTTTCCACAACAACATTTACTGTGGGATAAAGTGTGCCTCTGCTCCTAAGTAGTAAATTAACGTAGCTCTCTTGCATGTTTCCGGCCAGGCATTTCCCATTGCATTAATTACCAGTAAGTAGCTGTTGAACATCTGCATCCACATGTCGAAAGGCATTGTCAAGGGAAAAGTAAGGAGGGCTAACCCGTCTGCCTCTGTGCACTCACACAAAATACCACATAACACACCCTTAAATATGATTCTACATGTGTATCCATAATCTCATAAATATAATGCAGTGTGACCTCTGCATGTGTCCTGTAAGTGCAAGTTTCTGGAGTGGTCCTTTTGTCTGAGAGCTTGAGCTGCTTGTATCTGGTTTCCCATGTGCTGTATTAATCCCACTGATCTGACTCCAGTCTTTGTTAGAGAAGCTTTGAGTCACCCAGAGTGCACTGCGGAGCCCCGGACCTGTCCAATCAGTCACAGCGGCGGGGGTCTGGGGGGATTACTCTGGCAGCAGTGCCACAGTCACAAATGAGCAGCGCTTTTTGCAGGCTGTTAGAAAAAGTGCTGACACCTCTACATTCAGACTCTGCAGGAGGATCATTTGTCTGAAGCCTCTTTGCTCTAGGAGCCAATGCAGAGGCTTACGGAACAGTGCAGTCAGACATGACGTATGTGGCACTGGAAGAAACGCTGTAGCAGTAAACTAGAGCCATTGTTTTTGTAATTATATATAGTTCATTAGAGGCCCATGAGCTTGCACAATTACACTGTGATCAAAATCAGGTTCATATAAGAAGTATAATAAATCAAAACATAGCCATCTTCAGAAGGTTACCTTTGAAGGCATTTTTTCCGTTAATTTATTAATTGGGATGTTGAAGTAGGGTTTTACTTTCTAAAAGCTTTATGCAAAAACACTGCAGGGTGTTTTGGTATTAGACAAGTCAATTTAAAAAATTGTCTCATGGTGATGTGTTAAGTCAGCCTTTTAGAAAAGGAGAGTCTGAGTTTCTGTTCAATATTAGGTTTTGTCTTCTGCCCAGTGTCTACAAAAAGGAAATATTTAAAGCTCTGGCTGTCTTGATTTAAAGGAAGAATTTGTACTTATGTTCCTGTTTGTTATCTACTTGTTTTCATGGAAGCAGAAAAGGATCCAATAACTTGTTTCCAAATCCATTTAACCCCAGAGTCTTTTTAATTGTTTTATTAATAACCCACTCAGACAATGGGTCAGAGGTTGAAGCCTTCCGCTGTGATTATACGTTAAACTCAGACTGACTCTTACTGGAGCCTGATATAGAAACAGGAAGAGCTGAAGGGCCTCCGGTGGTGGTCTGGGCGGCTCCAGGGGACTCTGGGGGGCTACAGGAAATGTCACCACAAAAGTCACCAGGGCTGCAATATGTTCAGACTGCAGGCAAAAGATTCCTTAAATGTGACATTTTTTGCCCCTATGTGACCCATATCTGATTTATTTGAAATGACAGTCTGAAAAGCACAAATCAGATTTTTTTTTACAAATCAAACCCAGACCACTTTCATGTGTGGTACTAAATCGGATACATATCTGAAATTAATGTTTGATTTCATCCGACTTAAACTTCATTGAAATGCAACAGACATCACTGTGCTGGAGGAGGCGGGACCTTGCAAGATCAAATGGCAATGGTGATGGAGCAAGTCAGTGGTACGGAGATAGCAACTGCTCCTCAAAAGTCTGCCTTTTTCTTACTACATTCAAATTGGATACAGACATGCTGTGTCTCAATCCTCTGTAGACACCAGCGCCCCAGTGCCACAAGCCATTAGGTGTTCTGACATGTGTTGAATGATTCCACAAAATCAATTCCATAAATTTCACCCAGTTAACCATAAAATGCAACATAGTGGCTGGAGGAGCAACCACCAAAATGCCCTGCAAAATGGCTCTTATACACTGGCCCCTAATTGTTTGAGGCACAAAGCAAAAAACAACTCAAACTATGCGGTACAGTATTAAGTGCATTTGAAATTGTAGTATTTGTGCATTTAGTGTTAGTGTGTTTGTAATATGATAAGTAATATGTTATGTTATAGGTAATACATGTTTGTAATATCATGTGTAATATGTAATATGATAGGTAATATGTGTCTGACAGTTCTCTCGTTAACTCTAAAACCCTTTGTGTCAGGTCAGTAATAGTCCATGCAACTGATATACTCAACTCTGAGTCCTCTTTTCTCCAGACTCCAGCCGTGCAAAAAACAATCAAACACGAGTAAGCCATTTCAACCTAGTCCAAAAACGGGTGGTATAAGAGTGTGCTCATACTGCAGCAGATGGATATAGTAATGGGCCACACTGAGCCATTCTGTACTGCTCTGTAGAAACAAGGCAATAAGGACTGCATTGAGTCACAGTCTGCAGTGACCTGGACATTTACCAAACACATGACACACACATGTGTACGCTGATCCGGCTAATGACACCTGTGCTGTTTGGAGCAGCAGTGGACTGTAATCAGAGGTGAAGTCAGCGTCTGTGGAGGACAGGCCTGGGATAAAGACTTGTGAATTTAAGTGTAAGTGTGAGGCTCAGCAGCAGCTGGGGCCTGTCTGCACAAACTACTTAACATTATGTTAAGGCTGATTGTGATGGGACTGAACGGTATGCAATAAGTTTCTTAGAGGCAGGTGTTTATTAGCTACGGCTGTTTCTGGTTTTAGAGTCAGTGCTGTACGGCGCTTGGCTCATGGATTAAGACTTTGTCTACAATGCATTAAACACAAGCAAAAGTTTTGAATTTCAAACCACAGTCTGTTTACTGCAGCAGTATACAACTCTAGCCTCTCGCTGCTACTTTTTTTAAAAATTAATTGGCACATACAGTTATGCTTTGAATATAATTTATATCTCACATATAAACACTCTGGCACTTGTGCGATGTCACTGTTTATGTAGCAGACATTGCTCTTCAGGACCTGGTACAATGGAAACAGACTCCAAGGCAGGGGTGACCAAACTATGGCCCGCAAGTCAAATGCATCCCGCAGAACATTTTTTAACTGGCTCACGGTGTCAGGATCCATTTCTGGATTTGCTTCTTCCCTCTCTCCTCCTCCTCCGCCTCCTGTGTCCTGTTCCTCCACCTTCCTGGGCGTGGCCTGTTTCAAGTTGGGCTGCTGGCACACCTGTCTCCTATCAACTACTCATCAGCTGCAGTACAACAACCATGGCTCCTCATCCACTCTTCGCCAGTTCGTTGTTGCTACTACTCCAGTTAGTACAGCTTGCTCTTAACTCTTTATTATTTATTGGGTCATTGTGCACGTGACACACAAAGTTCTAAAAATACAGTCATTGACCCAAACCAGTAGAATAAGCCTCTGATGTTTGCTAAAGATGCTGTGTAGGTAGTAGCAGTAAAAACTACCACTGTTTGCTTGATAGCAGGTAAAAAGCAAACATATGTAACCATTGCAGCAGCGTCAAACTGCATGGGGTTGTCAGCCCTGGGCCTTAAGCAATACACTATTACCTCCCTTACCCTCACCTCAGCAGCCCTTTTGCACCCAAACCCACATACGTAGAGTGAACGCTTTCCTTCATTTATTTGGAGTAGTTAATTCAGGTTATCCTGAGGGTACTTTAACGCAGCCCTCTTAATTGAGCCCCTGGACTTCAGCGCTCTGTCCCCAAGATGAGTGGAAGTACTGTTGAGATGTTATAGCTGTGTCTTACGCACATTCAGTTTCATGAGCACAACCAGAAAAACACCTAAAGCCAGATATAAACTGTCACAATCAGGGCTACAGTTTAGCAGTGCCCTCAAGGATTCAACAAGAGCATATTTGCACCACAGACACGTCTCTGACGCATTATAGGGTCACTGTCCCAAGTCCGTGGACTGTCCCAAGGGACGTGTCTATGGTTCCCCGAGACGGCCCTGGGATGAAACACATGCTCTTTCCTGGAGTCACAGCTGCTCTGTCAGTACATGAGGGGAGGGCAACATTAGCACAATCTAAAAGTGGCCTCCAAAAACAGTGTTTCAAATCCAGTTTAGCAAAAGTTGATGTCTCGTTGTCCGTGTCTTCTGTCATCACTGCGCACAGACCGCTGTTGGGCTGCATCCACTCTAGTTCTGAGCAGAATTAACAATAGAATCTAGTCTCTGAGGCTGAGCTTTACTTATGTAGGTAAACATAAATCTGCCGTTAACTGGGGAAAAGAGCAGAATATGGGCAGTACTAAGTTTCCCTTAGTTAAGTGTCTAAACTTCAAATGGAGCGTTGTCATTGTTCTGTGCCGCTCTGTGATTGATGACTTATTATCATGATGTAATAATGTGATAATGTGGTTTCATAAAATGTGACCTACATGTGCTGCATGTATGAAGAAAAATATCAGGGTACAGTCTGGACGGGATTTTCTTGACAGTGTATGTGAAAGAGTTAATGCTACATTTTAACTGCCAACTGTGCATGGCTCTCACACACGTTTTAGGATTGTGCGGTCTTAGTTTTATTCTATTTAGATGTGGTGTTGTTGTGGAGTTGTGTTTTATCGTGTCATTTGTTATTTATCTGTTTGTCAGTGCAGAGTTTCACCTCAGATTCAGTAATATGGTTAGGCTGTCTCTAAATCAGATCTGTCTTTGTAGAGCTCTGCTGCTCTGGCCGGACATATCACATGGCTTTACGCCACAAATGCTGATGTTCCCAAAGGCCATTACAGCCTTGTTTCCACTGGTGGTAGGGTCTGATCAGTACGGGTTGGTTTGGTTGATTTTCTCCTGAAGGGACTTGTGTTTCCACTCTTCTGGATCCAAAGAGAGGCATCTGCTACAGAAACAGATACATCATTGAAGAGCCACAAAAGTCTTGTCTCTACTTGAGATATAAAAAGTATCTAAGGCAGACTTTGATCATTGTCCATATTGCATATAAATCAGGGTAAATCTTTTGGTAGCAGAGAGAGAGGGAGAGAGTTACAGTTGCTGCTGGAAACATTAAACTGTTTCTGTTTGATTCCCATTTTCCGAACATGAAATTCAAAAGTTTCAAAAAAGTACATTTATCATATTTTCTGTTTGAATATGATGTTTATCACAAGAACGAGGTGTAGTATATATTTCCATTCAAAAAATCTAAAATATTATACCGTTATTGACATCAAAAATATATTTAATATTATGTTTAATACAACACCTAAATTTCTGAAAATATCAAATTGTTTATTGGCTTATGAGAGATGGACATTTTTGAGCATAATGGTTGTTTCCTGCTAAGCAACAAGCCACAACAAACATGTCTCTTTTAAAAGCTTAAATAAATGACATTTACGATCAGCTACAGGATAAAGCAAAACATTTCACTGCATACTTGTCGCACTTGACAAAAGTACAGGTTAAAAAGACAATGCACAGCTAGCCATTTTAAAAAGTTTGAAGTCCCTGAGGAATTGTTAAGTTTGTATCCCGTGCACGGCTGCACCACAGCCAAGGATGTATTCCAACTGCTGTGCACCGCAACAGAGCACACAGGTTTGGACTGGTTATGCTGGTATTGAGAAAGCTGGAGGAGGAAAATGCTCACCCTGCTATTGCACTGCCCTGTATTACACTGTATATGGACAGACCCTGTGCAGTAAATATCTGAAATCATGTCAATGTATCAGTTAAATTAGACTGAGGGACTTACAGCACCATCAGTTTCAGACCTGTTAATGGAATTTTTTTTTATATTAATGTGTGCTATGGACCTCTTGGCCAGGTCAGCCTTGAAAAAGTGATCTTGATCTCAATGGGTTTTCTTCCTGGTTAAATAAAGTTTTAATAAAAAATAAATAAAATAGTATAAATATATAAAAATAGTTGAAGGAAACTGAGGCAGCATGTGGAGATGTACTTTACTTCACTAAGGTGCGTTGGCTTATCTGAGGACAAGTCCTAAAGTAGTTTTAGAGTTAAGCGATAATATTAAGACATTCATGGAAGATAGCAGAATTACTGTCACATAATTTCATGATCTAAAATGGGTCATGGACCTTACTTTTCTAGTGGATATAACACAAGAACTAAACATGCTTAACTTGATGCTCCAAGGCCCAGGACAACTAATCACACCATTCTACTTATCTGTAGAAGCCTTTCTACAAAACTAAGACTGGAAAACCCACCTTGCTGCAAATAACCATTGTCATTTTCCAACATGCAGAACTCTTGTGGACAAAGGCTCAGAATTTAGTGGTGATAAATATATTTCTGCTATTGAAAAGTTAGAATGTGAAATGCAAATGGAACTTTTTTAGTTTAGTTTTGGAAGGCACAGGGGAAAGGTGACATGATTGGACAATTAATGACAGAAATATCCACATCTTTCCTAGAGAAAGTGAAAATATTTTCTTACAAAGAAAGAATGATAGAGAATAGAAGAACAGATATGGCGCCAGGGCGATTTGAGTTTGAGACCCCTGCTCTAAGGCCTTGGTCCTTGTGCTGACCTGTTGCTCAGCCCTCTCAAACACAATGAACCTATCATGTCTTGGCATTTACTTGTGATGTTGTCATTTTCACATGTAGTTTGTTGACTCAGAAAGTACCATTTCTTTTATTTTATTTTTTACCAAAAAGGGCTTCATACTGTATACAGAGTGTGAAGACTTCCCTTGATTTTGTGGGATCACCCTGTGTAAACTACATTAGTAGGGGATAAACAAATCACATTCCACATACAATGGTACAATGGTTTGTTTGGAGCTACTTCTCATGTATTTGTAGTGTAGTAGTACCTGTTTTTATTACTCTCTAAAGTAATGATGTCAGAATGTATGACGCTTGTACTTCACAATTTTTTTTTATATCGAGACTGAACTTTAAACTGGACTGTGGTGCAGCAGGTTCTGATACATCTCTGGACTTGCTGAGGCCGTGCCGAGGACTTCCGGGCCGGAGGGCTAATGTTTTTGAGTTGTTTGTCCATTTCTTGAGAATATAATAATTCAAGAACACATGGAGGAAGTGCATTTGAGTTCACATGGGCTTCATTAGTCTGACGTGGTTCAAGGCCAGTCCCTACAATCACCCACCTCCCATCACTTTGGTCATAACTGATGCTAACTGCTGAGCAGTGATGGGATAGAATGATAATGTGTCCTCTTGACTCTGTTTATTGTAAAGACCTTTAAACTTTGGCAGAACAATGTTGGGGCTTTTCCCACCACACTTCTGGGAGCTGACACTGTGCTATCCTCCCCATGTTTACAGATGGCTCTGACAGTGAGGCTCTGCTGCCTCAGCCACAGAAAGACCTCAGGACTTTACTCAGCAACCATAAAAACATCAAAGATACCATTTTGTAGAACATTTTAATAAAGCACAGACCTGGAAATGTCAATGCAGCTTAGGGTATGTCCAAAGACACTTTTCCAATGGTAACAGATTACTGCTGGAGCAAAGGAAGGTCTGCATGTACACTGGTCTGTTCATCTGTCTTGGTGCTCCTTATCTGGAGCTGCACTTGTGTTGTGTTGTGTTCAAACACAATCTGTTAATTCTGGGAAAGAGTCTGATGCCTGCTATAAAGAAACATGGTACATTTTCCAAATTCTCTCTGCACATCAGGAATATGCTCAGTCCTCTCTGATCTGAAAGAATACGACCAGCTCACCTTCAGGTTGTCCTTGTGCCTAATAGTCTATATTTCCTTAGAATTAGTGCTGCTGCACCTCCCCTGCCCACTTTGCCTTCCCCAAGGAGTTGCTCTTTGCAGCTGAAACAGTGTTATGTTAAGAGACTTGCTGCTACTATGTGTTTTGCCCATTGGCTGATGTGTGTGTGTCTTCCTGTTTATATCAGCACAGACTATAGTAGTGGTCAGCAACTTTAGGTGCTTGGGACGTTGTTGGCATGCAGTATCATAACCAGTGGCACGCGGGGCAAAAGCAGTACTGTCTCAAAGTCACAAGACATGACTGTGGCTCCTCGTGTGTGTCCTCTGAAAACATTGTCCTCAGTGGGTTGTCCTCTGTGTGACTGTGTCATTTGCACAGTCACACAGGTACAGTTCACCTTTATGTCTCCCACCAAGACCTCGCATCGCAGAGGCCATTAAAAAAGGCAAGCTCACGCCTCTGTGAACCACTGCCAGTCCTGAACGCACACTTTGTAATGCATTGACCAGATCTCTGTGTTTACTTTGGAGTCATACACCACAATGTATAAACTAATAACTAACCTCTGCTTCTCTCAAGTTTGAAATTGTCATGTCTGTCAGATTTCCATATCATAATGTAGTGGAGAGTCCTGTTGTTCATCACCACTTTTACATCTACAGGTGTTTCCTACACACACCTGACCTGCGTGCTTATGTGAGGTCCATGTGTTTATCATGTGGTGGGAACAGGACAGTCCACCTCTCTGTGTCCACCACATAATCTTCTGGTTGTTTGTCTGGGTCAGGGTCTGTGACCCTTTATCATGAAATTGAGGAAGATTTAATACAAATCAGATGAAAGGCTCAGTTGGTGAACATTAAGACTGACATTAAGATCATCAGACATTTGGTCTGAATGGGACACAGGGAAAGGGTAAAATGAAATTTAGGACATTTGATCAAAGTATCAAATCAAATGTAATAAAATGTTGCGTCTGTCTGACAGCTGAGGTTCATGGAGGGTGTTTGAATCACACGCTGTGTTTATAATTCCCAAAGACTGGAGCTTTAGGCTAAACCAGCAACTTCTTGTTCCCCTGACAGATTCAGGGCTTTGGGTAAGAAAAGACAATCTAAACCTTATTTTGAGCCTCAGTCTATCTGGGCTGTTAGTATACCAAAAGGGCCACTGTAGTTTTGGTGCCCTAGGCAAGATAACAAATCAACACACCACGTTTGTTCTTGTAAAGGTTAACTTTGACAAGTTCAGTTAACTATGGTTTCATTCAGAATGTATAACTGTTTAACAAAAATACATGGCAAAAATAAATACAGTAAGTGAGTACAGTAGTGACAATACAGTATATATGCCACATTGTGTTTTGAAAAGGCCGCATGAACTAAAGGGTTGCAGGTCTATCAGCTCCCTGCCCTGTGGAATGAGAGCATCTTTGAATTCTGTACTGCTCTGAAAGTGCAACTCTACACCATTTCCCCCCACCAACCAGCTTGAGTGGTATTCAGGGGGTCAAATCAAGTAAAACTCCAATAACTCCAATAACATAATTACTCCAAAAAATTGTGTTTGTGAAGACAAGAAAGTCTACAATGGAAAGACACATGGATTGTTCTAGGGAACAATACACACTTTTCACTTGTGTTCTCATATGTCAAAGCAATGCAGTCCTCAGACTATGAGAATTCATCAGAACTGTTGCTGTTAAAAGTGAAGGTTTTTATGGAGTTTAGTCAGTGAATGGAAATGATAGAATAAGAAAGAGGCAGATCCTGAACAATCTGAGTGAACAGAGCTTAATTTGTTCCTGTTTTTGCAGGAATGTGTTCCTCCCAAACAGGGACAAGGACCTATATGACTGGATCCAGAACATAATACAAGGTGGAATTTGTGCTGCTCTCGACATAGGATGTTAAACGTATTAGAAATAGATTAAATGCTATATTAAAAAAATAAATAAAAATAACATTGTAATGTACAATGTAACAATGTAATGCTATGTAAAATAATAATGGAAAACTGCTTAAAGGGGAAGAAAGAGAACAAAAGTGGTCACTTCGAGTAAAGTGCTGTTTGGGAAATCTATATACATCACAGAAAGTGTGCTTTGACTTTACCCTCAGACTGTCTTGACAAAACATAACTACCACTGAGAATGGGAACTGAGAGTGTGGTCCCAGCAATCACAACCACTTTACTACTGCTGGTTGAGATGCTAATAGAACAAAATGCACCAATGATGAAGACGTCATATATATTTATCTTTTGTTTAGTGATGTTCCTGTATGGAAGGAACATAAAGTCATGATGCTGGTTTGCTCTCACTCGTTGGCACTGTATCATGGAGTGGAGCTGGGGGGAAAGGTCCAAGATGGAGCCACGCATGAGCTTCCATACACTGTGCACTTTGTACTACTTTAGGTAACCACCTCTTTACCTAAGGGACAGTGAGGATCAGTAGCCTGGCCAGCCAGACAGCCATCTCATTGTATTACATACAAAGAAAGTCAGTCTGGGTTTGTCCAATCTGCTCCGTATTCTGCTCCGGCTCTTTCTTCCCGGCCAATTGTAGCGAGGGAGGCGGGATTTTGATTCATGTCATATTGAGCGCGAGAATTTTTTCAACCAAAACAGTATGCAGGTTTAGGTAGCTTGCTACGATCAAAAATAAGCACTGAACTCGATATTACACCCTGTGTCCTCTTTTCTGACAAAAATGACAGAAGTCATTCACCACTGTAGTATCTTCTCTCTCTAGCCATGCTGGTTTACGCTGTGGTTTGTTGACAATCGGATGGTTGTTTTCCTTACGTCACATCCGTGGTTTCTCTGATTGGTTTACTCAGTGAGCGTTAGTTCCGCCCATGGTCCTGCCATGAACTCCTGTTCAAACCACACACTACCAGACTGATTTCTCAGTATGTAATACAATGAGAAAGCCGCCTGGCAGGCCAGGATAGAGGATCAGGGGTTGAGGCTCTACTCTCACCTTACCCAATGTATATGACCAGATGAACACACAAGTCTTCATCATAACCACCAAAGTTAGTCTAGTCACTTGATCACACTCAGTGTTAGGCCAAAAACCTTGCAATCTTTAATATGATGAACATAAACAAGCCAAGAAATCAGAAATTACACAGCACGAAAAGTAAATCGATTTTTTAATGAAAATTACAATGTAAGGGAACTCCTTTACGAGTCACATGGTTGGAGAGTATGCCAGTTGCCTTGGATACTATCAGCAGTTAATCACAGGGTTAACAAAGACACTGAGTATATGTGGTTGGTGTTGGATTTATCAACTGCAGTTGATCCAATCAATCAAAGCAGCGGCATGTTGTTTACATTTGTAAAGTAAAATGCCCGCCACATCTTCAAACCTAAAACACACCCATACCTGTCAGTGCTGCCACCTCATTGGTCACACTGACAAAGTTAGGCCACGGTTCGGACGCAAACACTTTGCTTTGAGCAGCTCAAGATGGATTTTTGTGAGTTGGTAAAATCCAGCTACAGAGCAAGGTAATAAGAATGGGCTTGGCTTAATGAAAAAACTGAACCTATGATGATTGGCAGTTGAGATCCACTAGTGCAAAAAGTGAAAGCACTAAACGTAAATCTGGTCGTCACAGATTATTTGAAATGTCTAATTTTACTGTAGACTCCAAGGGGAATGTGTTACTATGAGATGTCAAATACCGTTGTGTTAGTTGTGGGATTTAAATTGGCTTTTTGTTTTTGTCAGCCAAGAGATGTTCATAAATCATAGGAAATCATAGGAGGAAACCAAATTGCTTTCAATGCGTGACACGGGCAGCAAGGGGTGAAGGAAGATGGCTTACTTTGTGCAAAATTTTTACAGTGGCTGGCCTGTCGGACCATAAGCTGGAAAGGCTTAAGTAACACAGAAGGGCTCATTAAAGGGACAGCACTGGTCAGGAAAGTCCGCAGAGCACACACTTAGTCTGGATGGATTTACTTTTAGAAGACCTGGCAAAGTGGCACCCTATTCTTTCTCATGAAGACCTGAGGACATGGAACATGTGCTTAAAGTCTTCCTCAGAGAAATGCCAACAGTATTACATTCCATTACCTATGTCGTCTTTGGACAAATCCCAGCAGTCACTTTCTCCTGTACGTCCACTCCAATCCCACTCAGGAATAATCATTCCTCTTGTGTCTTCTCAGCTCATAGAACTCCAGCAGTTGTAGCTCTGCACTGTTCAGAGACACAGAGGCAGAGAAAGGCCAAATTTGTGTTGGTCTGGCAGTGCTTGTAAACACAGTGCACTCTGTTTTGTCACTTTTCAGGGTGGGCTGGAAACAGAACATACTCACATATGAGATGATAACAACTCAGGACACACAGGGGCTCCAGCCCCAGAGAAGACAACTGATCTGTGAAGACACGACCAGGTTCTCTCTGCCTAGACCTGCTCCTGTCTACTTTTTTTTTAGTATTTATTAAGTGTTGTCTTAATGCTGGCCAGGTTTACCACCTTGTACATCACACATCGATTTCAGTACAACAGGCCTAACTGTTTAAGTGGCCTTTTACATAAGAATGTTGCAACAGTCATGCCATTGCTGACTGTTGCAAACATCATGACATGATGTGATGTTTATTTCCAAATGTGGGATAAAGTGAAACAAAAAGCAAGTGCATGCAAAGAAACGTGCCTGATTCCCACAGAGCCAGTGTGTCTCAGATATCAGAAATCTATTTAGAATATCTTTAGAATAAGTTAATTGTCATTGTATAACAAAACTGTTTTTAATTGTAGGCTATTAGTGTATCTTCTGCCCGAAGGCAGCATTTCAAACTGAGTATGTCAAGGGTGAGATGAGTCCTGTAAATTATATTTGGCTTTTTTTTATTTGGCAGCAGGAACTATATAGTCCTTCCAGGGATGGGAGAGGCCAGCCGATGATCTTCTGGGCTGTGGTGGGGACCCTCTGGATCACTTTTCTCTCTGCATCTGTGCAGCTGGAAAACCAAAGAAATATACAGTATGTTAAAATGCTTTCTATTAAGCAGTGGTAGAAGGACACCAGCAGTTTCTCAGGTTGTTTTTCTTAAAGTTTTAGGATATACAATCTCTGCTGGGCATTCCTTACCTGAGCAGTGGTTAGCGATCCAGGTCAGGTTCTCCTTGATTTTGATGCCCAGATACTTGAAGGCAGCCACCCTCTCCACACAGTCCCCGCTGATAAACAGGGGCTGAATGTCCTCCTGTAATCCATGATCAGCTCCTTAGTCTTGGTGGTATTAAGGATCAGGTTGTTGTCCCCACACCACACAGATAGCCGTTTCACCTCGTCCTAATAGGCAGAATCATCTTCCCTGGAGCTGAGCCCCACCACAGTGGTGTCATTAGCAAACTTGATGAAGGTGTTGCTGGGGTGGGTAAGGGTGCAGTTCTGCGTGTAGCGGGTATAGAGCTGGGAGCCTTCTCTAACCCTCTTGAAACAGTCTGGCAAGAAGTTAAGTTAAAGGTAGAGCAAAGGTCCACAGTCTCATGTAGCTCCCTGGCTGCTCCAGGTGAGTCAGAGCAATGTGGAGAGTGGTGGAGACGGTGTCCTCTGTGGATCTGTTTGTCCTGTATGCAGATAGTAGATAGCTAAATATACAGTGTCCTACAGAAGTCAAAAAGATGAAATGAATACTTTGTTCATTATTATTATTATTATTATTATTATTTATTTATTTATTTTTCTTACATGAATACAACATGTCATTTGGTTTGGTAGCTTCCTCAGTACAAACAAATGGCAATATTAAAAGATAATTTGGCAGACATGTTTGTATGGGAACCAGTCCAGAGAGGCTGACCCGGAGCAGTGAGATCCTGCTTACATCAGCTGCTGACTTTCTCATGGAGTCAGACAGACAGTGGAGGAGCACTGAAGGCACATTTCCTCTCAATGGTGCTTTAGCAGGTAACTCCTGAAGAGGCTTGTGTTTCCTTAACAGCCTCAGGACAGTACTCCTCTGCTAGAAGTATGGATCTTAAGCATCAACTGGCCATTTTTCTTCACATTTACAGCAGGTAGATAATGAACCATGTAGATTAATATACCACCCATTCTTATACAGGACTAAAATGTGTGTAACACAAATAGGCAAAGCAGATATGAAAACGTGTCAACGTGATGAGAGCTGCTGATTTATTGTTTAGTGGTGAAGCTGTGGTGTTAATGTGCGTTTCATGCACATTAATTTGGGTTTTTATTTGCTGGTAGGCTACATGCTTTGTAAACGTGCCATGTTCTGGGGGAAACTGCTTCTGCTGCTCTGGTTCTGACTGTACACAGTTGGCTGTAGTAGCTGTTTTTGCGATCTCTCAGCAGTAGCTGCAGGAATAGCAGGAGTTCTTGCAATTCCCATGTAAGGGGGTCTGCCTGTTTTTCCCTACACCACAGCCTGAACATTCTCCCTCTGTATGAGTAGGCAGCTCTTGTAGATGGAGCTGGGATGTATGAAAACCAAGCCATGTGGGACAAGTGCAGGTACATGTACTGCTTTCATGGACAGAAAGCGTGGGTATGCCCATACCTGTCCATGCCCACAACTGGTTTGCTAGTCTGCAAAGGTGCAGGTTACCCAGGCTTCTCTGCTTTTTGATAAATGCAGCAACTACCGCACTGTCTGTTCTTAGTGATATGTGGTACCCCTGAAGATGTGACTGGAAGGTCTGCATAGCCAGTCTGGCCACTCTTGACATCAGCATGTGAATGTACTGAGTACTGTCTGCACCACTCCCCCACCACTCCACTGCCTTCATGCACTGTTCCCCAACTTGTCAAGGAGGCATCTGATGACACCAGATGAGGGGAGAGGAGGGCCCCTTCTCAGAGCCACTCCTCTCAAAGTCTGGGAAGAGGGACACTGAGAAGGGCACTTGCCTAACCCCACCCAGCTCATCAAAGAGGGAGAAGGAGGATCAGTCTGATTAGTCAAAGACTTAGAGGCCCTTTCCACTATTGAGGTATCCCAGTGACTTATGCTCTACACCACCCTCCTCCTCTGAGACTTTCCTCATTTGAATCCTGGTTCAGTGATTCTATGTCAGCCTCCTCTTCCTCTTGTCTAGCTGTTGGGGAAGACTGCCTATCAGCTATCTCACATTTGAGATAGCTGATAGGCAGTCAGCTATCTGTAAGTAATTAGAACGGCCAGGGCCTACACTAAAGCCTGAGACCCTTCACCTCTGCCATCTTGAGGCGTTTTTGCTGCTGAGGCACCTGAGGTGAAATGGCAGGCCTTATTGCTTTAAATAAAATGCATAGATCATGCCCATCCTCCACTGGCATACGTACACCATAGCCCTTACTGGAGTGGCTATGTACTACTAATTTTCTCAAATAAATTAACTCATACAACAACCACCCTATGTGGTTGCTATGTGTGTATATATATATATATATATATATATATATATATATATATGATGTGAAGTTGGAAAAGATAGTCTCAATACGACACAGAGCAACCCGGACAGAGGAAGGCAGTAAGGGAAATGTTTCCGCTGTGTTTGCTTCCATACAACATGACCTCTGGGTATAATGACACTCCGGAGACAGACCTCTGCATGTCACTGATACGGTTAATGAAGATGCTGAGAAGAAGAATAATAAACATCAATCACTGCTTTCTGCATCAAAGATCATCGGAACGTAATGATTCATGTGATGGGAAAACAGATGGTCAGCCTCTTAATGAGGCTAATGTTCTTGACCTTGGTGAGGATACTGAGAGCAGCGTGTTTGTATGACTGTCCACTGTGCAGTGTTTAAAGGGGGCTAAGTGCTGTTCAGTAGAGACATCCTATGCTAACATGCCCAGCTGAGTCAAGCTAGCTTAAAGCAACATTGCACCCTACTGCACTCCTGCAGAGATATTTGCAGACTTGTGTTGATTGGGCAAATATTCTTACAATATGGTATTGTGCCCCTGTCACTCCACAGGGAACTCCAGAGTGAAGTATCTGCTGTAGTTTGCGAACCATGTCAGGGAGCCATCATCAACTTTGGAGACACCTGAATTATTTTGTGGCTATGAATCTTCTGGTTAAAGGTTAGATAGTGATACTTAAATTAGGTGTAAGGGGAAATGGCCCCGAAGAATCTGCCTCCCAAACTTCCAAGGCCGCCTTAACACACAATATTTACCACCTTTATTAGGTGCCTGAACGCATCACTGCAGTGAGTAACATTAGCATCTAACTCCGGAGTGTCTGTAACTTTTCTGTTGATAATGTGTGTCTGAAAATGAGTGAGTAGGACATTCATTCATGATAGCAATAAGCTTTCCTGACATTCCAAATTAAAAATGAGTATTTTTAATTGGGTGTTACGTCTTGTTACGAACCTGGTGTGTGGGTGTGTGTGATGCAGAGCATCTTCAAATGAAGACTGTTTTTGGCCAGTTGCATTTTCTGATGATTTATCTGTCTCTGTACAAACGTGCATTAAATGTCCATGGCCCAGTCACTAATTAGTGGATGTTGTCAACTTTGTTATATTGGTGGCTGTTTCGCCACAAATTCAACGTTAGCTTTTAGCTGGGCAATATCACGTTGTGGTAGCTGTTAGTTTTCTGCTTTTGTATTGTACTTTGATGGAGACTGACAAACTCAGGTTCATATATTTTAAAAAGTTATAGATATTCTTTTTATCATCTGACTGATATTAAATCTGACTGAAAAATTAAGGCTAACATATATTTAAAAACAACATGGAATATGGTAACGTTTAGCATTTAAATTACATTACACTTGGTAGTAGTTGTTTTTTTTGTTTTTTTTACTTGTTATAGCTTCTCCTTTTGAGTCTAAATAAAAAAGAAGGGCTTTTTGTGAGTGCATTGCATAATGACAGATGTGTTATATATTTGTGGCTGTAGTATTTGTACATTTGGATTAGGCTGTATGTTCTGATAAATGTTGCTCAACATTATCTGATTCCTTAAACGATTAGACTTAACTTTGGGGTTTATTATTAAGACTTTAGTAATGTGCTCATCAGTTAAGATACATGTTGAGCTGTTTTGTCTCAGAGTGGGACACTTTAGAGATAGAAAGAAGTGCATTATGCATTTCAAACACAATTAGATAACAATATTTTTCTGTATGGCACATGCAGGGGGCCTTCAAAACCTTCCAGCCCTGGGTCCTACTGGTACATTAATGTGGTCCAGCTTACTCTGCCCAGGCTTAGAATATATTCATAAGTTTAAAGCACCGGAACACAATAATGTAAGAGATGGCACTATCTTAGGAGCACATGAATTTCATAAAATAGATGACCAAAATAACCAATAAAAAAATCCCAGTGGAAGAGTGGCATGAACTATGTTCCTTCTAGTGTTACAGCCCGTTGTTTTCATGGGTTTCATGTTACACTGCAGCAGCTCAGTAATTACTCTCTAAAGAATGCAGAGAGTTTGTGAGACTCTGAACATAAACTTACAAACAGATATATATATATATCTATCACTGGAAAATCTTAGCTTCTCTGTCTTAATCAAACTTAGTCTTCCATCCACATGGTTTCCCAGGTTCATAACAATATATGTCCCCCAGAACCAAGCACAGACACTTTTATCAGCCCACAGATGTATGTATGTATGTACATATTGTCAGATGCAAAATAAAAAGTGGATTTTATAAATTTGTTTAGCCTTGATTCTTTCTGTTTTAAATCCTTCAACTCTGTGATTTTGGGCCAGTAGAATCACAAATTTTACTTATAATTTTACTCTCATCATAGTCAGCTAAAATGTAAGGCTAAAGATGTTCAGGTTCTCTTTGGGAGTGACGAGGATGGATTGGCTTAGGAAAGAGTCCATCAGAGGGAGACCACAGGTCAGATGTTTTGAAGATAAAGTTGGAGAGGCCAGGATGAGATGTGGGACATGTTCAAAGGAGGGATAGTGAATATATTGACCAAAGGATGTTGAGGTTAGAGCTGCCAGACAGAAGGCCAAGAGGAAGACCAAAGAGGAAGTTTATGGATGTTGTAAAGGAGGACATCAAGGTAGTGAAAGAAAAGGATGCAGGCAATAGGGCTAGATGGGGGCAGTTGATTCACTGCGTCAACCTTTGATGGTAACAGCTGAAAGGAAAAGAAGATCTAAAATGCCACATTAAAACTTGGCCTACTGCAGCTAAATACATAAAATAACAATAAAAAGTATTGTACAAACAACAATGTAGTCTATTATTTTTGTGTTGTTGCTGTATTTGTAACATTTGTTTTAATATATTACAAATAGTGCTTTATTAACCGTATTTAGATTTCTGTCCATTACCTAAACATCTTCTTTTAGTCCCACAGTTATAATACAGTCCTCTGTAAACTGAAACAGGTCATATTGTACAGTGTAGGCTCCTCACAGCTACAGTATGTAGATTTCTAAAGAAAGAACGAGGACTATTGTAAATGATGTCACAAATGTAGTTACAGCTACAATTTCCATAAAAACATGTCTTTATTTAGTTCTTTATGTGCATCTGACCTTTTGTTATTTAGTGCATTAAAATGATTGGTCAGTAAAGACTTAATAAGGGTTGGTCTAAGGCATAAAATTCCAGGACTAAAAGAGTCCCTCCCTGGCCCTGGGCGTAGGTGTGTGTGATGTATCTGTGTGTGTCCTGGCACTGACCTAGTGAACTACTGAAGTGTGTTGACATGTTTGATTGTGTAGCATTACCGTCTTCCTGCTTCCACTGTTTGACTGTCAACTGGAATGCTTTGCAAACAGCCACTGTGTGAGCACAGACAGGCTGTGGAACCTGCGGCCCCTGCGGCCCCTGCAGATGTTGGTGGGACATATTTTTATTTGAATTTTATCCTGATTCATCTTGATTTTGATTTTGTTTTTTTGCTGTTTTACCCCATACAGAGGACTGTAAACAACTGCTGTGTAAATTAACAGTAAGATACTGGCAGCAGGGTTACTAGCAGTGTACTGTTAATTTTACATTTGTCCTGCTTTAATCAATTTCACAGTATGGTACTGTTATGAGCAGAGCTCTCAGACTGCAGACTTCTCAGGATGCGGGGCTCTGAGGCCTTTATTGTTTAAGCAACAATTAGCACATTATTGCACATTAATATAGCACACCCAAGTTTTAACTTTGGGTTCAACATTTAAGCACATATATGAGTGAAAGGAAGGTGCTGTGAGTTAGTTAGCTAAGCATAACAGACTATTCACAGCATAACAGACTAAATAAAAACAGCAAACAAACATCATAGATAAAATGTGTTTCAAATGACCTATGATTTTGTGATTGAGAATGGTATTCTGATGGATAAAATGTAGCCTGCACTTGCCAACTTGACTTCCTAACCACGTCTCTCCAATTAACTGTGATTTCAAAGCCTCGGTGTTGTGATTCTAATTGCTCCCATAATGCAAAACTGTTTACAGTATATTGCAATGTTTTTGTAGGAAATGACAAAAATGCCCATAATGCTTTGTGTTCAACAGTATATAACTGTTTTGATAGAAAACAGTATATCACTGTCACAATTTGGCAGTAAATTTACAGCAGTTTGTTACAGTGTAAGCCATTCTACTGCTTCAGTAGAATAGCTACAGCTACAAACTGACAATTTTACTTACTGATTATAACAATAACATATTCTAATAATATTCACAAATAATAATATAACTAACAAATTAATCAAAACTATAAACTTTATGTGATGAAAATATGGCTAGTCTTTTATTAGAGGCAAAGTGATTGAAACCAATTCCATATTCATTAATGTAATGTTGCCATTCCCCATGTCTTCAATTCAATTGAAATATTCAAATCAATTGAATCAGACTGCAGACTGCAGCTCACTGATCTCAGACGTCCACTGGCTGCTCTGTGTTGTTCAAAAGCCTAATGCAGGGGATGGACCATGTTTTTCAGTAAAGTGTTTTTAACATTTTGACCTCAGGAGCGTCATTTACTGAAGTCTGTAACATCCTCATTAACAAGTGAATGACGTGGTGTTGAAAGGAGAAACTGTTCTAAACAGCAGTAGCTCCACAGTCTGCTCATGAATTGCATTTGACACACTTGATTGTGATTGGTTACATCTTTCTGTCACTGCAGATCCCACTACAGTCTCTGGGCTGTATCCTCCCAATTTTAAAGCTGGGTGAGACAGAGACTGAGGCGTACTGAGGGACGTATGAAAAACATTTTTTTCCTATTATTAGAGCGCAGGTATAAAAAGGCTGGACTTTTTGATAAAAATCTTAGTTTATATGCTCTATCCACAAGTCTGTTGGTGTACTTCATCTGGTTCAGGTTTTGTAAAAATGTATGTGATTTTCTGTTGGATTATCATCAGTTTTAAACAGAAACAATAAAATACCATGTTTTTAGCTCTTGTCTTTGTTAGTCCACCGGGTTTCTACAAATTTACACACGCTTCACCATCCGATTAAAAATTTATAAATAAAAAAAAAGAATCATCAGATTAATTGATTATAGAAATTATTGTTACACTGTAAAACCTGACAAGTTAAGAAAACTCAAATGATTTGGGGAAACCGATTGCACAAATTGATTTAAGTTTTTTAACTCAAACTATTTTAGTATTTTTAATTACTTTAAAAGAGTCTAAAGAACCCAAAACAATTATAATAAGGTAACTCAAATGAATTTTGTTTATTTTCTTATTTTATTTAGTATGTTCTAACTTAAACCATTAAATATGTGATACTAAAACGCTGTATTTAATCAAACTTATTTAAAAGTGTTACTTGTTCATATTTACAGTAAGTTAAATTAACTTAAATGGTTCTTATTTGAACAACTTAAAACTCTAATACAGTTACTCAATCCATTTGGGGAAACCGATTGCACCAATCTGTATGAGTAAGATTAACATAATAACAAACTAAAACTTTTGTCCATTCAGTTTTTATTAACTTGAACTGGAGAGAAAATACAGAATGAACACAACCGTACCTTCTGACATGAATTATGACTACAAAAGCCATTATCAATTAAATACAATTAAGCCTTTTAAAATGACACTTTCAAGGAACTTGCAATGTTTTATAGCACTTGGTCAATTGAATAAATGTACAAAAATGTACCAGGTGTACATCAATAAATGAGAATGCAGTGCAAAATAAAATATTATTGTCCACAATATTCTGATGTATTACAATTTCCATTTACGGTTTTACTTTACCAAAACATACTAACATGCACCTACACCAAATAAAAATATTTCTACAGAAATGTAACCTTATTCTTTGCTTTCTGCATATTGACTTTTTTAAAGACAAATAACCTAAACAAATAAAATTATTGACTTGCCCTTCACTACTGATTCAAAGCTTAAATGTGTTGACCTGTAAACAACAAACCCCATCTACACCAGATCATTTTTCAGTGTCTGCAATTTTGGTTTAAGTTGCTTTCTATCATTTTTTAGGTTCAGCAACACTACTTGAATGAACTCAAAAAAGCCACTACACTTTTCAGGGTAACTCAGATGCAGAGCATATATTAGCCCAAACAAACATACCAGCGCATCAGTCCATGAGTGATGAGTCATTACAACCTGATCCTCTAGCACGATGAACACTTGCCGTGGTGAGAATGGAACTCCTGTAGGCACCTCCTCTTCATCAACATCAGCAACCAGAGCAACTGCACCTTCATGGCACTCCATTTCATCCTGAAATGTCATACAAAGTGGAAAATTATCTTATTTCAATTATTACTGGTCATACATCATAATAAATACACACTGTCAGCCATCAAATGTGAAGCATTATCACCTGTCCGATGTGCAAATTACTGTAATGCCCAAGTATAATATACCTTGCATGTTTTGAAAATCTCTGAAGAATCCTCCTTGAGGTAAATTGGTAGGCCAGCAAGGGCTGCAGTTCTTATTGCATAGATGTCGTTTTTGTCCTTAATAAATAAGGTAAAATTAGAAAACATGACAATGGTAACTAACAAGCAAACAGTAGAGTGAGGGTATTTTTTAAGTACCTGTTCTTCATATGCCAACAAAAGCTGCTCCATCTTTTCACCAACCCGTCCAGTTTTCTTCTTCTTGTAAAGTCCAATCAGCTGAGGAGCATATTCATCCAGCGCAGCATAAAACACGTATGGCAGATTCTGATTGGTTATCCGTTGAAATTCACAGTACAGCTGAGGAAAATTACAAACAAAATAATATGACTCAACTGAATCAAGCTGCAAGTCATCATTTTGGTCTACATTTATGACACTTTGCACAATGCCTTCATCATAATTTGTTGAACCATGGTGGTCTCTGCATTTGTGGGGATTGAATGTTGAGTATACATTGGTTTTTAAAATTGCAGTACTTGAAAGGACATAGAACAGTTTGTTTCCATTTTAAATGCCCCCTCAGATGGATAAACATTTGACTTTCAATGAATGGCTGCTTAAAGTTACACAGAGGGCAACAAAATCCATAATTATTCAAAGCTGGACAAGAACTGTCTTTCCTCTCTGTAACAGTGTGCATTCTTGACATATGTATCTTTAATGAATTAAATGTACTAAACGTACACATGCAGGAGTTGTAGAGTCAGGGTAAAGGTGAAATTGTTGAGTACTGACCATGGTTGAGCCGATAATGCTTCAACAAGATAACTTTTATGGCAGTTGAAAAACTACACAACTTGCAATTCCACATTTTGTCTCAAATCAAAAAGGCCCTATTATCTGTCAAATGTTTTATATCACCTTCACTGGCAGTCTTTAGTGGCAAAACAGCGGTGGATGATCTCTCCAAACGTCCTGCTTCCTTAGCCAAACACTGTAATGACACAAGAAAAATATGTTTAACTGTTAATTCTAAAGTGCATTGTGAAAATTATTAAAATTTAAAGTTTTGTGCCATGCAGCTTCCAAAAAATAAGTTAGCTACTTAACTATTTTATCAATAAAGCCGGTAGCCGTTATATTTTAAATTTGTACAGGGTGACTTCATATGCTAGGCGGAAGTAGCAAGTGGTAGCAAGCTCCGTTTTCTACATATTAGAACTTTTGTAATCAAAATAAACCGCAAACTGTTAACGCTATTTTAATGTTTAGTTAGTAACTAGCTTAGTTAAAATGAAATTAATGTACTATTTTCACCTTCACCATGTAAAGAATATATTTGAACTTGAAAGTCAGAAAAGTCTCAAAATTAATTTTACCGTAGTCTTGTGCTATGCAGCTCCGAAAAAGTAGGGCACTTAACAACTATTTTATCAAAATAAGCCTGTAACCGTTATATTTTAAATTTGTACAGGCGGACTTCATAGGCTTGGCGGGATTTGTGCTGGCAAGCTCCGTTTTGTAAATATTGGCAAAGCAGTCAGATAAATTCACATGCAAGTTCTAAACAAACATTAAAACAATAAAGAAAATCGTTTACCTTATAATTTCCAATATGTTGTATGTTGTCGCTAAATTGTTCTCGGCGGCAAAGCTTGCCTCAAACACAACATGGCCGACAAATCCAACAGCAGCTTGGTGCCGTGTGCAAAGATCATTGATGACGTAAGACACACACAGGAGGTCTCACTCTGTGTCAAATGAGTTGGATTAACTGGGATACATCAGCATGCACCAGAGCGGGAGGCGAAGTGGTGTATGCACTGAATTTAGGAGTAGACGTATTGTGGTTCCAATCTTGGCTGACTTTTTTTTTTTTTTAATTAATATCTTAAATCTAAATAAAGAATTCTCATCTCATTATTTGGTTTTATTGTCGCCATTATACCACTTAAGAGAAACAAAACGTATAATTTATTAATGTTTTATTGAATTAATATTTAACAAAATATATTAGAGGCAAAGATGGCATGTGGGAAAATGTCTCCTTCATTCTAGCCACAATGTCTTAAAATGTGCAAATTTTAACACAACGTTAGTATGTGTAGCCTAGTGGTGTAAGTGCTTGATTCTTTTCTAGAACATCGTGAGTTAGAATCCCAATTGTATAAATGCAGTCACTGCATTTTCTTTTCTTTTCTTTTCTTTTTTTCTTTTTCTTTTTTAATTTTTATTATTGGTCTTCCAATTCAGAAAAAAACCCTGCCTTTCCTTATAAATATGCATCTAGTAATAGACTAAATATTATTTGCTACTGATTTTCTTTAAGTCTTTTAAATTATTTAAGAAAACTACAGAGATTATGTTTACTTATTGCATTTATTTTATCATCTATACAATATATTTATAAGTCTGTGATTACTACTTAAACAGTTCAAATCAACAATACTCAAACATTTGAAAGCAACAATACTCAAAATGTAACAAAAACAGATGTGTACTTATTACAAGTGAGTTTTTACATCACATGTTTACTTTTGGGTTTACTTAACACAGTTTATAAAAGTTACTCTAACTTTTTAGCAGAACTGAGTAAGAATAACTTACTTCTTTTCGTAAGATGCACCATTGGGTTTTACAGTGTAGTTGCAGCTATATTTTTAACCAATCACAGGATTTTGTCCAGTGTGACACTGATTATTATTATTATTATTATTATTATTATTATTATTATTATTATTATTATTATTATTATTATTAATAATAATAATAATAATAATAATAATAATAAATTTCTTTACATTTATTAATTATACTTATTCTAGAGTTATTCAGCTGTGATAAAATGCAAAAGGCTGCTTCTCTTTTACTGTTAAGTTTATTCTAAAGCACTTTATATCGGATTAAAATAGAAAAGAAGTAAAAATACTAATTATTCAGAGTAGCCACTAGTAACTTCCTATCACTCCTTTTATTATGAACTGAAAGTAAGTGATGAAGTCACATACAGATAAAAAACATTTCAAGTATAGATAGTGTTTTTATCATTAATTTGTTATTCATTTTTATATACGTTTTTGTTTGTGATTTTAATTGTGCAAATCCTTGGCCCCTGATGTTTTTGTGCTACATGTCTGGACCGAGGCTCAAGCCTGGGTCTCCCATGTGCTAGGCATGTGCGCTACCTCTGCTTTTATGCTTCTATAAAGCCATGGATGGTTGCAAATAATGTGATAAACAAGTTGGTCATTTGTAAGCAATTTCTCAGGACATAAAAGATTTATAGAAAAACACAAAATGGCTGCACCAGGCACAATGTAGCAAATATACCTCTGTCTTGATCTATGCCACACCTGTGCTGCTGCAAGATACAGCCATTTGTGTTCTTGTAGCTATAGCGCCATATTCACAGATGTCAATCGTTCAAGTAGAGTATCGTACAAGTGGAAACACTGCAAGTTTAGAAGCACCACAGCAAGTTGGTTCACATGAGTAACTTGGCAATGTTTTTATGCTGGATGCCCTACCTGATAAAACCCTCTTCCATTTCCATTGCTCCCTGGGCAATTTGAACCCCCAATCTCTCACATCCAAACCAGGTGCATGAACCTCACCACCACAGAGGAGCGCTTGAAGCAAGGTCTTAATCTAAATATGAAAACATACTCTATGGGTGTGTTCCTTCTCAGAGATTTAGGAAGAAGACTGGATTTTTAATCCACGAGCTGGAGCTCTCTTTGGTGGGATCTGGGAGAGACAGATACATTCTGTTAGGAGAATACTTACCCAGGTCCTGAGACAACAGGTGCTTCATCATGAATAAATTACCAATTACCAGAATCTCTAATGATCCAAATGATATAGAAGCACAAACGCCAAATAATTAGCTTCTTATGAAAAGATGACCAATGCTGCCATGCTGGATTGTTTCAAAAGCAGCTATCCAAAGAGAAGTTGGGACAAGTCCAGTACTTTTGATATCTGCTGGAAACTAAAGAGTATCTCCCTCTTCTACATGAAAGACACAAATAATTTAAATGTAAAAAGGAACCTGAAACCTGGAGATGTTGTTCTTATAGTGGACAACAGTGCGCCAAGAAGGTTAAAGTTGAAAAGACAACAAGTGATTTTAAAGGTCTTGTAAGGCGAGTCTTATTTAACACTAAAAGTAGAGTTTTGGAAAGACCAATAGATAAGTTGTTCCTGTTGCTTTATTTGTATGCAGCTGTTCCAATTAGGGGCTGGAATGTAAGTACCATTTTATTGGGTTTGACTTGAAATTGTGAAATTTTGACTTTATATGCATTTTATATTTTTATTAATTTAGGCTTAGGAATAATTCATAGTCACAGGAGACAATAGAAATTCAATAAAAGATGTAAGCAGACAATGGAGGAACACAGTTCTTTTACAGTGTGGTGACATTTGTTGTGGTGGAAACAACAGAAAACATTAGGAAATGAAGATTACTGATTGAAGTATGTGCAAAGGCCTTTTTTTTTCTTTAACAAGTTAAGGACAGCCTAGTCTCAGAATGTGACTTTCATAATGAACGTTTGCCACATATTCATATTGTAGTGGCAGTATCATGCAAAGTGTGTATCAGGTTTGGCTCTGGGTGACCCTCTCTGCTGTGTACACATACACCTGTATACACTACACACAGGCTTGTGTTGACTGTTTTTGGCAAAGGCTGGCAAGCAGCTGATGGCATTAGCTTAGGCTGATGACAAAGAGTAGCTTGGTGTTAAAGGCTACTACAGTATTGGGATTGAACAAGTGCACAGGGTTGGCAAAGTGATTCAAACAGCAGAGGAGAAGCCCCGTCCTCGACCGCTACGAAATTTCTAAGACTCAAGGACAGAGGCACAGTCTCAGTATTTCACAGATTATGGACAGATAATATGGGCAATTGCTAAAAAGAAAGCTAGAGCTGGGTTCAAAATAAAACAGCAAGTTTAGCTCTCCATTGTTCATACAGCACTAGTGTTAACAGTATGCATACCTGTCTTAACTGGCAAAAGGTCAAAGATAGACTGAGTGCTGGTCTTCTACTAGCATAATGGCTAATTCTGCAATTTGGATATTCATATAATCAACAAAAAAGAAAACAACAAACAAACAAACAATCCAATCTGGAGTCACATTTATGCTACAAGACAGGCACAGGTCTTTAAAGGCCGGCTGCTTATCCCAAAAGCTTTTTACATCTGTATTGAAATGTATTTGATATGTTGTAATTTGTCACATGTGATTAAGTGATTTAGCGTAGCTGGCTCTATGGTACAGCTAATGGGGATCCAAACGTACAAACTAATAAAGAGGATGATTCTGGGTCAGCTGCACTGAACGCCCTGGTGTGACTGAACCCCAGACTCATGGGCATTTTTCCTTCCTTGATTTTCCACTTGTTGCATGTGATCTTATATATTTTGGTGACAGTGTGGTCATAGATGGGTAAATAATTTACATCACACATGAACTTAGTAACCAGTGAATATTTTAATTCAATCATCTGTGTTTGCAGTTGGACTCAAATGACAGAGCTTTCTGTGTGTTGTATGTGTGCAGGAGCCCGATGGAGTCCTGAGACAGCCTTTGGGACTGGACTGCTCTGAGTAATTTTTTTATTCCCGCTCACAGACTTAGAGTCAGCTCTTGTGGGTTCTGATGAGGTCATGTTCAGGTGGACAGGCCTGGCACAGCACTGATAAGGACAGTCCCATCTCAAAACACAGCTCATCCATGTACTGCCTCTGAGGAGTGATTATGTCCCCTGTGCGGCCCCCAGTCAAAGACCAGGTTTAAAATTAACTATGACACGTTCCAGAGATGGATCATTGAGCTTTCAGACGGACTGGTGAGGGACCCCTGAGGGACTCCTGGGGGCATGTGGAGCCCCCGTCACACAGGGCCATGTGCAACATCTCCTTCTGTGATGTGGACAGTAAAGTGGACCAGTACTTCCAGCCCACTCTGTATATTATTGTCATCGTGCTGGGCCTGCCCACTAACTGCATGGCTCTGTGGGCGGCCTACATGCAGGTTAGTCATTGCAGCTCCCCCAACACCATCCACACACAAACAGATCAGAACACAGTCTGGTTAAGAAAAGATATATTCATATGAAGTTATTACATGGCATTGTTTGGATATCCTCATACTTCATACAATCATGTGAAAAGTTCTTTCCTCTTTTGGAATTCAGTGATATAATATCTGTATATAAACAAACACAGTGTAATGAATAAGTCCAGACGTCATGTTCAAATAAAAAGACAGAAAGCGCAGATACTTGGTAATACATCATGTCACCAGTACGCGGTGTAAAGTAATGTCAGAGTTGGTGCTACATCCACAGTATACTTTTATAACTGAGATGGAAAATCCCCGCAGGACAAATAGTAGAGAATATCACAGAACATGACAACAACAGTCATACTAAACAAATCTAACACACACCTTGTCATGATAACTCAAAGCTGTGTTTCCTCTGTGTTCTCTGCTGCCTTCACTCATGATCTAATGCTTCAGGTGCGGCAGCGTAACGAGCTCGGCATTTACCTAATCAACCTGTCTGTGGCCGACCTGCTGTACATCACCACACTGCCACTGTGGATTGACTACTTCCTACAGCATGATGACTGGATCCATGGTCAGGAGAGCTGCAAACTCTTCGGCTTTATCTTCTACACCAACATTTACGTCAGCATTGCCTTCCTCTGCTGCATCTCTCTGGACAGGTACCTGGCTGTGGCCTACCCACTGCGCTTCGCCAAGGTGCGCCGCATCAAGACAGGTGTGCTTCTTTTTTTAGTTTAGTGTTACATAAAATGTAAGAACATCAAAAGCTCTCCATGACACATCTGTCTGTGAAGGTTTAATTACATATCTTAAAGATACAGTGGGCATTACCATCCCGTTACTAGTCAGCTCTAGTGGTTCTGGTTACTCTAGTCACTGCTTAGTAGAGGTGTGCCAGTTTCCATCTATATGCGAAAACCATTATCTCCATCAATGAAACCAAAAGTTTATTATCCATTCATCTCTTTTCACTGGATTTCCTAATACATTATACTGAGCCAGCCATTCTAATTCTTTCACAGCACTCAGAAAGTGAATATAGGTGGGCCTGGCAAGCCAGGCTAGTAATACATGCCAAGTGGTGCCAAAATGGAATAAACACAACGTCAGAGTGTACAGTGAAAGCATGTAGGTTTCTGCCGTAGACACAGTAAACTAGCCCTGTTTCATGAAGGCTGTTTCTTACTGGGACAGCAACAAAACCCACAAACACGTAGCAGTAGGCTACACATCAGTTATACTAAAACAGACTAAACAGGTATTTCTTGTGTTGGATATTCTGATCCAGCTGTCCACGTGCTGCAGAACACAGATGAGATGGAGGTGGCTGTCTCTTGTAGCTCGATACAGAGGTGGATCAGTATGGAGGGTTAGGTGATTAATTAATACTTGGTCTACTGAAATCAAATGCATAAAATAAAATTCAAAAGTAAGTAAGTAATTATAATAATTGTGAAAACAAAGTGGCCTATGCCTTTAATGTCTATAAATATATATATTTTGTTACTGTAGTGTAGTGCATGATGTAGGGAACAGGTACAAACTTGCAGCAGGCTGCAGTGGCTACATTATCTACAGATGTAGATGTATCTTTTGCTGCTACCAGAACCTCCTCTTCTTTATTTAATCTTACCTACCTTAAAAACTCCAGTGAAAGATCAAATTTGGGCCAAAAATATTCCCACTCCAGCCATGGGCTCCTATGTACTTTAGTGGAGAATGCATAAAGGAAGAAATTTTTCATGAATTTCTTCTATTCTTTTTATATTTTATGATAAAATTACAAGTGATTAAATTGGGCCTGCTAGACACTGTCCATACTCAGATATATCTGCTCTTTCTGCAGCCATGCTGGTCAGTGCTGTCGTGTGGATCATTGAGATCGTGGCCAACTCTGCTCCTCTGTTCCACGATGAGCTTTTCCAGGACCGCTTCAACCACACTTTCTGCTTTGAGAAGTACCCCATGCAGGACTGGGTGGCAGGGATGAACCTCTACAGAACATTTCTTGGCTTCCTTGCTCCATGGACAGCCATGTTGGTGGCTTATCGCGGGATACTGGCCGCAGTGCGATGCAACATCTCCACTGAGCGCCAGGAAAAGGCCAAGATCAAGCGTTTGGCCCTGAGTTTGATCCTGATTGTCCTGATTTGTTTTGGACCATACCACATCCTGCTGCTGGTGCGGAGTGTCATGTTTTTGAGGAAGCCATGTGACTGTGGGTCAGAGGAGAGTCTGTTTGCGGCGTATCACGTCTCATTGGCTCTTACTAGTCTGAACTGTGTTGCTGACCCTGTTCTGTATTGTTTTGTTAATGAAGGGGCGCGGAACGATGTCGGACGTGCGCTGTCTGCTTTACTTTCAGCTGCCTGCCACAGAGGCTCCTCCTCTTCGCCCTCACATGCAGACATATTCAATGCTGGCTCTGTTACAATGGAAACGCCACTGTCCACCAAGAAACAGCCTTGTGTATATGCTGATGGGGATAAGACCAACAGTTACAAGACCGAACTGGTGGCTCTGAAAGAGGAGTGTCTTCAGATGACCATCCTCAGGAAGTGAGTCCTGGGACATGAGTTTGCTTCATTAAACTGTAGCCAAAACTTTTGTGAGCGGGTTCAGGTTCAATGGAAGTTGAAACAAAGGATTATGTTTGATAAAAAAGAAAACAACTGCAGCTCTGCTTGTGTCACGGAACAAGCACAATCAACAGAAGTAGGATAAACAGAAGGATAAAGAAATTGTGCCCATTGTAGAAATAATTTATTTTATTCAAAAAGTTATGTCCAGCGTCACAGAAAGGCCGCTCATATGTAGGGTTTTCTGTGGAGGCTCTCAGTCATGGAAGGACTATGTTATTTGGAAGTTACAGTTAATGAGAATGCGTCAGTACAAACATTAGTCATTTTAATTATTTCAGTGGGATGTGATATATATTTCAATTGGCAAGAATATGATTAACTATTAATTGAAAGTTCAAAATGATTGTGTCCGTTTGCACACCAAGTCTAATGTTATTTTAATAAAAAAGTAAGAAGTAAGTTTTTTGCCCCCGTCCATATTCCAGTATAACCCAGTGGAACCAGTTCTTCACCAGTGTGGCCTTTTTGTGACGCTACACTCTCCCAGACGATCCACCTGAATGGCACTGTCATAAACTTTACAATATATTAGTTTTAATTTGGTCTTCATATGTGAGACTTGGATCACTTATCTTAATCACCTTGGTTTGAACCTACTACCATTTGCTGCTTGAGGCTGTTCTCTAGTTGAAAATGCTTTGTGGCCTTGCTCCTGTTCAGCTCATTGTCCAGCTGCGGTGCATGCTCCAGCAGACTGCATGTTGTCCTGCATGAGTCACTAAAGCCACGTTTCCTCTTAGCAGTATGGTACAGGTTGGTCCTGTGTTCCTACTATCTGTGTGCACGTTAGAGACTGCCAACTAATTATTATATTTGAACTAAACTTTTAAAATGTGTTAGAAAATGACTGCAGCATGTGTGTAGTGAAGTTGAAGTTCAAGCTGGGAGTAAAGCTGTCAACTGATTAAATAAACACTAGAACAGTGTGTCATGTTATAAGTGCTGCTTTTGTTTGATGCAGTGTAGGCAAATGTGTTTTACATTCACCATCTCAAGCTAAAATATTTGATTCTAAGAACAGACTGCTGTGATTAGCTTTGTTTTCTGGAACTGTACCACACTGTTCTGTTACCACAGCCAAGAGGTTAAGAAAGTTGCTTCATACCCAATTTGACAATGAAAATCCTTCTAAAAGCCTGCCGTAAAACCCTGAGCCATACTGTGCAGTGGAAACATGTCTGATCGGGACAGTGTGGAGCTTACATATGGGTGATATATGGACAAAGGAATGCATGTTGTTTTGGTGAATTGCTCTTCTTTGTGTCCAGACCAACCTTAGTGTGTATGTAGCATTCTTTTTGCTCCAAGAACACAAATTGCTGTCAGTGCTGCAAAATGATGATGAAATGATCGCATGCTAACTGCCACTGCCACAGAAATCTAGGGTTTGGTTATTCGCACACTAATCACAGCCCCATGGAGCAGCCTGACTTCAATAGAATCAATTTGATCATTAAAAAGTCAGTCTTTAGCTGTCGATTGGGTTCACTGAACTTCAGTCTCTCTAGAAATCTATGAGATATGCCCTCCAAATAATAATAATTGACAAAAGCCATTCCAGCTAATTCCAAAAATGTTGGGACACTGCGCAAAATGCAAATAAAAACAGAATACAATGATTTGCAAATCTCTCAAAAACATATTTTATGAACATAAACAACATATTAGGGGTTGAGACTCAGTAATTTACCTTTTAATAAAAATGACTTAATTGTTGCTGGTTAACTATTTCATTCCCACAAGAGTAAGTCTCATCATATCTGTATGTTCCAGATTCTCTGAATCTTTTGATGATTTCATGTTCTGTAGAAGGTGGAAAATTGTTGCACAGGTTTTAGATGCAGTTATTTGCAGATTGGTGAACCTCTGTCCATGTTTACTTCTTTTTAAAGCACTCCTTTTATTCTCAGTCCTAAACCTATTTAGTTCCAAAATTCTTCTAGTTTGTTTTTAGTCCCACAGCCTTTTGTCAGCTCTATACCAACTATTTTGAGATGTGTTGCTGCCATCAAATTCAAAAACAGGTATTATTTTTCATGAACACCTGATATGTTCTATTGAGAATAATATGGTAAATAAATAAATAAGGTTTAATGAGATTTGAAAATCATTCTATTGTGTTTTATTTACATTTTACTCTATATGTGCCTTCTTCGGAATTGGGTTTGTAATAATAATAAACAGAAAAATATTCTTTATAATGACAAAAACTGACAGCATAATTTATTTTAGAACAAAATTGATGCCATTGCCACTGTGCTGTGTGTGTCAGACCACTGCAGTCTCTCTACTGCTCTCATTGGTTGGAACTGAACTGATGACATCATTCTCAATATTTGCAACTTGGTTTTCTGTGTGATGGAATGAAACATTTTGAATTGCTAGTGGGAAGGGTCAGTCACTTAGTTGAGACTCATATGTGAATGTGCCATAACCTCCACAAAAGTAGAAGAGTCATACCTCACCAACTAAAGATTATAGACGACTCTGTGAAGTTAATGTTTACTTGGGTTGATTTTGACTAATAATGACAATTTTAATAATAAATCCACTTTTATTTACTCATGGGACCAAACTCAAATTTGGCACAAGCCCAACAGTTCACTTTCTGGTATTTTACAGATTATAACTGATGATGCGCATAATGACTAACACTTTTAAGGACCAACTGCTGAGGGTCATCCTCCATCCCAACAGCACACATTCCATTGAAAAAGAATACTGCTTCAATGAATTTTATTCCTTTTTATAATCAAAATATTTTTAAAATTACTTTCTAAAGGCTGATGTTTATGTTTTTAATTAGAGATTTGAAGTTTTTTGTAGGTGTCCACAGTATATACTGCTTTGAGGATCTGCAACTTAAAGCTACCCACCCCCCCAAAAAAGAAGAAGAAAAAAAAAAAACACGTTCTGATAGTGCTTTATTGTTTACTATATTTCTGAAGTTTTACTATTTTATTCTCACAAGAGTATGTCTCAACATATCTATTTTTTTTCCTTTTCACTTTCGTACATTCATACAAGGTTGTTCGTTTTCTCTCACTTGACACTCTTATGGTGGGAAAGTTTGACAATACAATAAAAGCATTTCTCTGAGGTGTGTGCATTTCCATCTGGAGGACTGTTGTTTCTGTCTGTGCCTGCAGGGCTTTTTGTGTGTTTGAGAAGTAAAATAATGAGGTACATGGCTTCATAATGTGTATTCACCTCTGTTAGTGACAAATAAATTATATGTATGTAACTCTGATTGTCTCTGCTCTTTCCATGTAGCTGTATGATTTCTCATCATTCAGAAGAAATTCAGATTTCACAAAATTACATCAAGGACAGTCCAGGTATTGATAATGGTTCAGTGAAATGACGGTACCCAACATAACTCTATAGAATACAACAGAATCATTCCCATCACTACTTTATGGGGCACACTTGCACACATACTTGGCCTCAGGTGTATCTGCCTGAGCTTTTAGTGAAGGGCCTCTAAACATAAAACATTATAATAAGGGTTTTTAATCATCAGTTATGTATTTAAATTGAACTGAAAGTGAATTTGAATATTAGAATATTTTTCATCAACAGAAGATTTCTGATTGCCTCAAAGATGAACACGGTACTTTATAAATTCTACCCTCGTGGACAATTTTTGAGGATGAGATTTGGTTTTGAATCAAATTTATAAATTAAATTAAAGTAAATTAAAGGCTGACACTTTTTTATTTATTGACATAATAACTTGTCAACAAAGTTTATATATATAAACACTGTCTTTACACCTTAAATATAAAGTCTGCTAGAGTTTTGTGGGCAACAGAGAAGCTAGTTTTAAAAAGACTGCATAGTGTGCTTTCTGCTTCTCCCTCCATTGGCCAAACCCAGGGGTATATTTCTGTCCATTTCCCCGTTGTACCTGGAAATTCTTTTTTTCTTTGCCTTGCTGGCCATAGTTGTGTTTCCTTGTCTGTCGTTCTACACATCACTCGTCTTTAATTTGATTGGTGTATGTCACAGCCTAAGCACACTCTATCTTACATCCCACCCATTGGTCGAACGCCAATAGTTCCCTTTTGACATGAGGTTAGAGTGTCATGTGTGTTTTGAACGCAAAAAGTTATGGAACCTGATGAACACTGTGTAACAATCTGTGAGCTCTTAGTGTGGACGTTGATGCGGACTGTCTTTTTCCCTTAGACCCCTTCAGTTCTATAGAGGTCTTCCCCTTAACTATTTTGAATATAATAAACATTTCTTTGGAAACAGGTTAAGTCCCACAATCCTTTAAACCTGCAGATATTAAACCTCTTCTGGAAAAAAAACACCCTTTTTCAAGGTATATAAAATTACACACCAATATCTACTTTCCGTTTTCTTTCCCCAAAAGAGTTGCAGTCAAACAGCTGTGATTCATTCATTCATCTTCTAACACTTGGTCTCGTTGGGGGTCATGGGTGGCTGCACCCTATCCCAGCAGCTTTGGACCTGAAGTGGTGTACACCCTGTACAATGGCCAGTTGGTCACAGGGTTTGACATTTAGACAGAGACACTGACAAACAACCATTAACTCTACCATTCATCGACTAGGGTGTTGCATTCTGATTCTTGGTCCAGGTCCAGATGGAAACGATGATTGTAAAAGACCACTATGATTCAGTAAATTATATTTAACGTAATTTAATAACAGATCACATATAAAGTTACATGGCCACGGGCTGTCATTGGGAATAAACAACAGAGTGTCTGTACTCAAGCGCTCGTCTAACAGTGAAGCGAGATTTTATAGCCCTAAGCGCTTCTCCGCTGTTACCCCTCTTCATCAGGTGCTGTGCTTCTGTTCTTTACTGTCAATGGTTGGACAGACCCCCTTCTCCTGGTCTGGTCAGCGTCACCCTGACTGTATTTAGGAAAGTGGAAAATACCCCAGAGCCTTAGGGTCATACAGAGTTCATAGTTCATAGTGAGGTGTAAGCGTGCATATTTCCTAACAAGGGGCACTTAAGGGTCACCAATTCACCTTCACATGCATGTCATTTGAGGGTGGGAGGAAACCGGAGAATCACTGAAAAACTGAACTAAGACTGAGCTTAGACTGAACTGAACAGAACATGAGGTGCCAACACCCTGTTTGATCTTTTTGGAACTTAGAGAGGCGTGTCTACTCAATGGCGGGAAGAGTTTCTTTGTCCAACTAGGGGGGCAGTTAAAGATGATCTCATGCAAAGGTTTCATATTACCACCTTCAAATATTGTGGAACAATTTAACATTTAACAGCTCATTTATACCCAAATGTATCAACAACATATGGTTCCAATAACACAATGCATTCAAACATAAAGCAATGTTCCTATGGTCACTAATTATAGTCCTTTAGAATATACATATGTATTCACAGTTAAAACAATATTTCTTTAGGATGTATGTGTACTCACATTGACAACATAAACAGGAGAAATAAAGGCTTATCACCTTTATCAAGTCTTTAGTTCAAAAAGGTAAAAGTCTTTATTCATTAAAGAGCAACTTTTAAGTCTGTTAAAGTTGATTCTTCAATGTTTCTTCAATTTTGGTCATTTGGAAAGAAATGCAGGGATGAGGCACGAAAGTGACTTTGGGAGGACTCATTATTTATAGAGGCACCATCCATGCTTTCGTCAAGAAAGGTCCTTCAAAGTTGTAAATCTGTTGGGTTAAAGCCGTGTTCACAAGAAAGGTATTACTTTAGTGGGTCCGGGAAATTCTGTATGTTCCTGAGGTCAAAAGGTTGTACGCTGCAAATGTCATTTTTGCATCTCAAGCGACAGCTCACAGAACTGCTTCTGCCAAACTGTAGCAGAGTGTTTTTTGTACCAAAACCTTGCATACCCTTTTCCAGTTGGGGGGTATTGGGAGACTGAATTGTTTTTTTTCATACATGCTTGCTAATACTAAAATGTCATTGATCATGGTGCTAGCTTGTAGCATGTTTGGCAGCAGTCTTATTGTCTCTGTCTGCCCGACTAACTTCAGCTCAAGTGCTGCAAAACGTATGATGTCCACTACTAATGGTTTTTCTTTTCAGCCCAGTTTTCCCTCACATACTTCTTGTTAGATGCCACTGCTGCATGGATTGTTCCACTAGCAAGCAGTATGGTTGGTGGGCTCTCTGATCAGGCCACAACGTGATTTGTGTCCTCTCTAGAAAAGTCAGACCAGAGTAAGTGACTTTATCCTTTGTCCCAGGTTTTTCCATCGGCACTGGCTGCTTTTGCCTGTGTGATTGGCTCGGGTCGGTTACAGGCACCTCTGACTGGGCCTCTCCACGAATAAGCAGGCAACACGACTCCACAATGTGTGCTATCAGCTGCCAGGAATTTATGATACATTGATTTAATACTCATACTAATACTGATTATAGAGCCAAGAAACTTAAAGATAAAAGTACCTTGGAAGATAAAGTCACTGTCCTGTGGGGTTTCCTTTGTTCTAGGTTTAGCCCGGGTTCTGCCCTGGAGTAATTCATGTTTTAGTCCTGGATTATCCCTAGATTTAGTCCTGGAGTCCTATTTTAGACTCATAATAGCCCTGTGTTTGAATAAAACTGCTATATGGTTATATTTCAGAAACTGAAGCAGGTCCTTATTGACAGAGGGGAACTTTGTCTACAGATTTAAACAAACAAACAAACAAACAAACAAACAAACAAACAAACAAACAAACAAACAAACAAACAAACAAACAAACAAACAATAATGGTAATATTTAATTAATTTTATTTTCTTATTATGTAGTATGTGTTTCTTTTACTGTACCACAAATGTAACACAGTCCTGCAAGTGTAATAGTTATTACATTAGTGGAAAATTTTACATTCTGTCTGCATTAGGCAACAGCTATTACATTCTTGTGGGACACATTTACTACATTTAAAACTCCCTGTTATTTATAAAGTTTGTAGGAAGGTATTACATGAATGGGTGTAACACAAGCCAACAAAAAGAGGAGAAAAAAACAAAAATACAAACCACAGCCTTGGCCCACAAATGCTCATTGAGACAACAAAAATTACAACAATACTTTGAATAATATCACTCAATCACTGAACTTTTATAATGAGGGCTAAATTAAAGGAGAAGAATTGGGATTGTACCATATTTGTACAGTACACTCTGGACACATGAAGAAAAGGGGGGGGGCTGGAGGATCAACGTAGATATCATACAGTAGGATATTTAGTGTAATTACAAGACATGTATTTTAATATACTTCATGTTCTTAATTAAGTATGTTGACTCTCTTTCTGAAATATTAAAACACAAGTAACTATTTGTGGGTTGTCTCGTGGTTTCATGATTTCCTATTTAACCAATAGGAGAGTGCAGAGGGATCAGAGTCTCCCTTCTGTCTGTGAGACGACAGAGAGGACATAGACTGGCCCAGCTGTGAAGGGACGCTGTCTTGTCCTCTATGTTCTACTGCTCACCTCTGTTTAATGCTATTTATAGCACCCCCTGAGGCCCCTCTGGCTGTATGGTTCCAGAGATTAGACTGATTTATTACAGGGCAAGGAGAGGTGATAACAATGGGCGTTTCACAGGGCATTCAGCTTCAAGATCTGAGGAAAATTATCAGTGAACAATTCTGCTAGAAATCTAAAAGTACAGCAGAAGGAGCTTTAGAGGCTGCAGAGGACTCCAGAAAGCACTCACACAGATATGCTGAGCATTTGAAAACACTGTAAAACAATATAAGACGAGCTTTGAATGTAATAAACTATTTTGACAATCGACAAGAGCCTTCTCTTCTTCTATCTTTAGATGCAGAGAAGGCTTTTGACAGGGTTGAGTGGGGTTTTTTGTTTTCTGTATTATACAAATTTAATCTGGGGGCTAATTTCATTGAATGGATTAAAATGATTTATAAGTGTCCAAAAGCCGCAATCATAACTAATGGCACTTGTTCTGACTTCTTTTCCCTAACTAGAGGGACGAGGCAGGGCTGCCCATTGTCACCATTGCTTTTTGCATTGGTGATTGAACCGTTGGCAGCAAGTGTACGAGACAACATCAATATTAAGGGGTTAAAAACTGATTGTGATGAACATAAAATTTCATTATATGCGGACGACATTCTCTTATATATAACGGATCCAGAGAACTCAGTTTTACATTTACAAAATATAATTAAACAATTTGGAAGTTACTCTGGTTACAAAATAAATTTTAATAAATCCAATGCTGTTCTCTTACACATGACGCCAACAGAAAAAATGTTTGCATCCTGTCCCTTCCATTGGACAACAGAGGGGTTCAAATATTTGGGTATCACTATTACTCCAAAACTTGACAATTTATTTAAGGAAAATTATACCCTCCTATTAAACAAGATAAATTCAGACTTACTAAAATGGTCCACACTTCCAATATCTCTTTTAGGATGGATAAATGTAATTAGAATGAACATTCTCCCACGATTTCTTTTTCTTTTTCAGATGCTGCCATGCTTTCTATCATTGGAATTTTTTAAACACTTAAACAGATGTATCTCAAAATTTATTTGGAGTAATAAAAAACCAAGGATTAGCCTAATGACTTTAATAAAGCCAGAATCCATGGGAGGTCTAGACCTCCCTAACTTCCAATATTACTTTTGGGCTGCACAATTACGAAATTTGGTATCATGGGTAACAGGGAGACAGGAGTCTCAATGGGAACAATTAGAAGCTCAAATGTTTGAACCTCTGTCTCTGGCCTCCTTTATATTTATAAATCATTTTGAAAAGATAAAAAACATACATAAATGTTTTACTGTCTTTAATACCTTGCAAACTTGGAAAGAGTGCAGAAAAAAATGTGGCATTACTTCATGTATTTCAGTTTATTCTCCCATCAATTTAAACCCAGATATGAATATTCACCCAAAACTGATCAATATAAGTGAATGGACAAACTCTGGTATAAAGCAACTTAAAGATTTATTTAATCTAAACATGCAATTAAAATCATTTATTGATTTAAGATCAGAATATGATATTCCTAACAAAGACTTTTTTAAATACCTACAAATTCGGAGTGTTGTTAATTCACTTATAAAAGCAAATAAGTTGCGGACTGAATTGTCAGAAATAGAGGATCAGTTAATAACCTCAGATACAATAAAGGGTAAGATCAGTGAATTTTATAATATTTTATCTAAAGGAGATCAATCATCTTTCCAAAGAGTAGCGAAGATATGGGAGAAGGAGTTGATGACAACCTTTGAAGAAAACACTTGGTCAAATATATGTGAAAGAATACATTTTCCATTCACTAGCAATAAAATTAAGGAAGCCAATTTCAAGTTTATCTATAAATTCTATCTTACACCAATAAAAATGAACAAAATTTCTAAGGATATATCATCAAAATGCCCACGATGTAAAATGATGGATGGAACTTTTATGCACATGTTCTGGGAATGTGATAACTTGAAAATGTTTTGGAACGCAATTCATTCCTTCACACAATCGACCTTAGAAAAAGTATTTGAGTTAAGTCCCAACTTATACCTGTTAAATGATACGCAGGACCTTCAGTTGGATAAAAGAAAATGTAGAATATTGATTACAATTACATACTTCGCAAAGAAATGTATACTGCTATATTGGAAAGATGATTTTCCTCCTACCTTTAAGTTATTTCTGGATCAAATCTCATTATTTTTACCATTAGAAAGACTAACTTTAGAAAAATATAATCGTGGCTACATTTTTCAGGAGCTTTGGCTCCCATTACTTTCTAATTTGGAGAATCTTTCTACAGATTTCCAAAGATTAACTTGAGCCACTTCTAAATATGGATACTCCCCTAATCTCTAGGAGTGGCCCAGAAGTTGTTATATATGTATGAGTTGTTCTCGACATGTTTGTATATGTATGTTCTATGTATGTATGGATAAATGTTCTGCAGGTATGTACGCACAAATGTACACATACAGGTGTGTGGTTTAAATTTGTGTATACATCAATTAAATAATAAGGATGCTGCTTTTTATGTTTAAAATTAAGATTACTGGCATTAGCTTATTTAATAAATGAATAATTTTATTTTTATTTTTTTTATTTTTATTTTTTTTATTTTTATTTTTTTAACTTCTTTTAGACGAATATTTCATGTATTGTAATACAATTAAGAAAGGTATATGGTATTTCACCATTTATTGTTTTTGTAATGTATGTTTATGTTTTTCTTAATTTGTTGGGTCGTTTTTTGTTTTTTGTTTTTGAGGGAGGGGGGGCTTAGACACACGGCATATGGATCTTGACATTGTATTGACAATAAAAAAAAAAAAAAGAAAACACTGTAAAAGCTGGATCTGACTGGCCAAAAGAAGACCTGAACTCTGTTGATCTGGTATCAGGTATAAACAGCTGGTCACGACCCAGTGCAGTGATACATTCAGAAGTACACAACATAAAGCTGTTTATTATAATACTGTGGGGCCTACTGTATTGTGTGTGCACTGAATGAGGCTGTATCCCTTCACTGCCAGCAGAGGATATACAGTGCCATCTTATTTTTTAATTTTTTTGCACATTTGTCACTTGTTTCAGATCATCAAACAAATTAAAATTTTAGACAAAGAAAACTCAAGTAAACAGCTGTACAAACCTATCTAGCCTTATGTAAAAAGTTAGTTGCCCCCCTTCTTAAATCATTAACAGATGAGAAACAAAATAATTGACATCTATTATTCTGGAAAGCATTACAGAGCCATTTCCAAAGCTTTGGGACTCCAGTAAACCATGATGAGAGCCATTATTCACAAATGAAGAAAATGTTGAACCCTCCCAGGAGTGGTCAGCCTACCAAAATGACCCCAAGAACACAGCAACAACTCATCCAAAAGGCGAGTCCACTTCTGAATGGCTTAAAAAAACAAAATGAAGGTTTTGGAGCGGTCTTGTCAAAGTCCGGACTTGAATCTGATTGAGATTCTGTGGCATGACCTTAAAAGGCGGTTCATGCTCAAAAACCCACCAAGAGTGGGCCAAAATTCTTCCACAGTGATGTGCAAGACTCATTGCCAGTTACCTCAAATGCTTGATTGCAGTTATTGCTGCTGAGGGTGGCACAAGCAGTTAATAGATTAGGTGGACAACTACTTTTTCACATTGGTCTAGGTAGGTTTTGTTTTTTTCCCTTAATAAATATATATATATATATATATATATATATATATATATATATATATATATATATATATATATATATATATATATATATATATATATATATATAATATTAAATAAATAATTTATATTAAATAATCACAAAACTGTATTTTGTGTTTACTTGAGGTATCTTGTTCAGGGCACTGCAGTTGTCCAGTGATTACACAAAGCCATGCGTCATACATCATACATGTTTGAATCATTGCTGTTTTTAATTATCAGAAATTCCTCTATACCTTATTTTCTCATTTTACTACAAAAACTGTGAGTAGTGCTGGTGCTGCAGAGTGATAAGAGAGGGAACATATGGAACAATGGGCTGTTCCTGCAGTCCTGCTCCACCTCCAACTCTTCTGCCTCACTACATCATGAACAATAAGACTGATATGGATCACAGGGAGAAGATTACGATATAACAGCTGTTTTTTGAGTGAAGCAGCTACATTCAGCACTGTTATGTACAAGGAAATTGATTCCAACTGGTAGTGTGATGCTATTTGTCCATAAAAGAAACAAATTATAAAACCAAACTAATCAAATGGCCTCTGAGGTATGCTAATCACCATGATTGACAGCTGTTGCGAAACAAATAAAAACAATTAGCAAAAGAAAGGGGGGTCACTGAATGCACTAGGGGCCCTAATGCATTAATACAGGGACCAATGGGACTCAGGTTAAAGTGAAGGTTTTATTTGTCTCCCTAGCGAGAAATTTGTCTAAGAGCGAGCACTATTAGGAATACCTGGTCGAAGGTGGCAGAATCTGTTTGGTCCCCTGTGTAAGAATGAAGGCACTGGCTGCAGGCCTCTGAAGCATGCCCACCTGCATGTATCTGTGGCACAGTTCACACAGATCTGTTGTTGCCATCATTTATGGTTGCCTTATGGTTTGAAGTATGACCCCTGGTCCTCGAGGAGGAGTCAGTCAAACTGAGGCATCAGCCCTAACTCCTCCATGCCAGCCTTAAAAAGAGAGGATAGATTGAGAAAAGAGAGGACTGACTGGGAACAGAGAGGAAACATTGAAAACAGAGAGGACTGACTGGGAACAAAGAGGAAACATTGAAAACAGAGAGGACAGACTGGGAACAGAGAGGACACACTGAAAAAAGAGAGGACAGACTGGGAGCAGAGAGGACACATTGAGAACAGAGAGGAAAGACTGGGAACAGAGAGGACAGACTAAGAAAAAAGAGGACAGACTAAGAAAAGAGAGGACCTACTGAGAACAGAGAGGACAAATTGAGAAAAGAGAGGACAGACTGAGAAAAGAGAGGACAGTCTGGGAACAGAGAGGACAAATTGAGAAAAGAGAGGACAGAGTGAGAACAGAGAGGAAAGACTGGGAACAGAGAGGACAGACTGAGAACAGAGAGGACAGAGTGAGAACAGAGAGGACAGACTGGGAACAGAGAGGACAGACTGAGAACAGAGAGGACAGAGTGAGAACAGAGAGGACAGACTGAGAACAGAGAGGACAGACTGTGAACAGAGAGGACAGACTGGGAACAGAGAGGACACACTGAAAACAGAGAGGAAAGACTGGGAATAGAAAGGACAGACTGAGAAAAGAGAGGACAGACTAAGAAAAAAGAGGACAGACTAAGAAAAGAGAGGACCTACTGAGAACAGAGAGGACAAATTGAGAAAACAGAGGACAGACTGAGATAAGAGAGGACAGACTAAGAAAAGAGAAGACAGATTGAGAACAGAGAGGACAGACTGAGAACAGAGAGGACAGAGTGAGAACAGAGAGGACAGACTGGGAACAGAGAGGACAGACTGAGAACAGAGAGGACAGAGTGAGAACAGAGAGGAAAGACTGGGAATAGAAAGGACAGACTGAGAAAAGAGAGGACAGACTGAGAACAGAGAGGACAGACTGAGAACAGAGAGGACAAATTGAGAAAAGAGAGGACAGACTAAGAAAAAAGAGGACAGACTAAGAAAAGAGAGGAAAGACTAAGAAAAGAGAAGACAGACTGAGAACAGAGAGGACAGACTGAGAACAGACAGGGAACAGGGAACAGGGAACAGAGAGGACAGACTGAGAAAAGAGAGGACAGACTGAGAAAAGAGAGGACAGACTAAGAAAAGAGAAGACAGACTGAGAACAGAGAGGAAAGACTGAGAAAAGAGAGGACAGACTGGGAACAGAGAGGACAGACTGGGAACAGAGAGGACAGACTGAGAACAGAGAGGACAGACTGGGAACAGAGAGGACAGACTGAGAACAGAGAGGACACACTGGGAACAGAGAGGACAGACTGGGAAAAGAGAGGACAGACTGAGAACAGAGAGGACAGACTGGGAACAGAGAGGACAGACTGGGAACAGAGAGGAAAGACTGAGAACAGAGAGGACAGACTGAGAACAGAGAGGACACACTGGGAACAGAGAGGACAGACTGGGAAAAGAGAGGACAGACTGGGAACAGAGAGTACAGACTGAGAACAGAGAGGACAGACTGGGAACAGAGAGGACAGACTGGGAACAGAGTGGACAGACTGAGAACAGAGAGGAAAGACTGGGAACAGAGAGGACAGACTGGGAACAGAGAGGACAGACTGAGAACAGAGAGGACAGACTGAGAACAGAGAGGACAGACTGGGAACAGAGAGGACAGACTGAGAACAGAGAGGACAGACTGAGAACAGAGAGGACAGACTGAGAACAGAGAGGACAGACTGAGAAAAGAGAGGACAGACTGAGAACAGAGAGGACAGACTGAGAACAGAGAGGACAGACTGGGAACAGAGAGGACAGACTGAGAACAGAGAGGACAGACTGAGAACAGAGAGGACAGACTGGGAACAGAGAGGACAGACTGAGAACAGAGAGGACAGACTGAGAACAGAGAGGACAGACTGAGAACAGAGAGGACAGACTGAGAACAGAGAGGACAGACTGAGAAAAGAGAGGACAGAGTGAGAACAGAGAGGACAGAGTGAGAACAGAGAGGACAGACTGAGAACAGAGAGGACAGACTGGGAAGAGAGAGTCCAGACTGAGAACAGAGAGGACAGACTGGGAACAGAGAGGACAGACTGGGAACAGAGAGGACAAATTGAGAAAAGAGAGGACAGACTGGGAACAGAGAGGACAGACTGAGAACAGAGAGGACAGAGTGAGAACAGAGAGAACAGACTGAGAACAGAGAGGACAGACTGAGAACAGAGAGGAAAGACTGGGAATAGAAAGGACAGACTGAGAAAAGAGAGGACAGACTGAGAAAAAAGAGGAAAGACTAAGAAAAGAGAGGACCTACTGAGAATAGAGAGGACAAATTGAGAACAGAGAGGACAGACTGAGAACAGAGAGGACAGACTGGGAACAGAGAGGACAGACTGGGAACAGAGAGGAAAGACTGAGAACAGAGAGGACAGACTGAGAACAGAGAGGACACACTGGGAAGAGAGAGGACAGACTGGGAAAAGAGAGGACAGTCTGGGAACAGAGAGGACAGACTGAGAACAGAGAGGACAGACTGGGAACAGAGAGGACAGACTGGGAACAGAGTGGACAGACTGAGAACAGAGTGGACAGACTGGGAACAGAGAGGACAGACTGGGAACAGAGAGGAAAGACTGAGAACAGAGAGGACAGACTAAGAAAAGAGAGGACAGACTGGGAACAGAGAGGACAGACTGAGAACAGAGAGGACAGACTGAGAACAGAGAGGACAGACTGAGAACAGAGAGGACAGACTGAGAAAAGAGAGGACAGAGTGAGAACAGAGAGGACAGAGTGAGAACAGAGAGGACAGACTGAGAACAGAGAGGACAGACTGAGAACAGAGAGGACAGACTGAGAACAGAGAGGACAGACTGAGAACAGAGAGGACAGACTGGGAACAGAGAGGACAAATTGAGAAAAGAGAGGACAGACTGGGAACAGAGAGGACAGACTGAGAACAGAGAGGACAGAGTGAGAACAGAGAGGACAGACTGAGAACAGAGAGGACAGACTGAGAACAGAGAGGAAAGACTGGGAATAGAAAGGACAGACTGAGAAAAGAGAGGACAGACTGAGAAAAAAGAGGAAAGACTAAGAAAAGAGAGGACCTACTGAGAACAGAGAGGACAAATTGAGAACAGAGAGGACAGACTGGGAACAGAGAGGACAGACTGAGAACAGAGAGGACAGAGTGAGAACAGAGAGGACAGACTGAGAACAGAGAGGACAGACTGAGAAAAGAGAGGAAGGACTGGGAATAGCAAGGACAGACTGAGAAAAGAGAGGACAGACTAAGAAAAAAGAGGACAGACTAAGAAAAGAGAAGACAGACTGAGAACAGAGAGGACAGACTGGGAACAGAGAGGACAGACTGAAAACAGAGAGGACAGAGTGAGAACAGAGAGGACTGACTGGGAACAGAGAGGACAGACTGAGAACAGAGAGGACAGACTGAGAACAGAGAGGACAGACTGGGAAAAGAGAGGACAGACTGAGAACAGAGAGGACAGACTGAGAACAGAGAGGACAGACTGGGAAAAGAGAGGACAGACTGAGAACAGAGAGGACAGACTGAGAACAGAGAGGACAGACTGGGAACAGAGAGGACAGACTGAGAACAGAGAGGACAGAGTGAGAACAGAGAGGACAGACTGAGAACAGAGAGGACAGACTGAGAACAGAGAGGACAGACTGAGAACAGAGAGGACAGACTGAGAACAGAGAGGACAGAGTGAGAACAGAGAGGACAGAATGGGAACAGAGAGGACAGACTGAGAAAAGAGAGGACAGACTGGGAACAGAGAGGAAAGACTGGGAACAGAGAGGACAGACTGAGAACAGAGAGGACAGACTGAGAACAGAGAGGACAGACTGAGAACAGAGAGGAAAGACTGGGAATAGAAAGGACAGACTGAGAAAAGAGAGGACAGACTAAGAAAAAAGAGGAAAGACTAAGAAAAGAGAGGACCTACTGAGAACAGAGAGGACAAATTGAGAACAGAGAGGAAAGACTGGGAACAGAGAGGACAGACAAGGAACAGAGAGGACAAATTGAGAAAAGAGAGGACAGACTGAGAACAGAGAGGACAGACTGAGAAAAGAGAGGAAAGACTGGGAACAGAGAGGACAGACTGAGAAAAGAGAGGACAGACTAAGAAAAAAGAGGACAGACTAAGAAAAGAGAAGACAGACTGAGAACAGAAAGGACAGACTGGGAACAGAGAGGACAGACTGAAAACAGAGAGGACAGAGTGAGAACAGAGAGGACAGACTGGGAACAGAGAGGACAGACTGAGAACAGAGAGGACAGACTGAGAACAGAGAGGACAGAGTGAGAACAGAGAGGACAGAGTGAGAACAGAGAGGACAGACTGGGAACAGAGAGGACAGACTGGGAACAGAGAGGACAGACTGAGAACAGAGAGGACAGACTGGCCAAAGAGAGGACAGACTGAGAACAGAGAGGACAGACTGGGAACAGAGAGGACAGACTGAGAACAGAGAGGACAGAATGGGAAATGAGAGGACAGATTGGGAACCGAGAGGACAGACTGGGAACAGAGAGGACAGAGTGAGAACAGAGAGGACAGAGTGAGAACAGAGTGGACAGAGTGAGAAAAGAGAGGACAGACCGGGAACAGAGAGGACAGACTGAGAACAGAGAGGACAGACTGAGAACAGAGAGGACAGAATGGGAAGAGAGAGGCCAGACTGAGAACAGAGAGGACAGACTGGGAAAAGAGAAGACAGACTGAGAACAGAGAGGACAGACTGGGAACAGAGAAGACACACTGAGAAGAGAGAGGAAAGACTGGGAATAGAAAGGACAGACTGAGAAAAGAGAGGACAGACTAAGAAAAAAGAGGACAGACTAAGAAAAGAGAGGACCTACTGAGAACAGAGAGTACACACTGAGAACAGAGAGGACAGAATGGGAACAGAGAGGACAGACTGAGAAAAGAGAGGACAGACTGAGAACAGAAAGGAAAGACTGAGAACAGAGAGGACAAATTGAGAAAAGAGAGGACAGAGTAAGAACAGAGAGGACAGACTGGGAAGAGAGAGGCCAGACTGAGAACAGAGAGGAAAGACTGGGAACAGAGAGGACAGACTGAGAACAGAAAGGACAGACTGGGAACAGAGAGGACAGACTGAAAACAGAGAGGACAGAGTGAGAACAGAGAGGACTGACTGGGAACAGAGAGGACAGACTGAGAACAGAGAGGACAGACTGAGAACAGAGAGGACAGAGTGAGAACAGAGAGGACAGAGTGAGAACAGAGAGGACAGACTGGGAACAGAGAGGACAGACTGGGAACAGAGAGGACAGACTGAGAACAGAGAGGACAGACTGGCCAAAGAGAGGACAGACTGAGAACAGAGAGGACAGACTGGGAACAGAGAGGACAGACTGAGAACAGAGAGGACAGACTGGGAAAGAGAGGACAGACTGGGAACAGAGAGGACAGACTGGGAACAGAGAGGACAGACTGAGAACAGAGAGGACAGACTGAGAACAGAGAGGACAGACTGAGAAAAGAGAGGACAGACTGGGAACAGAGAGGACAGACTGAGAACAGAGAGGACAGACTGAGAACAGAGAGGACAGACTGGGAACAGAGAGGACAGACTAGGAACAGAGAGGACAGACTGGGAAAAGAGAGGACAGACTGAGAACAGAGAGGACAGACTGGGAACAGAGAGGACAGACTGAGAACAGAGAGGACAGACTGGGAACAGAGAGGACAGACTGAGAAAAGAGAGGACAGACTGAGAAAAGAGAGGACAGACTGAGAAAAGAGAGGACAGACTGAGAACAGAGAGGACAGACTGAGAACAGAGAGGACAGACTGGGAACAGAGAGGACAGACTGAGAAAAGAGAGGACAGACTGAGAACAGAGAGGACAGACTGAGAACAGAGAGGACAAATTGAGAAAAGAGAGGACAGAGTGAGAACAGAGAGGACAGACTGGGAACAGAGAGGACAGACTGAGAACAGAGAGGACAGACTGGGAACAGAGAGGACAGACTGAGAACAGAGAGGACAGACTGAGAACAGAGAGGACAGACTGGGAAAAGAGAGGACAGACTGAGAACAGAGAGGACAGACTGGGAACAGAGAGGACAGACTGAGAACAGAGAGGACAGACTGAGAACAGAGAGGACAGACTGAGAACAGAGAGGACAGACTGAGAACAGAGAGGACAGACTGGGAACAGAGAGGACAGACTGAGAACAGAGAGGACAGACTGAGAACAGAGAGGACAGACTGAGAAAAGAGAGGACAGACTGAGAACAGAGAGGACAGACTGAGAACAGAGAGGACAGACTGAGAACAGAGAGGACAGACTGAGAAAAGAGAGGACAGACTGAGAACAGAGAGGACAGACTGGGAACAGAGAGGACAGACTGAGAACAGAGAGGACAGACTGAGAACAGAGAGGACAGACTGGAGAACAGAGAGGACAGACTGGGAACAGAGAGGACAGACTGAGAACAGAGAGGACAGACTGAGAACAGAGAGGACAGACTGAGAACAGAGAGGACAGACTGAGAACAGAGAGGACAGACTGAGAACAGAGAGGACAGACTGAGAACAGAGAGGACAGACTGAGAACAGAGAGGACAGACTGAGAACAGAGAGGACAGACTGGGAACAGAGAGGACAGACTGAGAACAGAGAGGACAGACTGAGAAAAGAGAGGACAGACTGAGAAAAGAGAGGACAGACTGAGAACAGAGAGGACAGACTGAGAACAGAGAGGACAGACTGAGGACAGAGAGGACAGACTGAGAACAGAGAGGACAGACTGAGAACAGAGAGGACAGACTGAGAACAGAGAGGACAGACTGAGAAAAGAGAGGACAGACTGAGAACAGAGAGGACAGACTGGGAACAGAGAGGACAGACTGAGAACAGAGAGGACAGACTGCGAACAGAGAGGACAGACTGAGAACAGAGAGGACAGACTGAGAACAGAGAGGACAGACTGAGAACAGAGAGGACAGACTGAGAACAGAGAGGACAGACTGAGAACAGAGAGGACAGACTGGGAACAGAGAGGACAGACTGAGAACAGAGAGGACAGACTGAGAACAGAGAGGACAGACTGGGAAAAGAGAGGACAGACTGAGAACAGAGAGGACAGACTGGGAACAGAGAGGACAGACTGAGAACAGAGAGGACAGACTGGGAACAGAGAGGACAGACTGAGAACAGAGAGGACAGACTGGGAACAGAGAGGACAGACTGAGAACAGAGAGGACAGACTGAGAACAGAGAGGACAGACTGAGAACAGAGAGGACAGAGTGAGAACAGAGAGGACAGACTGAGAACAGAGAGGACAGACTGAGAACAGAGAGGACAGACTGAGAACAGAGAGGACAGACTGAGAACAGAGAGGACAGACTGGGAACAGAGAGGACAGACTGAGAACAGAGAGGACAGACTGAGAACAGAGAGGACAGACTGAGAACAGAGAGGACAGACTGAGAACAGAGAGGACAGACTGAGAACAGAGAGGACAGACTGAGAACAGAGAGGACAGACTGAGAAAAGAGAGGACAGACTGGGAACAGAGAGGACAGACTGAGAACAGAGAGGACAGACTGAGAACAGAGAGGACAGACTGAGAACAGAGAGGACAGACTGAGAACAGAGAGGACAGACTGGAAAACAGAGAGGACAGACTGAGAACAGAGAGGACAGACTGGGAACAGAGAGGACAGACTGAGAACAGAGAGGACAGACTGAGAACAGAGAGGACAGACTGAGAACAGAGAGGACAGACTGGGAACAGAGAGGACAGACTGGGAACAGAGAGGACAGACTGAGAACAGAGAGGACAGACTGAGAACAGAGAGGACAGACTGGGAACAGAGAGGACAGACTGAGAACAGAGAGGACAGACTGAGAACAGAGAGGACAGACTGGGAACAGAGAGGACAGACTGAGAACAGAGAGGACAGACTGAGAACAGAGAGGACAGACTGAGAACAGAGAGGACAGAGTGAGAACAGAGAGGACAGACTGGGAACAGAGAGGACAGACTGAAAAAAGAGAGGACAGACTGAGAACAGAGAGGACAGACTGGGAACAGAGAGGACAGACTAAGAACAGAGAGGACAGACTGAGAACAGAGAGGACAGACTGGGAACAGAGAGGACAGACTAAGAACAGAGAGGACAGACTGAGAACAGAGAGGACAGACTGAGAACAGAGAGGACAGACTGAGAAAAGAGAGGACAGACTGAGAACAGAGAGGACAGACTGAGAACAGAGAGGACAGACTGAGAACAAGAGAGGACAGACTGAGAACAGAGAGGACAGACTGGAAGAACAGAGAGGACAGACTGAGAACAGAGAGGACAGACTGGGAACAGAGAGAGGACAAACGAACCGAGAGGACAGACTGAGAGATCAGAGAGGACAGACTGAGAACAGAGAGGACAGACTAAGAACAGAGAGGACAGACTGAGAACAGAGAGGACAGACTGAGAACAGAGAGGACAGACTGAGAAAAAGAGAGGACAGACTGAGAAAACGAGAGGACAGAGAGACAGAGAGGACAGACTAAGAACAGAGAGGACAGACTAAGAAAAGAGAGGACAGACTGAGAACAGAGAGGACAGACTGGGAACAGAGAGGACAGACTGAGAACAGAGAGGACAGACTGAGAACAGAGAGGACAGACTGAGAACAGAGAGGACAGACTGAGAACAGAGAGGACAGACAGAGAAAACAGAGAGGACAGACTGGGAAGAGAGAGAGGACAGACTGAGAACAGAGAGGACAGACTGAGAACAGAGAGACAGACTGAGAACAGAGAGGACAGACTGAGAACAGAGAGGACAGAGGAGAAAACAGAGAGGACAGACTGAGAACAGAGAGGACAGACTGAGAACAGAGAGGACAGACTGAGAACAGAGAGGACAGACTGAGAAAAGAGAGGACAGACTGAGAACAGAGAGGACAGACTGAGAACAGAGAGGACAGACTGAGAAACAGAGAGGACAGACTGAGAACAGAGAGGACAGACTGAAAACAGAGAGGACAGACTGAGAACAGAGAGGACAGACTAAGAAAAAGAGGAGGAAGAACAGAGAGGACAGACTGAGAACAGAGAGGACAGACTGAGAACAGAGAGGACAGACTGAGGACAGAGAGGACAGACTGAGAACAGAGAGGACAGACTGAGAACAGAGAGGACAGACTGAGAACAGAGAGGACAGACTGAGAACAGAGAGGACAGACTGGGAACAGAGAGGACAGACTGAGAACAGAGAGGACAGACTGAGAACAGAGAGGACAGACTGAGAACAGAGAGGACAGACTAGAACAGAGAGGACAGACTGAGAACAGAGAGGACAGACTGGAGAACAGAGAGGACAGACTGGAGAACAGAGAGGACAGACTGAGAACAGAGAGGACAGACTGAGAAAACAGAGAGGACAGACTGAGAACAGAGAGGACAGACTGAGAACAGAGAGGACAGACTAAGAAAAAGAGAGGACAGACTAGAGAACAGAGAGGACAGACTGAGAACAGAGAGGACAGACTGGAACAGAGAGGACAGACTGGGAACAGAGAGGACAGACTGAGAAAAGAGAGGACAGACTGAGAAAAGAGAGGACAGACTGAGAACAGAGAGGACAGACTGAGAACAGAGAGGACAGACTGAGAACAGAGAGACAGACTGAGAAACAGAGAGGACAGACTGAGAACAGAGAGGACAGACTGGGAACAGAGAGGACAGACTGAGAAAAAGAGAGGACAGACTAGAACAGAGAGGACAGACTGGGAACAGAGAGGACAGACTGAGAAAAAGAGAGGACAGACTGGGAAACAGAGAGGACAGACTGAGAACAGAGAGGACAGACTGAGAACAGAGAGGACAGACTGAGAACAGAGAGGACAGACTGAGAACAGAGAGGACAGACTGAGAAAGAAGGACAGAGAACAGAGACAGACTGAGAACAGAGAGGACAGACTGGGAACAGAGAGAGGACAGACTGAGAACAGAGAGAGACAGACTGAGAACAGAGAGGACAGACTGAGAACAGAGAGGACAGACTGAGAACAAGAGAGGACAGACTGAGAACAGAGAAGACAGACTGAGAACAGAGAGGACAGATTGAGAACAGAGAGGACAGACTGAGAACAGAGAGGACAGACTGAGAACAGAGAGGACAGACTGAGAACAGAGAGGACAGACTGAGAACAGAGAGGACAGACTAAGAACAGAGAGGACAGACTGAGAACAGAGAGGACAGACTGAGAACAGAGAGGACAGACTAGGAACAGAGAGGACAGACTTGGAAAACAGAGAGGACAGACTGAGAACAGAGAGGACAGACTGGGAACAGAGAGGACAGACTGAGAACAGAGAAGGACAGACTGGGAACAGAGAGGACAGACTGAGAACAGAGAAGGACAGACTTAGGAACAGAGAGGACAGACTGGGAACAGAGAGGACAGACGGGGACAGAGAGACAGACTGAGAACAGAGAGGACAGACTGAGAACAGAGAGGACAGACTGAGAACAGAGAGAAGGACAGACTAAGAACAGAGAGGACAGACTGGGAACAGAGAGGACAGACTGGGAACAGAGAAGACAGACTGAGAACAGAGAGGACAGACTGAGAACAGAGAGGACAGACTGAGAACAGAGAGGACAGATTGAGAACAGAGAGGACAGACTGGGAACAGAGAGGACAGACTGAGAACAGAGAGGACAGACTGGGAAAAGAGAGGACAGACTGAGAACAGAGAGGACAGACTAGAACAGAGAGGACAGACTGGGAACAGAGAGAGACAGACTGAGAAACAGAGAGGACAGACTGGGAACAGAGAGAGGACAGACTGAGAACAGAGAGGACAGACTGAGAACAGAGAGGACAGACTGAGAACAGAGAGGACAGACAGAGAACAAAGAGAAGATGGGAACAGAGAGGACAGACTAAGAACAGAGAGGACAGACTAAGAACAGAGAGGACAGACTGAGAACAGAGAGGACAGACTGAGGACAGAGAGGACAGACTGAGAACAGAGAGGACAGACTGAGAACAGAGAGGACAGACTGGGAACAGAGAGGACAGGACTGAAGAACAGAGAGGACAGACTGAGAAAGAGAGGACAGACTGAGAACAGAGAGGACAGACTAAGAACAGAGAGGACAGACTGAGAAAAGAGAGGACAGACTGAGAACAGAGAGGACAGACTGAGAAAAAGAGAGGACAGACTAGAACCAGAGAGGACAGACTGAGAACAGAGAGGACAGACTGAGAACAGAGAGGACAGACTGAGAACAGAGAGGACAGACTGAGAACAGAGAGGACAGACTGGAGAACAGAGAGGACAGACTAGAACAGAGAGGACAGACTGAGAACAGAGAGGACAGACTGGGAACAGAGAGGACAGACTGGGAACAGAGAGGACAGACTAGGAACAGAGAGGACAGACTGAGAACAGAGAGAGGACAGACTGAGAACAGAGAGGACAGACTAGGAACAGAGAGGACAAAAAGGAACAGAGAGGACAGACTGAGAACAGAGAGGACAGACTGAGAACAGAGAGGACAGACTGAGAACAGAGAGGACAGACTGAGAACAGAGAGGACAGACTGAGAACAGAGAGGACAGACTGGAACAGAGAGGACAGACTGAGAACAGAGAGGACAGACTGGGAACAGAGAGGACAGACAAGAGAAAGAGAGGACAGACTGAGAACAGAGAGGACAGACTAAGAACAGAGAGGACAGACTGAGAACAGAGAGGACAGACTGAGGACAGAGAGGACAGACTGAGAACAGAGAGGACAGACTGAGAACAGAGAGGACAGACTGAGAACAGAGAGGACAGACTGAGAACAGAGAGGACAGACTAGGAACAGAGAGGACAGACTGGGAACAGAGAGGAAGAGACGAGAACAGAGAGGACAGACTAGGAACAGAGAGGACAGAGTGAGAACAGAGAGGACAGACTAAGAACAGAGAGGACAGACTGAGAAAAAGAACAAATAGAAAAGAGAGGACAGAGTGAGAAACAGAGAGGACAGACTGGGAAACAGAGAGGACAGACTGAGAACAGAGAGGACAGACTGAGAACAGAGAGGACAGACTGAGGAACAGAGAGGACAGACTAAGAACAGAGAGGACAGACTGAGAACAAAAGGACAGACTAGGAAAAGAAAGACAAAAAAAACAAATAAGAACAAGAGAGGACAGACTGAGAAACAGAGAGGACAGACTGAGAACAGAGAGGACAGACTAAGAACAGAGAGACAGACGAGAAAAAGAGAGGACAGAGTAAGAACAGAGAGGACAGACTGAAGGAACAGAGAGGACAGACTGAGAAAAGAGAGGACAGACTAAGAACAGAGAAGGACAGACTGGGAACAGAGAGGACAGACTAAGAACAGAGAGGACAGACTGAGAACAGAGGACAGACTGAGAACAGAGAGGACAGACTGGAACAGAGAGGACAGACTGGGAACAGGAGGACAGACTGGAAAAGAAGAGTCAAGAAACAGAGGGACAGACTGAGAACAGAGAGGACAGACTAAGAACAGAGAGGACAGACTAAGAAAAGAGAGGACAAATTAAGAAAAGAGAGGACAGAGTAGGAACAGAGAGGACAGACTAGGAACAGAGAGGACAGACTAAGAACAGAGAGGACAGACTAAGAACAGAGAGGACAGACTAAAGACCAGAGAGGACAGACTGAAACAGAGAGGAAAGACTAAGAGAGCAGAGAGGACAGACTGGGAACAGAGAGGACAGACTAGAGAACAGAGAGGGACAGACTGAGAACAGAGAGGACAGACTAGAACAGAGAGGACAGACTGAGAACAGAGAGGACAGACTGAGAACAGAGAGGACAGACTGAGGACAGAGAGGACAGACTGAGAACAGAGAGGACAGACTGGGAACAGAGAGGACAGACTGGAAAAGAGAGGACAGAGTGAGAAAAGAGAGGACAGACTGAGAACAGAGAGGACAGACTGGGAACAGAGAGGACAGACTAGGAACAGAAGGACAAATTGAGAAAAGAGAGGACAGTAGAGAACAGAGGACAGACTGAAAGAACAGATAGAACAGAGAGACAAACGAGAAAGAGAGGACAGACTGAGAACAGAGAATAGGATGAACTAAGAACAGAGGACAGACTGAGAAAC